>OY755038.1:132022816-132102316 GCA_963576565.1 Aspidapion aeneum
TATGTCTGTCTGTATGTCTGTCTGTATGTCTGTCTGTATGTCTGTCTGTATGTCTGTCTGTATGTCTGTCTGTATGTCTGTCTGTATGTCTGTCTGTATGTCTGTCTGTATGTCTGTCTGTATGTCTGTCTGTATGTCTGTCTGTATGTCTGTCTGTATGTCTGTCTGTATGTCTGTCTGTATGTCTGTCTGTATGTCTGTCTGTATGTCTGTCTGTATGTCTGTCTGTATGTCTGTCTGTATGTCTGTCTGTATGTCTGTCTGTATGTCTGTCTGTATGTCTGTCTGTATGTCTGTCTGTATGTCTGTCTGTATGTCTGTCTGTATGTCTGTCTGTATGTCTGTCTGTATGTCTGTCTGTATGTCTGTCTGTATGTCTGTCTGTATGTCTGTCTGTATGTCTGTCTGTATGTCTGTCTGTATGTCTGTCTGTATGTCTGTCTGTATGTCTGTCTGTATGTCTGTCTGTATGTCTGTCTGTATGTCTGTCTGTATGTCTGTCTGTATGTCTGTCTGTATGTCTGTCTGTATGTCTGTCTGTATGTCTGTCTGTATGTCTGTCTGTATGTCTGTCTGTATGTCTGTCTGTATGTCTGTCTGTATGTCTGTCTGTATGTCTGTCTGTCTGTATGTCTGTCTGTATGTCTGTCTGTATGTCTGTCTGTATGTCTGTCTGTATGTCTGTCTGTATGTCTGTCTGTATGTCTGTCTGTATGTCTGTCTGTATGTCTGTCTGTATGTCTGTCTGTATGTCTGTCTGTATGTCTGTCTGTATGTCTGTCTGTATGTCTGTCTGTATGTCTGTCTGTATGTCTGTCTGTATGTCTGTCTGTATGTCTGTCTGTATGTCTGTCTGTATGTCTGTCTGTATGTCTGTCTGTATGTCTGTCTGTATGTCTGTCTGTATGTCTGTCTGTATGTCTGTCTGTATGTCTGTCTGTATGTCTGTCTGTATGTCTGTCTGTATGTCTGTCTGTATGTCTGTCTGTATGTCTGTCTGTATGTCTGTCTGTATGTCTGTCTGTATGTCTGTCTGTATGTCTGTCTGTATGTCTGTCTGTATGTATGTCTGTCTGTATGTCTGTCTGTATGTCTGTCTGTATGTCTGTCTGTATGTCTGTCTGTATGTCTGTCTGTATGTCTGTCTGTCTGTCTGTATGTCTGTCTGTATGTCTGTCTGTATGTCTGTCTGTATGTCTGTCTGTATGTCTGTCTGTATGTCTGTCTGTATGTCTGTCTGTATGTCTGTCTGTATGTCTGTCTGTATGTCTGTCTGTATGTCTGTCTGTATGTCTGTCTGTATGTCTGTCTGTATGTCTGTCTGTATGTCTGTCTGTATGTCTGTCTGTATGTCTGTCTGTATGTCTGTCTGTATGTCTGTCTGTATGTCTGTCTGTATGTCTGTCTGTATGTCTGTCTGTATGTCTGTCTGTATGTCTGTCTGTATGTCTGTCTGTATGTCTGTCTGTATGTCTGTCTGTATGTCTGTCTGTATGTCTGTCTGTATGTCTGTCTGTATGTCTGTCTGTATGTCTGTCTGTATGTCTGTCTGTATGTCTGTCTGTATGTCTGTCTGTATGTCTGTCTGTATGTCTGTCTGTATGTCTGTCTGTATGTCTGTCTGTATGTCTGTCTGTATGTCTGTCTGTATGTCTGTCTGTATGTCTGTCTGTATGTCTGTCTGTATGTCTGTCTGTATGTCTGTCTGTATGTCTGTCTGTATGTCTGTCTGTATGTCTGTCTGTATGTCTGTCTGTATGTCTGTCTGTATGTCTGTCTGTATGTCTGTCTGTATGTCTGTCTGTATGTCTGTCTGTATGTCTGTCTGTATGTCTGTCTGTATGTCTGTCTGTATGTCTGTCTGTATGTCTGTCTGTATGTCTGTCTGTATGTCTGTCTGTATGTCTGTCTGTATGTCTGTCTGTATGTCTGTCTGTATGTCTGTCTGTATGTCTGTCTGTATGTCTGTCTGTATGTCTGTCTGTATGTCTGTCTGTATGTCTGTCTGTATGTCTGTCTGTATGTCTGTCTGTATGTCTGTCTGTATGTCTGTCTGTATGTCTGTCTGTATGTCTGTCTGTATGTCTGTCTGTATGTCTGTCTGTATGTCTGTCTGTATGTCTGTCTGTATGTCTGTCTGTATGTCTGTCTGTATGTCTGTCTGTATGTCTGTCTGTATGTCTGTCTGTATGTCTGTCTGTATGTCTGTCTGTATGTCTGTCTGTATGTCTGTCTGTATGTCTGTCTGTATGTCTGTCTGTATGTCTGTCTGTATGTCTGTCTGTATGTCTGTCTGTATGTCTGTCTGTATGTCTGTCTGTATGTCTGTCTGTATGTCTGTCTGTATGTCTGTCTGTATGTCTGTCTGTATGTCTGTCTGTATGTCTGTCTGTATGTCTGTCTGTATGTCTGTCTGTATGTCTGTCTGTATGTCTGTCTGTATGTCTGTCTGTATGTCTGTCTGTATGTCTGTCTGTATGTCTGTCTGTATGTCTGTCTGTATGTCTGTCTGTATGTCTGTCTGTATGTCTGTCTGTATGTCTGTCTGTATGTCTGTCTGTATGTCTGTCTGTATGTCTGTCTGTATGTCTGTCTGTATGTCTGTCTGTCTGTATGTCTGTCTGTATGTCTGTCTGTATGTCTGTCTGTCTGTATGTCTGTATGTCTGTCTGTATGTCTGTCTGTATGTCTGTCTGTATGTCTGTCTGTATGTCTGTCTGTCTGTCTGTCTGTATGTCTGTCTGTCTGTATGTCTGTCTGTATGTATGTCTGTCTGTATGTCTGTCTGTATGTCTGTCTGTATGTCTGTCTGTATGTCTGTCTGTATGTCTGTCTGTATGTCTGTCTGTATGTCTGTCTGTATGTCTGTCTGTATGTCTGTCTGTATGTCTGTCTGTATGTCTGTCTGTATGTCTGTCTGTATGTCTGTCTGTATGTCTGTCTGTATGTCTGTCTGTATGTCTGTCTGTATGTCTGTCTGTATGTCTGTCTGTATGTCTGTCTATATGTCTGTCTGTATGTCTGCCTGTATGTCTGTCTGTATGTCTGTCTGTATGTCTGTCTGTATGTCTGTCTGTATGTCTGTCTGTATGTCTGTCTGTATGTCTGTCTGTATGTCTGTCTGTATGTCTGTCTGTATGTCTGTCTGTATGTCTGTCTGTATGTCTGTCTGTATGTCTGTCTGTATGTCTGTCTGTATGTCTGTCTGTATGTCTGTCTGTATGTCTGTCTGTATGTCTGTCTGTATGTCTGTCTGTATGTCTGTCTGTATGTCTGTCTGTATGTCTGTCTGTATGTCTGTCTGTATGTCTGTCTGTATGTCTGTCTGTATGTCTGTATGTCTGTCTGTATGTCTGTCTGTATGTCTGTCTGTATGTCTGTCTGTATGTCTGTCTGTATGTCTGTCTGTATGTCTGTCTGTATGTCTGTCTGTATGTCTGTCTGTATGTCTGTCTGTATGTCTGTCTGTATGTCTGTCTGTATGTCTGTCTGTATGTCTGTCTGTATGTCTGTCTGTATGTCTGTCTGTATGTCTGTCTGTATGTCTGTCTGTATGTCTGTCTGTATGTCTGTCTGTATGTCTGTCTGTATGTCTGTCTGTATGTCTGTCTGTATGTCTGTCTGTATGTCTGTCTGTATGTCTGTCTGTATGTCTGTCTGTATGTCTGTCTGTATGTATGAACGCAAGCCAAATAAAAGGATGGGGGGTAGATTTTAAAAATTGGAGTTTATGTGAAAATATGGCGTGTGTGATATCAAACGAAAGGTAATTGAGTCTGCATTGAAACAAAATACATTTTAGTTTATTTTAAAAAAGGGTGGGGGTAAATGTCAAAAATTAGAGTTTAAGTGAAAATATGGCTTGTGTGGTATCAAACGAAAGGTAATTGAGTCTGGAGTTAAACAAAATACATTTTAGTTTTTAAAAAATGGTGGGGGTAAATTATAAAAATTAGAGTTTAGGTCAAAACATGGCTTATGTGGTATAAAACGAAAGGTAATTGAGTCTGGAGTTGAATCAAATATATTTCAGTTTTTAGTTATATTAGCTTACACGTACACTATAACTATAGTACCAAGTGTGAGCTTAGGTGCCCATATATTAGCAGAGTATTATATATCTTTGCGTTTCAGATGATTTTGAAACTTTTTTGTCGCGTTCTCTGTCTGTCTGTCTGTAACGACCAACGCGCATAACTCAAAAACCGCTTGCCCGATTTGAATGAAATTTGGTACTTTGGCTGAGTCCTGGGTCGAAATGGTCCCATTTAAAAACGAACAAAATCCACCAAACACAATCCAAGTAAAAGGGTGGGGGTAGATTTCAAAAATTAAAGTTTAACTGAAAATATGGCGTGTGTGATGTTAAACTAGAGGTAAACCAAATACATTTTAGTTTTTTTTTTAAACGGGTGAGGGTAGATTTCAAAAATTAGGGTTTATGTCAAAACATGGCTTCTGTGGTATCAAACGAAAGGTAATTGAGTCTGGAATTAAATAAAGTATGTTTCAGTTTTTAGTTATATTAGCCCACACGTACACTTTAACTATAATACGTAGTGTGAGCTTAGGTGCCCATATATTGGCAGAGTATTTTTCCAACTGTATTTTTGTCGAATCGATGAAAATAATGGGTCTGATGAAATTAACAAATTATGCAAAATATCTTCCATGTTTTGCTTTCTGCCAATTTTTCTGTATATATCACAATGCTATAAATAAATTTTTATCTTGATTCCAGCCAAGACAGTGAAATGTGTATAAAAATTATAATTGTTTATTAACTTTGTTTTGAATCCCTATCGACTAATACAAAATACTTTTCCAATATATGGGCACCTAAGCTCACACTAGGTGCTGTAGTTATATTGTACGTGTGAGGTAATTAAACTAAAAACAAACTGAAATATATTTTATTCAACTCCAGATTCAATTATCTTTGATTTGATACCACACAAGCTATGTTTTGACTTAAACTCTAATTTTTGAAATTTACCCCCACCTTTTTTAACTAAAATGTATTTTGTTTAACTTCAGACTCAAATACCTTTCGTTTGATATCACACACGCCATATTTACTTACACTTAAACTTTAATTTTGGAAAGCAACCCCCACCCTTTTTTCTTAAATAAATTAAATGTATTTTTTAAACTCCAGACTCAATTACCTTTCGTTTGATATCACACAAGCCTTATTTTCATATAAACTCTAATTTTAAAATGTACCCCCACTCTTTCATTTGGCTTGCGTTCACAGGATTTTGTTCATTTTTAAATGGGACCATCTCGACCCAAGATCCAGGCTAGGTGCCAAATTTCATTCAAATTAGGCAAGCGGTTGTTGAGTTATGCGCGTTGGTCTTTACAGACAGACAGACAGACATACAGACAGACAGACGGCGAGACAAAAAAGCAACTTTTTTTTCTCGAAAAAAGTAGGATCACCATAGCTCACACTACTATAGTATAGTAGTAGTGTGAGCTAATAAATACCGCTGGAGCATGTGAAGTGAAATAAAACCATTTTTTTTTCTATGAATAGCAAATATTAGCAAATACAAAATTTCCGCTTTTCTTCTCTAAAGGTGGCTGTCAAACAGGATATTTGCCATTTTATACAAATTTAAACATTTTTTTTAAAGTCCACGGAAACGTTAACTTTGAAAAAAAACTGTATAGAAAGAAAAACGTTACCCGTGTACAAACTTACTGCATAATTTTTCAACAAAATTACAGAGATACTTTACTAAAGGTGTAAAGATTATGCATACAAAAAATTATTTTTAAATAACTAATACTTTTGTAGTAATTTTCTTTTAAATGACCAACTTTTTTGCATAAATTTTTGACTAACGGGCGGGCCAGTTTTAATTAAATTTATTTGAAAATTTAAAGTTAAAAAAAAAATAATAATGCGGACCAACATAGCCTATGGTATTGCCAATTTGTGATGATGAAAAAAAAAACTACTTTTCAATGTTGACTTTCTACCCAGATGTCCACTTTTTTCCCATATCGATACACTGTGTGTCGCCCACTTCTTTTTCAGCGTTCAAAAGTCGTCATCGAATTACCATGTGAGGCGATGCATGCAAAATATAAGTTCACCTTGAATATCAAGAATATACGCAGGTGTAGTCCAGGCAGTGGCGGCTCGTAGAATAAAAATTTTGAGGTTGCAAAGGAGAATCGTGATTTTTTAACACAGAAATATACGGATCAAGCTTTAATAATAAAGGAATAAATTACAAAATTAATTGCTTAAGGGTTGATCGAATAATTTGAGTTAGGTACTCAATCATCGCTTAAAGTTAACCATAACCTCATATAGCTGTATCTATATTTCCTTCCTAAAATTGGAGAAGTTAATAATAAGCATTTAAAATTATTCATTACAAATTAATCAAATAACTTGCAATATGTCTTTATGCATTTTTTTTTATTATGTGCCTCATCCAATAATTAATATTAAGTGCTATATTTAAAAAAAACCCGGCTATACAGGTTGGCGACTTTAAATTTAACGCTGGCGTTAAAGGATTAATATTTGTTCCCATGCATAAAACGAATTCTGGGTTGCTACTGTTTAGCCTCAAAACGTTATTGGCAGTGCTTTGCTCGCAATAAAGTTGCACTGTCAAATGGAGACACTTTTCCTATGCTCTATGATATTATATTCTGCCTCGACCAAAATAGCACACCAAAAATATTTAAAAAAAAAATCGTTTCGAAATATAACGAACAGGACAAATGAACATAGCACAACAGTTTACCTATGTTCTATGATATCATCGTCTGCCTTGGCCAAAATAGCACGCCACAAATCTTCTATTTTTTTCTTTTAAAAATATAAGTCAAACAAGACAATAAACATAGCACAACATAAAAAAACCAACCTCATGCACCAACCTGATGATTAAACATTTAAGAGTCGGGTTAAAAGTATAAAAAGCATGTACTATTAAGAAAGGGCGCGGGCCGTCACACCTGACTGCATACCAAGTAGTATAAGTAGTAGCCTAAAGACTAGATTGCGTAGTTTACACTTGGTAACAGTCAGAGATTCTTACTAACCGAAACGTCGTGTTTTAAAATAAATAAAGACAATGGAAGTCCGAAATTTTATTTCTACACAATCATTGTCTACGAGTTTCAAACAAAAATGATGATTCATGTCACTCACCGCTGACAATTTACATTATTTTAGTGAAACGTTAATGAACTTGGCAAGAAAATAACATAACCAAAACACGTTAATTTCTGTGACTTTGATGGGTTTGTCGCGTCTCTCTTTTGTAAAAATATGTCATACATACAGGGTCTCTACGCTTACCCAAACAGCGTGTTTTAGTATAGAGCCTATCAAAACTTCAGTTTTTTGAAATAGCGCGTATTTAAAATAGCATTTATTAAAATGGCGTTGATTAGAATAGCTCATTTTCAAAATCGCGTGTATTAAAATATTAAACGCATTTCAAAATAGCGATATTTTCTTTTAGCCGTTTCTACAGAGTGGTTCAATAAAAATGGCACATATTGTTTGTGGGGGGAGGGTGTAAATCCGCTACCAACTTTCAGATTTCAAAGACTTTTGGTTAATTTCATATCAAATCAACCAAAAAAAAAAGGTGACTTGTGAATTTATTCTCTTCAATTAAAATAATATATTACAAAAAAACAACAAAGATTGCGGGCAATTCCTCAAAAAGGGATATTAGTAGCTCGCATAATAGTTTCGGTCTTCTTGGACCTCTTCGGTAGGAGCGTAACAAGTGTTAAGGGACGATTAATGGGGATCATGGTGTCTGAAAAGAAAACATGAAATGTGGACATTTACTGAAAACAGACCAACTGCCGAATTGCAATTGCAATTGAATTGCAAACGTTTCCTCAAAGTTACCATGATGATTTTTTTTGTATATGTAATTTTCGAATTTGCTATGCCATGTCGATTTTATTTAACTCTCTCAAAGGTTCCAGTGTATAAACTGTACCCAAACAAAAATAAGCCTAGTAGGGTGCTGGACCAAAAACTAGTGACTAGGTCTTCTTTACATGCTAATTACTTGTTGAGCGATGACGGTCCAATTTGTCGACCAACAACTATCGTCGATAGCTTTATGTATTTCTAAAAAGCAATTTCATGAATTTCTGTTATTATGTTATAATTCAAACTTGAACTCCAACTGTATATCAATTAATAAACACTTTTGACTACTCTTGACATTTAGAAAGCAATTCTTCACATTTGAAAAAATCTGGCAAAATCTGACAAAATCTGGCGTATATCTCGTTCAAAAGGTAATTTCTAAACTTAAAAACTTACCTAAAAGGCAATTTTCCACCTTTTGTTTGATGTAGCTTCGCGATATAATAAAAAAATTTTTAACGTCTAATTTGTTGCATCTTTTGTCACCACAAAGTGACATGTCAAATATGGTGAAATTTATTTCAGTTTTGTTATTCCTATTTGTTTTCTTTATAAAGTTAACTAGGTTTACTTTCATTCTTTGTTTTTCACGGCAAAATTAACAAAGAGGCAACTAACTTGTTGTCGTGCAAGGGTCGCTATATATTTTCGACCGCGCTGTTGCCACTCGCTATATTTAAACAGATTTTCATGGAAAAGTCAAAAATTTTTCTTCAAATACGTCACATTTTCAGACAAAGTTGGACCTTTCTCAAATTTTATAAGGTATGTATAATTTTTTTACTCTTGTTATAAAAGCACATTTTTTGGTGCCAGTGTAGGGTTCCCAACTAGCATATTCCTTAAACGCAAAAGGTTACCTACCTTTTCGTAATATTATACATTTAGGTATTCATTTATTATAATAATCAACTCATTATAACAATAGAAGAAAAAGTGTTGTCCAGTGCAAGGAACTCTTGCAGTTACTTACCTATATATATAATGTATGTCTATAAATCAGAAAAATCTTGTTTTAGAAAAAAAAAAAATTCTAAATATTTTATTAGGTTCTACTATCTGGTCCGGAAACGTCCTGAGAATTGACAATGTTACCAAAAAATATATTCCGAGAACCTCCCCTGGACATGCTTACAGATCATTTAGGGAACCCGGAACCGGAACGTTAACAGGGCATTGTAGTGGGTCACTAACTTGTTTGAAGATCGAAAACAATATGTTTCAAAGCATTTTGTTCGAGAACATCTTTTTCAAATGACATTTTGTTCGAATAGCTTTTTTTTCGAAAACATTTTTTTATAAAAGTCTTTTTTGAATGACATTTTGTTCGAAAGCATGGTGTTCGAATGACATTTTTTCGAAAGGCATTTTGTTCAAAAAATATTTGAGGCGTGTCTTACAAAAAACGCATAAGTTCAAATTGGACGAAAATGAGTTAGTGGCATCATCTAGTCGAAAGAATGGATGGCTTTAAGAACATGAAATAAGATTCTGCAAAAACACAATAAGTGCCAAGATATGAGCAGTTAAAATTTGTATTATTCCGCACAAAGCACATATGTCTCATAAGTTTTCTTTGTATTAAATTTTTCTTTCTTGCAAAAACAACTCATGTCCAACAGTTTATCTCTTTTTCTAAAGTAATTAGGCAACAAACGTTTTTTCTTATGTAATGAACAGAATTCTAAAGTCAAGTGAGTAATAAAAAAATATTTAAGAAAATCATTCGTTTTAAAATAAATTGTTTTTTTTATTTTCTGAATTTTTTTTGTTTTGGACACATGTTGTTTTTGTAAAACACGCCTCATTTATTCCAAAGCATTTTGCACGGAAGACTCTTCGAAAACATAGCTTACCTGTCCTATTTATGGGAGGTCGAAATTAATGTTAACCTATGTTAATATTTGTCATTTGATCGCAAACTGTAACCTGTTAAAACCAACCCTTGTCAATTGATGCAACGAATGACAAGGGTTGACATTAAAATGCAAAATGTCGAAAGTACAAAATGTAGAAAACAAAATATCAAAATTTAAACTGTCGAAACCCCAACATGTTCGATTTTACAAAATGTCGAAATTACAAAATATCGAAATTAGAAAATATCGAAATTACAAAATGTTGAAAGTACAAAATATCGAAAATAAAATATCACAATTTAAAATGTTGAAACCACAAAATGTCGAATTTACAGAATGTCAAAATTACAAAATATCGAAATTACAAAATGTTGAATTACAAAATTTCGAAAAAACAAAATATCGAAATGCGAAATAAAACCTAATAACCTATTACGATCTAGTCAGGTTAGATTTAGTGTAATTACCTAACCAGAACAGTCCTTTTTTGCATATTTTCACTTAGGTAAGGTTTTAAACCTGAACTGGTTAGGTTATTATACAAAATAAACTAATCTGATCTAGTCAGGTAATTATTTGTAATTTCAATATTTTGCAATTCGACATTTAATTTTTGACACACCTTTTCCACCAAAAAAAATATCCCCAAAGAACCGGTTGGGCGACGTTTACGATCAATTGACCAGGGTTGAGTTAACAGGTTCGGATATGTTTGCGATTAATTGACAAATGTTAGGTTAACACCGATTTCGATCTGCTAGAAAAAGAGCTATGTTTTTGAACAAAATGGCATTCGATTAAAATGCCATCTGAAAAAGAAGTTTTCGAACAATATGCCATTCGAGAAAGATTTTTTCGAACAAAATGTCACTCGCAAAAGACGTTTTCAAACAAACATGTTGTTTTCGAACATAAAACAAATCTTTTTTCTGTAGTTTTTGAACAAATTACAGTGACCCCGTTCTAGTGTACCAAAAAGAAACTATTGTTATAGTCCGGTGCAGGACAAAAACTGGATTTAAAATGACCCAGATTATTTTTCTTGAATGACGGTTTCCCGATCTCTCTTGTTTACCTCAAATACTTAAAGTTTGTCTTAAATTTTAGAACTTTTTATGTGTCGTTATAGTTTTTTGTAAACAGATTTTAAATAAAATATTAAAAAATTGAAAAAAAAATAAAATTGAAACCTAACTTGTGAAAGTCTCCTTTGCGATAATAAATTTTGCTATTAGGGATTGGCAACACCGATAGCCTTTAGTGTTCTGTTCTGTGGCAGTTGGCAAATGCATCAGAAAGAACCATATAAATGTCTTCATGGTTTTCCGGAAAAATACAATTTCCCAAGAACCTCTGGATTATCAGCAATCGAGTTTATAGGCAGGTTTTAGATTACATTTTCCCGCATTTTCTATATTTGGCCTCAGAAAATTGGATTGCATTTTAATGCAGACGTAATCAAAAATGTAAAACAATCAACAAGTCAGAAAATCAAGAGTTTATTGAAAGCTATATAGCCAAGCTGGTTGTAATAATATCGTAAGTTACGTATTCTATTTAAATAAATTGGTTAGCATGTTTGGTTTAATTTTGTGAAAAAAGAAATTCCTAAATACAAATATTAAAAAGTATTTTTCCTAAAAAATCCCCTCGCCGAATTTTTCTTAATTGGTCCACAAGGTTGCCGCGAGGTGGCGCTAGCAGAGACGTCAATCGAAACAGTAAATATCAATACCTGCGACAAAACAAGGCCTGAGGACGTATGAAGGCAGGTAGGCCATCGATCGGAACAGGTTGTGTTGATAAAGGGATTTTTTTTAACAAGATATTTGCGAACTAAGTACTATTCTTCCAAAAATACGTACCCATAAGCATCCACAGTATGCTGATTTCTTGCACATTTTATTGAAAATAAATAGACAAACATTTTTAAGCTAGACCAATTTTCTTATAGACAAAGCTTGTGAAAAAAAAGATAACATACTTTTTTTAAACAATAAAATTTCCAACGATACGATACGATTCAGTGCAGTACATATTGTGGGTAAAACTCCAGTAGCGTCCCCAAACTTGGATCCTCTTTTAAAAATCAGTTTTTATTAAATAATGTTTTTGCAATTTTCGTTAAAACTGAGCCTTTAAAAAAAAATATATATATATATATATATCTGTATATATAACAGCAACTTTTTTTTTTAAAGGCTCAGTTTTAACGAGTTGTATGTCAATTATATGTCTGGCCGGTGGAGGGGTCACAAGCCAGTGACACTCTCTGCTGCTACAGGTAACGACGTAAGACCTGTACAGCCAGCTTCGCCTGCAGGGGGGGCCGTAGGCCTTCGGGATTCGCATCCCCGCAGACCCCAGCAAACCAACTGGCGGGTTAGCACCCCGCGGGTTGAGAATTACCTGCTCTCGTTGAACCAAACGAAGCCTCGGAACCCGCCCCAGACGTCGGGAGTGCGTCTGTGGGAAGATCGTTACAGTCCCTAGCACAAGAAGGCGGAGCGAGTGGCGCCTCTGAGCGAAACGGAACCACAAGGCCAAGCACCCCCAATCACGACACCCGGAGAAACAGCTTGGATCTGCAGGACGCAAGTCCACCGCAGGATCCCGCTGTAGCTCAAAGACGGGGAAGGCAGCATTGGACCAGGGAAATGAATCTCACACTGATGAATGCTTACTTCAAAGTCACTGAAGGGGAGACAAAGAAAACCAAGTACCGGGCAAGAATGGTTGAACTATGGAATGAAGCTTTTCCCGAGAAACAGTTCACATCGCAACACCTAGCGGCACAAATTACTAACATCAAAAAGCGTAAGTTGATATCTCCGGATGAACTAGCTGCAATGAAGGCTGAAGCAACTGAAAACCGGAACAGGAGGCCGCAACTGCTTAGGCAGTCACTAGCAAGGAGAAGCTTTATACCAGCGGCCCCAGATGAAAGGACTGAACCAAACGATGAGCCACAACAAGAAGAGGATCGACCAGTATCAGCCGAGATCAAGCTGCTCTTTCAAGAATTCCATCATAAATATGAAGGAGTAGAAATGCACGTAAGGCCAAAGCTATCACGCATTAAAATCACCTTAGAGGTCAAAAACACAATAGAAGCAATTAACACAACACTCAAAGGAGAGTTCACAAGATCTAATGACCTAGAAAACCTATGTCATAACGTATACTGCGCTGCTAGCGTTGCCACTAGCATACACGCGCAAACAAAAACCGCGCCTTCTACAACAACAAACGAAACCCAAAAACAACCTCCATGGGAGAAAAGGCTTGAAGAAAAAATCTCTGCCTTCCGGCGGGAGATTGGCGTATTACACTCGTATCTTACGACCGATCAACCCAAAAAGAAGCTAGAGAAGAAAGTTTTAAGCTATGCAAAGAGCGCAAAAATAAAGAAAAACGATGCGCAGTATCGGGAAAAACTACTCCTTAGGGTCGAGGTGTTAAAGCAAAAGATAGCAGCACTGGGAAATAGGATAAAAAGGTATCATAAGAGAACGCTTAGGCGGAAACAAAATGACCTTTTTATCAATAACCAGAAATTGTTCTTCAGGAATCTTAACGAGGAGAACCAAGGCCAAAATACAAACACAATACCCTCTAAGGAAGAAATGACTGAATTCTGGTCGAGCATCTGGTCCCAGAGAGTTGAGCATGACTTCCAGGCACAATGGATCGCTGCTGAAAAAGAAAGCGCGGCAAATTACACAGAGATGCCAGAGGTTACTGTCTCTGAAACAGACGTTAAGGAGACAGTAAAGCGACTCAAAAACTGGACAGCGCCGGGACTTGACGGAATACACAATTATTGGTGGAAGGGATTCTCACACACACACAAGATCTTAGCGAACCTGATTCAAAACGCATTAAGGAATCCACGCGAAATCCCCACATATCTCACGCTTGGGCAGACACACATGCTGCCTAAGAAAGGAAATTTACAACAGGCCAAAAACTATAGACCAATAACGTGTCTTCCGTCGGCTTACAAGATACTGACTTCCATCTTAGGGCACAAGCTTAATGGTCACCTTAAAGTGAACAAAATATTAGCATGGGAACAGAACGGATGTAAGCAAAAAGCTAGAGGATGCAAGGAACTCTTGGTGATCGACAACGTCATAACCAAACAAGCAAAAAGACGCCAAAAAAATGTTTCCATGGCATGGATCGATTACCAAAAGGCGTATGACTCGGTACCACACTCATGGCTGATAGAAGTCCTTAAAATTTACAAGGTTGACCAAAATCTGATAGGTTTACTACAGCATTTAATGTCGACATGGAGGACGACTCTGACAGTCAGGGGGGGGACCAACTCATACAGCACACAAGAGATATCTGTTCGCCGAGGAATATTCCAAGGCGACAGTTTTAGCCCACTGTGGTTTTGCCTAGCCCTTAACCCACTAAGCAACATGCTTAACAGAAGTTCATACGCATACACAATCGATGACCATGCAAAAATATCGCACGTCTTTTATATGGACGATCTCAAACTGTATGGAAGAGGACAACAACAGTTAGAGGGAGAGCTGGAGCTTGTTAGAAGCTTCAGTGAAGGCATACAAATGAAATTTGGACTTGACAAGTGTGCGGTCGTCCATGTAAGGAGAGGTATGGTGGTCGGATCAAGGAACTAGGGACAGAAGCCACTTACAGGTATTTGGGTATCCAACAAACCTACGAGATACGACAAAAGGAAAACAAGGAAGGGGCAGAGCGCGAACTGATCCGGAGGGTACAGAAGATACTAAAAACGCAATTAAATGCTAAAAACAAGATAGCAGCAATAAATACCTGGGCAGTACCAGCTTTTACATACACCGCCGGAGTACTTTCATGGTCAAAAACTGACCTAGAAAGATTAGATCAGAGGATCAGAAAACTCCTCACTAAGAACGGATTACTGCACTCTAACTCAGCAATCGAACGACTGTACCTATCTCGTAGGGAAGGAGGGCGTGGACTGAGCAGTCTGCAAGCCTCAAATATCAAAGAAAGAAAAATGCTCAGAAAATACTTTAATAAACACAATCAGCCAGTACACAGAAGTATACGAAACTGGGATAAAAAGATCACTCCACTGAACCTGGCAAATCCGGAGGAGCCAGAGGAAGATAATCTTTCTGAGCAGCTTAAATCCAACTGGCAAAGAAAAGTGTTGCACGGGAGGTTCTACACAAGTCTGCATCAACCTGAAGTAGATATTGCCGCATCTAACTCCTACCTAACAACAGGGTACCTTTTCCCAGAGACCGAAGGAGCTCTCCTCGCGATCCAAGATCAGGTCGTTAAAACGAGAACATATACCCGACATATCCTCAAGCAGGAGGTAGAAACAACCAAGTGCAGACTTTGTAATATAGCTGAGGAAACCGTACAACACTTGGCATCGGGTTGCTCCGCCATTGCTAACACCAAATATCTGGAAAGACACAATAACATGGGTAAAGTGGTTCATCAGATGGTCAGTCTAAGTAAGGGTTTGCTGGAGAAATTCACTCCTCACCATATGTACAGTCCACAGCCACTGCTTGAAAATAATACCACGAAGATCTACTGGGACGTTACCGTAGAAACAGATAGAGCAGTGGAGCACAACCGACCGGATATGGTTGTGTGGAACAAAACGGGAAAAACGGCAATTATAATTGATTTTACTGTTCCGCAAGATTATAACTTGGCTAAAGCCTATGGAGAAAAAATAACGAAATATCAAGCATTGGCTCAGGAAGTAAAAACCATCTGGAACTTACAAAAGGTGACAATAATGCCTATAGTCATCAGCGCCAACGGCTTGGTACACAGAAAAACCATGCAACATATAACAGAGCTTAGCATGCCAAATAGTGCTATCACATGGATGCAGAAAGCCATTGTACTTGGGACCGTTGGAATTATTCGACGGACTGTCTCGCCGTATTGACACTAGCAGTGTCCTTGGCGACAATGAGCGCCCGGACACTGTTAGCCAAAACCACGTATGTGTGAATTAAAAAAAAAAAAAATATATATATATGTATATATATATATATCTGTATATATATATATATATATATATATATATATATGTATATATATATATATATATATATATATATATATATATATTGATAAAGGGTACGTAGCCACCTCAAAATAAAGTATATAAACTACGCTGCCACTTCATATATAACGTTGTCACCTCACTTTTTTGAGGTGTCAACGTTTTTCAATAAAAATTTCAGGGATGACTCCTGACAGATTCAGCAAGCTGTGTGCAAAATTTTGTTCTGAGGTCACAAAATGGTATATATAGCTACTTTTTGGCCGTGTAATTCACGTATCTACCGGTGGCGCTAGCGGCGCTTTTACTGAAACTAAACGGTCTACTAAGTCACCTCGGTGGTATAAAAGGTATTTTGCGTGTAAAGACCGCGTCGCAGCAATCTCAGAAATTTGGCAACCTTGTGGTTTAGATTTTAGAGACGGGTTTCTTTGTTGTATGTAATTTCAGATATTACCTGGTTTTAACCCTTGGAATGTTTAATCGAATTCTCGGAAACGTCTCGGGTCTGATATTTTAGAAGGGGCTTTGTAGACGATTATTATTGTATTTTTTATCTATTGAAATAATTGAACTAATTTTGTTAGTCTTCTTACATTTCTTTGATTATTCTGGTAGTTTTCGACGGTTGATTGATTGCTTTTGTAATACATTAAATATTTGCGACAGCTATTCAACCCTGTGCTATGGGCTTTAGACTTAAAATTAGTTAAGTAGTTTAATCATTAGAGACATAGAATGCAGTTTTGGTGCAAAAGGTCCGAAACTTGGCACAATTATAGGGTTGACGGTCCATAATATTCAAAGAAGTTTTTTTAAAAAAATGGCGCACAAATTCTGTTTTTCTAAAATCCCTTGGTGTTTGTAACAGAGTTTGAAACTAAATTTTATACGAAAATACTAAAAAGTGTTTTTGTTAGAGTAATAGTTTTCGAGGTATGATATCAACCATTTGGTCATCATTTTTGAATTTGCACAATTTCCTTTTTTTGGTGGCCTTTAACTTAAAAACGACTCATTTTTGAGAATGATTGTAATGACATTAAACAAAGATTGATAGATATTCTACAAAAAGTATCAATTAGTTGCATGTGTAATATTCTTGCTAGGATACAAACCACAAAGTGTTAAAGATATCCCCTCCATATATTTCTTTCTATATTATAAGCAAAATAAACTGAAATAATTAGGTTTTATCCAATTTTCTAAATACTAAGTACTTTAGAGAAAATGCATAATAAAGTTTATTGTAGAAAACTCCATTGACGTCCCAATTATGGGGCTATTTTTAAAGATCACAAAAAAAAATCAGTATTATTTTATGTTTTATTCAAACCTATCCCATACACAAAGGATGTTTATTTTGCTTGGGGCAAAGATTTATAATGAATTTCCTAAAGCAATAAAGATGCTATGTTTTAAATCATTTGTCAAAAAATCAAAAGAGTTTGTATTTTCCGATTTTAATCTTTCTATTTTTTCAAAGCCCTTTATTATGCCTACTTATACAGTGTGTTCGTAAAGTGTAGAATCACGAATTTTTTTTAAAAAGTTGCATATTTTATTTTAGAAAAAAGCTTGGATATCAAATAAAGATTTAAAATACGAGTAAGAAAAGGCTATGGTTAATTATACAGGATGTTCGAGAAAAAGCTATGACATAAAC
This sequence comes from Aspidapion aeneum, assembly GCA_963576565.1. Lineage (NCBI taxonomy): Eukaryota > Metazoa > Arthropoda > Insecta > Coleoptera > Brentidae > Aspidapion > Aspidapion aeneum. The sequence continues at coordinate 132,040,336 of OY755038.1, forward strand.
TTATGTTTCTTTAAATAGGACACCCGGTATATTTTTTCACATTTGGCTTTGATAGCTCATTACAAATGTGGTACATTTTTGTTAAGGTATCTCCATACCTAAACACTTAATAAAAGACATTTGTATGAAATAAGTTTTTTTTAGCACCCTGATTGGTCAAATAGAGTTAAAAGTAATCATGAAGTACGTCATTTATTTAATAACAAACATTTCATCAAATCAACGGTCTCTAAATCAGCAATAATGGGTGATTCCAGACTTTACGGACCTACTGTACATAAGAATCTATTATATAATTAAACCACTCTCCACTAGTTATCAATGTAATTTGACCTGTACCTATACCTATAGCATATGGGTTTATGTGAATGCATGCGTGTGTGTGTGTATGTGTCTGTAAAAAATAATAAAGATTTATTTCTTTATTTATAGTATATATAAAGAGTTTGTTTTTGACAGGAAAAGTTTAGTATTATAATTAAAATTATTAGTTTAAATTTCTCGCTTTCAGCACTTATAAAAGAATTAAAAAATTTATTATAAAAATGTTAGAATTTCTGTGTTTACAATTAAAATGTGTGGAATAAATCTTGAAACTTGAATCATATATAAGAAATTTGATGAAGAATATAAAAAGTTACGGTTTGTGAGATAAACGCAGAAAATCGTCGTGAGGTTCAGTTTGGTGAGGAGGTTAATCCTAGGGTAGAGGGGGTTTCCTTAAGGACACCTATCGTAAATGCAAGCTTTATAGCAAGCAAAGCCTGACATTGATTTTCTATTTTTTGGTTATTATTTTTGACATTTTTTCCTCGGTTTTGCACCTTAGGTTTCCTACTAGGAGTTCACAACCCAAATGTCAAATCCTTATAAATTTGATCATCTAGTCGTCATTTTTACGCCTAATTTGCTTCGACTATAAAATACGATGTTCAAAAAAAGTGTTATAAATAAAAGAAAATTGAAGCCAACATTTACCGTTGTGTAGGTATGAGGGGCAGCAATTTATAAGTAATTATTTTTGTGGTGGCAAAGAACTTTTTATAGATATGTGTGTCAATTTAAAAACTTTTAAAAACGCCTCGGATTTTAAAAATTTTTTATAAAGAAAATCCAGTTTTGAATAATGATAAATCTTTGACTAACTTACTTAGCCAATTTTAAATTAAAAAAATGAGTCAACAAACATGTTAAAAAGATACTTTACTATTTCCAGTTTTTTACTTAAAAATACCTCCGTAAGTTTGAACCAAAACGGATTTAGCAAAAAAAACAAATGTCATATTACCAGGGTTTTATTGGAATTAGAAAGAATAAGGATGCGACTTTTTTTACTTAATTTGCGCCAACATAGCCAATTCTTAAAACATTTGACTAATTTAAAATATTGATAATGCCAGGAAAAAGAATTAACGTTAAATTAATCGGACAAAAATGCGCGTTTTTAGTGTTTTTAACCTGGTCAGGCTAGCATAAACAAAAAAATCACTTTGATTTAATTTGCGATGTTTTGTCACGCGCTATTTAGCTTTTTCCTTCAATAAGAAGAACCACTATAGCAGCTACGTCCCTGGCCGTAACTTATATTCAATGTCTTTGGAGGAATTCAGCTATTTCAAGAGAAGAAAAAAACTTACTTCTACTAAGCTTTGATTTTTAAGCGACAAAACAATAGTGAAAATCGCAGCAAAGCAAGTTGTTTTGAAAATAGATTTTTTTTTAGAAAAAAAATTTAGATAACGCCGAAACTGCGTTATTTGGGTGTGTTTAAAGCTATCTGAGCAATATCGTTGTGACGTCTGTCTGCGTGTATCTCTGTCCGTAACACGATATCTCCAAACCGCTGAACCCATTTTCATGAAATGTTTAGGTGAAATAGTGTTTGACATTGTAACGAGCTGAATAGATTTTGGTCCAAATCCACTAATGCTTGATAGTTTTTTAACAATTAATTTTTTTTAAATGCGAACTTTTTAACGGAGCATTTTAACAATATGCGGCTTTGGAAATATAATGGAGCACTTTTATCTTAATAATTTGTGTAATACCTTGAAACATCATAAAAGCCTTCGTTTCTGAGATATTTACAAAAAAACTGAAAACGGGAAGTGTTCTAATAGGCTAGCTAGAAAGGTATTAGATCCGTCATGGATCCGTTAATTTTATTTCAGAAAATTGCATTTAAATACAGTCAATTTTTATGTTTTCGTGGCTTTTTTCAGGGGATAATGTAAAGTTGCATAATATTTTTCATATTATCTTTTCAACTATAGGTCGTTTTTGAGTTATATTGGTTTTAAATTCCTGTTGGAGTGCACTAATAATACGAGTTGAACCAGGATTACGTATAAGTAATCCTGGGCCAACTCGGAAATTATTAGTATACTTAAATAGGAATTTAATACTTTGGTACAAATGTAAATAACCTAAAACGAACTCAGAGAAATTCGTTTTGAAAAAATATGTAACTACAAATACTATAAACTGAAGAAAGTTGCTGTCAAGATTTGGCAATTTTGCAAAGCAGGATAATAGGAAACTATGCAAATTTTTCATTACATTTGTGCGTGCAAGTGGTGAAAAATAATGGAATTTCCTTCGACAGGTCGCCGGTTTGGCTTTACAAGCACATTTAAAAATAATTGTCGGTATTGACGATTGTAAATTGAAAGTTTCGATACATATGGAATTTTATATGAAAAGGCACCTACCTCGGACTCTCTTGCGGCTCCAGTCAACGTTTAAACGTCCAGTTTTTCACCTCAAAATTCACTTTTTCGGGAACGTGATTTTTCTAGTGTCTTGTTGTGACGGTGGTTGTTTTCGCACTCATCGCGGCGCTGCTTGTCCTCCCACGTGTGCGGTGCCGTGAAAACCCATATGCATATTTTAGAGCGCGAAAATTTAAATTGTTTTAAACGCGCAGAAAAGGAAAAGAAAATGAAAATTAGGAAATTCTTTGCTTGCACCAACATTTTCCGGCCGCCAAAACACGTGTGTTTTTACTTAGTTAAGAAAAGCAAAAGAAAAAAAAATTAAATAATATTCGCCTATTAGCAATTAAACGATACAATTTAACATTAACCCAAATATGCATTAAATTATGCATGTAAATTAAAATTAAAAGAAAAGAAAAAAATACTTAGAAAAAATTAAGAAAGAAAAAGAAAATTTTGCCTTATGCGTCGGGCATAGGCAAAGGACATAGTTTCACTACTGGTCGACGATATGTTCCTGTAGCTGTTTTAACGGTCACAACACGAATATGACCGTCTGAGCCAGGGTGTACGTCGACAATTCGCCCAACAGCCCATTGCAATGGCGGTTTTTGTTCATTCTTTACCACGACTAAAGTATTTAGTTTAATATTGTTAGAAGCCTCTGTCCATTTAGAACGCTGTTGCAAGGTGTTTAGGTACTCCAAGTTCCAGCGTTTCCAAAAATCGGACTGGAGCCTTTGCACCAGCTGCCAGCGGGACAGGGTGTTCAACTTGGAATCAGAAAAATCGGGTTCTGGTACGGAATTCAACGGTTCCAGGGTAAGAAAATGACCAGGGGTCAGTGGAAGAAAGTCATTCGGATCCATACTTTGGGCATACAGAGGCCGGCTGTTTAGTATGGATTCGACCTGACACAAAAAAGTAAAAAACTCTTCATAGGTTAACCGTTGCTCACCTATTACACGTTTTAAATTTGCCTTGGTGGATTTAACTCCTGCCTCGGCTAGTCCGTTTAGGTGCGGACTACCAGGACTTGAAAAATGCCAGATAATTTTTAGACTGTGACATGCTTCCTGGGAGTACTATTTGAGTAAACGATCAGCTCCCAAGAACGCGCTACCACAATCTGAGTAAATGTCAGAGATTCTTCCTCTTCTTGCCACAAATCTCTTAAAAGCCGCAAGAAAGGTAGAGGTGGAAATATCGGAGGTAAGTTCTAGGTGAACTGCCTTTGTTGCGGAGCAGACTAAGACAAGAATATAACCTTTGGATACCTTTGCACCTCGGTACTTTCCCATTGTAATTGGAAAGGGACCACAATAATCTATGGCAACATGTGAAAATGCCTTTACTTGAGAGATGCGTTGAGCAGGCAAGTTGCCCATGATTTGTACGGAAGGTTTAGGATTTAATCGATAGCATAAAATGCAATGAGAAGTTATACTCTCGATTGCATAGCGAGGGGAAAGGATCCAAAATTGTTGTCTCAAGAGGTAATGCAACGTTTTTTGACCGGGATGACAGTACCTTTTGTGAGTGTACTCAATGACAAGTTGAGTAAGACGGTGAGAACGTGGTAAAAGTAAAGGGTGTTTTGCTGAATAAGAGAGTTCGGAAGAATGTGGTAATCGACCCCCCACTCTTAAGCAGCCTTGTGTATCTAGAAAAAGTGAAAGTTTACGAAATTGTTTAGGAAGTAGCCTTGCGTCATTTAAACGTGAAATGAGATCAGCAAAGATGGAACGTTAAACATGCCGAACGAGAACAATAAGAGAATGTTGAAGTTCTACTTCGGTAATATTTTCGTTAGGATATTTAGATTTCTTTTCGGTAAGGCGAAAAATATAGGAAATTATGCGTTGAATTTTCTCTAGGGAAGAGTAACGAGAAAGAAAAGTATCAAGCATGTGTGGTTCAACTGTGCATGTTTGAAATACTGATTTTCGTTCTTCCAGAATAACCTCGTTTTCCGGAGGGTCTGGACAGCGAAAATCATCAGGCCAGCTCTCTTTTGGTAGCCTAAGAAAACAAGGACCTTCCCAATGCAAGTCATGTTTGACAAGTTGATTAGGCATAAGACCGCGCGAAGCACAGTCGGCTGGATTTAGCGCTGATGGAATATATTTCCAGGCCGTAGTAGAAATGGTTTCTTGAATGTGACAGATACGGTTTGCCACAAACGTTTTAAACCTGTGAGGTGAAGCCGCCAACCAGCATAGAACCACTTGGGAAACACACCATGCACAGATTTGGTTGAAGTTAAGAATATCTGAATAAGTGTTTTGAATAAAGGAAAGTAGGTCGCAAAGTAAAGTGGCACCAAGAAGCTCCAGTCGCGGAAGACTGACTGTTTTCACTGGTGCGACCTTAGATTTGGCCATTACAAGAAAGGTATGGATTTCTCCGGAAACTGACTCCATTCTGAAATAGACCGTAGCCGCGTAACCTATCATAGAGGCGTCTGAAAAGCCGTGAAGTTCAATGCTACGTGGTTGATCAATGGAAAGGCGTCTAGGTAAATGAATATTTGAAAGATTTGGAAGTTCGGTTCGAAATTGATTCCAAACATTTACGATATGCGGAGGAGGCTTAGAATCCCAGTCCAGCTTCTCCTTCCACAGATCTTGCATGAGATGCTTAGCAAGTAAAGAAACGGGAGAACAGAAACCTAAGGGATCAAAAATTTTCATGATTTGAGATAAGATACCTCGCTTGGTGCATGGTTTATCTTCTGGTACGACCAAGTAGGTAAACGAATCTGAGATAGGATTCCAGTGGAGACCCAATATTTTTACAAAATTAGGTTCGGATTTGTCGAAAAGAATGGACATTTGTGTTTCTGATTCTGAGAATGAGGAGAGAAGTTCCGGACTGTTGCTCGCCCATTTTTTAAGATCAAACCCTCCTAGGTGCAACAGGGAGATTAACTCCGACTGAAGTTCTTTGGCAGAGGCCACAGAATCCTGCCCAGTGAGCACGTCGTCGACGTAAATGTCTTTAAGAAGCACCTTGGAAGCATTAGGATACCTTTCAGACTCAAGTTTAGCTAGTTCTTGTATAGTACGAATAGCTAAGTAAGGTGATGACTTAAGTCCATAAACAACTGTTCTTAAGGAGTAGGTTTGGACAGGATCATCCTCAGAAAATCTCCATAGAATATTTTGATAACGCGTGTGCTCAGGAATAATTAAAATCTGTCGGAACATTTTTACTATGTCAGTAACAAAGGCTACAGCATGAATTCGAAAATTAAGTAGAATTTCACGGACATCATTTTGCAGTTTAGGACCTGCGCACAACGTCTCGTTGAGTGAGACACCTCTGGGACTACGTTGAGACCCATCAAAGACCACTCTTATCTTCCCAGTGTTCCAGACACTGTGATGAGGGATAAAGTAGGAATTATCCAAGACATCTTTAGATATAGGCGTAGGAATAGGTATCATGTGACCAGTGTCTAAATAATCTTGCATAAAATCTTTGTAAGCTTGATAATTAGCTGAGTCTTTGAGAAGTCTAGCTTCCTAAAGCTTGAAACGTTTTAAAGCGATTGGATAGGTGTCACCCAACTGGGGTTCTAAGTTTATGAAAGGTAATGGAACGACGAATCTACCTGATTCGTTGCGTGAAACTGATTGTGAAAATAATTTTTCGCACATAATATCCTCAGGACTGTGATGAACCTTATGTGGAACCTGCTCTATCTCCCAGAAGCGCTCTAGGCAGATATCCAGAGATGGTTCGATGGAAGTGTAACAGCTTATGAGTGATTGTGGATTTTGTTGCTTTGAAGTTTCAACTTTACCAATCAGCACATAGCCAAAGATGCTATTAAAAGCACTAGGTTGTCCACGCTCTCCGTGGATAACTCCCTCTTGTAAGAGATGCGGAAAAAGTTCACAACCTACTAGGACATCAATGGAACTTGGTATATGGAAGTTTTGATCAGAAAGTTTGATATTGCGAATGTGATTCCACTTGCTCGAGTCGACAGCGCAAGAAGGAATCTCTGTACAAAGTTTTGGAAGTACTAAAGCCTCAAAATCAAAAGTAGGTCCCGCTTGACCTTGAGGTTTGATAAGACATTTCGTCTTACCTTTGGTATTGGAAGTTGTCATTTGATTTAAGCCTTGAATAGAAGTAGAAAAGAAGCTTTTCGAAAGACCTAAACGATTTAGACATTTTTCTGAAATAAAGTTTGCCTCTGAGGCAGAATCGAGTAAGATACGAACTGGTTGGTAATGTCCCCTTGAGTCTAACATGTCAGCTACAACGGTAGAAAGTAGAAAAGTGGAATTTTTGGAAATCATTGTCGCATGACAGTTTGTGGAATGGCTTCCTGACATAGGGGTGCTATTGGAATTGGAAAGTGGAATATTAGCGTTCTCTCGAGGATATGAATTAACACTCACAGAGGGCGCTACTGGTTGTGGAACATGGAGAAGACTATGGTGCCTAGCTCCACACGTAAAGCAGTTGTAGGAGGAGGGGCAATTCACGGTCTGTTGAGCAAAATGTAAGCAATTTTGACATAGATTCACCTGCCGAACATAACCCATCCTTTCCTGTGGACTTTTGAAATTCGATACATTTCGATAATGCGTGATTCGAAGAACATAGGTAACATTTTATTTTTGGATTAAAAGTTCTGTTCTGATTATTTTGTATTTGAGGGTTGCTCCGTTGATTGCTATTTTGTAAAGTATTTTGTTGTTTTCTTGAATTTGAACTTTGATTTGAAATAGTTGTAGTGAAAGCAGAAGGTGAATTAAAATTATTAAAACTGTTTCTCTGAAAACTGTTCTGTTGAGAATTACGCGTAGTTTGAGGTTGTCTAGGGGTTTGATTTTGCCTACTAAAACTGGGCATTTGCACTACAGATTCGAGCGCAACGCAATGATTTTCTATAAACATGTAAAGATCAGTGTAGGACGGAATTTCTGAATTGTTTTTCTCTCTACAATAGTAAAGTTCGAAATCAGTCCTCATCTTGACTTCGAGTTTTGAGAGCATCATGTTAAAAGTAAGAAAGTCCCATTCTTTTGTAGGAAAATCAAGCTCATTTAAGATGGCTAGATTCTCAGAAAATGTATCCAACATGGAACGTAATTCTTTCCCAGAACTGGATTTAGTTGAAAGAAAGTTAATAGCATTCAAAGCGGTAGTAGCAATAATTCGTTTATTTTGATACCTCTTTACTAAGGTTTCATAGAGGGGAATGGTTTTTACTAGAGAAAGGGCTTCATTCAGATCAGAACTCCGCAATTGTTGAAATTTCTCTATATCACTTAAATCAGAATTTTGATGTACCATGACTTTAAATAAGTCAAACCAGTGTTGCCAGCTTTTATAATTACCATCGAAAATTGGCAACCTTGGTTGGGGAAATGATCTTGCATTTGACCTCTGAACAATATTTTGTTGGTTAGGGTTGCCTACGTAATTGACAGGGTTGGCCCTAAAAAGGTCGTAGTAAATACCCTTACATTCATAATAAAGTTTGTCAAAGTCTTTTCTAGTTTTATCCTGCTCGTCAAATGAAAGTTTAAACTCTTCGAGAGAGCCAATAATTTGGTTATGAAAATTATAGAATTGAGCATGATATTCTTCGACGTCTTCATATCTGGATTTAAACAAAAAGTGAAACGCTGTGTCCGAGTTCGCGTTCAAAGCTACCTCGTGAGCTTCCGCCATTTGGTTGAAGCTCAAAAGCCTTTTGTCGCAAAGTTTTTTCTGTTTTTGCGTAGACATTTTTGTTTTTGAAAGTTAATTTGTTTTTAAAATTACCCAAAAAAATGCTTAAAATATAGCTTAAAATATAACCCGAATTTTAGCAAAATTAAACAATTTTATTATTTTAATTTTATTAACTTTTTGCGAAAATTTTGAAATGAAATGGTTGTAAGTTTGTCTGTATGTTATTATTTGAACATATCCTTTAAAAAAAAACTTTTATGTCTCACCAAGGATTGAACCCCGCACCTCTCGATTCCAAGTCGCACACTCTGTGCATACGACTAGCGGTCCTGTTGAAAGTTTTTAAGAAAATCGGTATTCGAATAAACAACGAGCGGGATGACCCTGGTGACGGCGACACTTGCACCTGCGCGTTAACGCGACACCTGTAAAATCGATAATTAAAGGAATGTAGATGGAAGAACCGCCTTAAATTTTCACTTTCGGCGTATTGACGCCACTTTTACTGAAAATGTAATGAACAAAGCGATCAACTTTGATGAACTAGTAAACTATACGAAATATGTGCATTGGCTATAGCTATTTTTGAACGGTAATAAACACTTCGATCAACTTTGAAGGAACATATCACCAACAGGTCGTAAATCAATATGGTCTGTTTGAAATTGAAATTGGAAATAAATTTTGAAAATATATAGAAATTTGGAATTTTTGTAGAAAATTGCTGAACCACAGGAGTCTAGGTAGTTGGAAAAACTATTATTTGGAGAGAAGGACCATTAAATGTGCGTGCAAGTGGTGAAAAATAATGGAATTTCCTTCGACAGGTCGCCGGTATGGCTTTACAAGCACATTTAAAAATAATTGTCGGTATTGACGATTGTAAATTGAAAGTTTCGATACATATGGAATTTTATATGAAAAGGCACCTACCTCGGACTCTCTTGCGGCTCCAGTCAACGTTTAAACGTCCAGTTTTTCACCTCAAAATTTACTTTTTCGGGAACGTGATTTTTCTAGTGTCTTGTTGTGACGGTGGTTGTTTTCGCACTCATCGCGGCGCTGCTTGTCCTCCCACGTGTGCGGTGCCGTGAAAACCCATATGCATATTTTAGAGCGCGAAAATTTAAATTATTTTAAACGCGCAGAAAAGGAAAAGAAAATGAAAATTAGGAAATTCCTTGCTTTCACCAACAACATTAACCTCTCATAAGGTGCAGGAAAATATTAATAATAAGCTGTATATACAGGGTGATGCATTTGCAATATAGCAAATAAAAATTATAATTTTATTATGACTTTCTTGGAAATTAAATGATAAAGAATGTAATTTACGAATTCTGACATCACGTGACATTTGAGCCTTCTGATTGCTGGTGGTTATTACTAGATTTATAATATGCGCGTTGGGCTGTGGCGTGAGCAAACACAATATCCTGCATATGTTTTTTTCTGTTTTAAACTAACTATTACAACTCCTTTTTTATTCAATTTACTTTCACGGATAAATTAAAAAATATTCAAAATTCTGTCATATCCATCATGTCATAAACATTGCGAACCAAAAAATATACAAATTAATTAAAAATATTAAATTTATTAGCATTCCAAAAACTGTATTTTTGAAACTTCCATTTTATTTGTTTATCGGATCTATGTGTAGAATTTTTGACAGTAAGTAAACCATTTCCCAACACAAATTGTATTTAGGACTTTCAAGCTTTGCAACATTTCTGAGATCACAAGCCTCAAAATGAGTATTTCAAAAAAAATAACAGCCCGTTTTTCTATAATGCAAGTATAAAGTTACGGTTTTTTATATAAAGACAGTACGTTGCCACCATTAATCTTGTCTTAAAAACTATTTCACCTAAAAATGGGTTCAGCGGTTTAGGAGCTATCGTGTTACGGACAGAGATACACGCAGACAGACGTCACAACGATATTGCTCAGATAGCTTCAAACACACCCAAATAACGCAGTTTCGGCGTTATCTCAATTTTTTGTGTAAAAAAAAATCTATTTTCAAAACAATTTGCTTTGCTGCGATTTTCACTATTGTTTTGTCGATTAAAAAGCAAAGCTTAGTAGGAGTAAGTTTTTTTCTTCTCTTGAATTAGCTGAATTCCTCCAAAGACATTGAATATAAGTTACGGCCAGGGACGTAGCTGCTATAGTAGTTCTTCTTATTGAAGGAAAAAGCTAAATAGCGCGTGACAAAACCTCGCAAATTAAATCAAAGTGATTTTTTTGTTTATGCTAGCCTGACCAGGTTAAAAACACTAAAAACGCGCATTTTTGTCCGATTAATTTAACGTTAATTCTTTTTCCTGGCATTATCAATATTTTAAATTAGTCAAGTGTTTTAAGAATTGGCTATGTTGGCGCAAATGAAGTAAAAAAGTCGCATCCTTATTCTTTCAAATTCGAATAAAACCTTGGTAATATGACACTTGTTTTTTTTGCTAAATCCGTTTTGGTTCAAACTTACAAAGGTATTTTTAAGTAAAAAACTGGAAATAGTAAAATAACTTTTTAACATGTTTGTTGACTCATTTTTTTAATTTAAAATTGGCTAGGTAAGTTAGTCAAAGATTTATCATTATTAAAAACCGGATTTTCTTAATAAAATTTTTTTTAAATCCGAGGCGTTTTTAAAAGTTTTTAAATTGACACACATATCTATAAAAAGTTCTTTGCCACCACAAAAAGAATTACTTATAAATTGCTGCCCTTCATACCTACAGAACGGTAAATGTTGGCTTCAATTTTCTTTTATTTATAACACTTTTTTTGGACATCGTATTTTATAGTCCAAGCAAATTAGGTGTAAAAATGACGACTAGATGAACAAATTTATAAGGATTCGACATTTTGGTTGTGAACTCCTAGTAGGAAACCTAAGGTGCAAAAGCGAGGAAAAAATGTCAAAAATAATAACCAAAAAATAGAAAATCAATGTCAGGCTTTGCTTTCTATAAAGCTTGCATTTACGATAGGTGTCCTTAAGGAAACTCCCTCTACCCTAGGATTAACCTCCTCACCAAACTGAACCTCACGGCGATTTTCTGCGTTTATCTCACACACCGTAACTTTTTATATTCTTCATCAAATTTCTTACATATGATTCAAGTTTCAAGATTTATTCCACACATTTTAAATGTAAATACAGAAACATATTTATAATAAATTTTTTATTTCTTTTATTAGTGCTGAAAGCGAAAAATTTAATCCTGTAGTGCTTTTACCTACTAACAAAAGATAGAATACAAGAAAAAAATTAAGTAACTAAAAATAGCTTATTAAAATTTTAAAAACTTTAAGAACATTGACTAAGTAACTACTGTTTATTACTTAATTTTTAAACTAATAATTTGAATTATAATACTAAACTTTTCCTGTCAAAAACAAACTCTTTACATATACTATAAATAAAGAAATAAATCTTTATTATTTTTTACAGACACATACACACACACACATGCATTCAAATAAACCCATATGCTATAGGTATAGGTACAGGTCAAATTATTTTGATAACTAGTGTCTGGAATACCGTAAGGTCTGGAATCACCCATTATTGCTGATTTAGAGACCGTTGATTGGATGACATGTTTGTTATTAAATAAATGACGTACTTCATGATTACTTTTAACTCTATTTGACCAATCAGGGTGCTAAAAAAAACTTATTTCATACAAATGTCTTTTATTAAGTGTTTAGGTATGGAGATACCTTAACAAAAATGTACCGCATTTGTAATGACCTATCAAAGCCAAATGTGAAAAAATGTACCGGGTGTCCTATTTAAAGAAACATAAGTTTACGTCATAGCTTTTTCTGGAACATCCTGTATAATTAACCATAGCCTTTTCTAACTCGTATTTTAAATCTTTATTTGATATCCAAGCTTTTTTCTAAAAAGCTTGCAACTTTTTTAAAAAATTCGTGATTCTACACTTTACGGACACACTGTATAAGCAGGCATAATAAAAGGTTTTGAAAAAATAGAAAGATTAAAATCGGAAAATACAAACTCTTTTGATTTTTTGACAAATGATTTAAAACATAGCATCTTTATTGTTTTAGGAAATTCATTATAAATCTTTGCCCCAAGCAAAATAAACATCCTTTGTGTATGGGATAGGTTTGAATAAAACATAAAATAATGCTGATTTTTTTTTGTGATCTTTAAAAATAGCCCCATAATTGGGACGTCAATGGAGTTTTCTACAATAAACTTTATTATGCATTTTCTCTAAAGTACTTTATAAAATATTTAGAAAATTGGATAAAACCTAATTATTTCAGTTTATTTTGCTTATAATATAGAAAGAAATATATGGAGGGGATATCTTTAACACTTTGTGGTTTGTATCCTAGCAAGAATATTACACATGCAACTAATTGATACTTTTTGTAGAATATCTATCAATCTTTGTTTAATGTCACTACAATCATTCTCAAAAATGAGTCGTTTTTAAGTTAAAGGCCACCAAAAAAAGGAAATTGTGCAAATTCAAAAATGACGACAAAATAGTTGATATACCTCGAAAACTATTACTCTAACAAAAACACTTTTTAGCATTTTCGTAGAAAATTTAGTTTCAAACTCTTTTACGCCATTTTTAAAAAAAAACTTCCTTGAATATTATGGACAGTCAACCCTATAATTGTGCCAAGTTTCAGACCTTTTGCACCAAAACGGCATTTTATGTCTCTAATGATTAAACTACTTAACTAATTTTAAGTCTAAAGCCCATAGCCCAGGGTTGAATAGCTGTCGCAAATATTTAATGTATTACCAAAGCAATCAATCAACCGTCGAAAACTACCAGAATAATCAAAGAAATGTAAGAAGACTAACAAAATTAGTTCAATTATTTCAATAGATAAAAAATACAATAATAATCGTCTACAAAGCCCCTTCTAAAATATCAGACCCGAGACGTTTCCGAGAATTCGATTAAACATTCCAAGGGTAAAAAACAGGTAATATCTGAAATTACATACAACAAAGAAACTCGTCTCTAAAATCTAAACCACAAGGTTGCCAAATTTCTGAGATCGCTGCGACGCGGTCTTTACACGCAAAATACCTTTTATACCACCGAGGTGACTTAGTAGACCGTTTAGTTTCAGTAAAAGCGCCGCTAGCGCCACCGGTAGATACGTGAACTACACGGCCAAAAAGTAGCTATATATACCATTTTGTAACCTCAGAACAAAATTTTGCACACAGCTTGCTGAGTGTGTCAGGAGTCATCCCTGAAATTTTTATTGAAAAACGTTGACACCTCAAAAAAGTGAGGGGACAACGTTATATATGAGGTGACAGCGTAGTTTATATACTTTATTTTGAGGTGGCTACGTACCCTTTATCAATATATATATATATATATATATATATATATATATATATATATATATATATATATGTATATAAAACTTTATTAAAAGGATAAAATTTTCAAAAAATGTAAAATTTAGTACCCGTAAATAAAAATCAAACAAGTTTTCGTGGCTAATCGGGTAAAAGAAAATAAGGGTTTCTTGTTCCTCGTATTTTTTCGTGGGTAGTTTGAAAGCTTAACCTCACGGGGGTCCAAGATCTAATGGACACCTAACAAGTGTTGACAGTTAACTGTTTCGTCCTTTTATATTACGGAAAAATACGAGAGAAACAAAAAACCCTTATTTTCTTTTACCCGATTAGCCACGAAAACTTGTTTGATTTTTAATTTACGGGTACTAAATTTTACATTTTCTAATATTAGGCTTAAACTCCGTTGACAGACGCGATGCTGACGTCTTGATAGCGAAACAGAAGGGAGAAGGATTACCCAGTCAAAAGTGGTCAAAGTAAAAAGCTTATTATGAAAACCCATAGAAGATGTTTTATTATAAAAAATGTCCCTTTCACGAAAATCGCTTCATTACCTTCATTTTTTTTAAAGAAAACGCTTATATCCCGGCAGGTAACCAACCGAATTTTGTTTGTTATGACTTTTGTACTTTGGCTTTTTCTGTTCCCCCCTCTCCTCCCTAGGTGTATACTAGAATTGACAAGTAGCAAAGAAGTTAAACCAGTAAAACCTTAAACTACATTCCAATACCAACAAAAAAATATATGTTTTAAGAAATCTTAGGTAGGGGGGAGGTATACCCTATGCTGAGTTTCGGTCTAATCATTTGTAGGAAAATGTTATTGTCAATAACGTCGCATAATTTTTTTTTAAAATAAATAATCAAATTAAAATTAATAATTAAAATAGATTTTTGGCGATACCTGTAAAAAAACTGCATCATCGCTGGACCGTTGAAATATATATTATATTTATAAATGATACATTAATAAAAAGGAAATTTTATCTTCCTAAGAAAGTGTATTATTAGGGTTTTCTTAAACCGCTAAGTTTTTATGAAAATTGCAATAAAGCAAAATAAAAAGTTTAGGGCACGAATGGAACGCGATTCGCAATTTTTACCAAATTTAGGAAGTTTTATCGCCTAAATAAAGCGTAAAAAACCTTTTTTCAAAAGAGCTTTTTTTTAAGAAAATAGGATAAAATTATTATTATTATTATAAATTGTTGGAACGCCAAGTTAATTTTCCTAATAAATTATTATACATGTTTCGGAAAATTCTAAAAAAAAGCATTATTCGTTGTGATTTTTAAAAATGTTCTCAGATTACGAACGCTGAAATGTTACCCACAATCTGCATTACACTGAGTGATGTATGATTTAAATCAAAATTACACTAGTTTTTTCCGCACAAGGCTTACCCCTAGATGTACCGTTACAAGACTTATTATTTGTTGCTTTGTATGTAACTTCAAGAACTTAATCGCAATTAAGTGACTAATCCAAGAAATGTGCTTACGGTACATCTAGGGCTAAGTATCCAACAAAAATAGTTAAACTAAAAAATTTTGGCTTATTTCTTTTAAATAAAATGTGCAAAAAATCGTATTGGAGATGTTTATGGCTGCGTATATTTGCAATAGTATAGTACTTAGGTTGAATATATGTATGATGGGTCCCGAATTTTTTTTTATATCTTATCGTCCGCCATATTGTATATCTCAAAAGGCTATATGGTGGCCGAGCAGGCGCGGATCTATGGGAGGGGAAAAAGAGGAACTTTTCTCCGCCAAATCTCAAATTATATTTAGTTTTGACACACAGAATACACCTTCTGGTCACTATGCAAAATAGTTTTATGTAATATTTCTTAAGATATCCCCCCCTTTCAAACAGGGTTGCTAGATCCGCCCCAGGGCAGACTGGTGGATTGATTATAAATTATCACAATAGGCCGATTAGTTTATAATTTTAATCTAAGGGCACGGCAGCCTCGCCAAGTTCGCGCGCCGTACCATCTTTCTTGAAACATTTCAGCTGATATTTGACCTATCTAAAACTCTACTTCGGAATAAGCTAAGAATCTCAAACTTTGCACAGTCGTAGATCCGCATAAAGGTAACAACAGCTACAAGTTTCATGGAATTCCATAAAGTAGTAAAGTAGTTACGAAATTTCAAAAAACGTCGAATTTCTACTCACTCATGTATAGATCATCAAAATTCTACTGTGATCTTGATAGAAATTATGACCCCTTCCCTATACATGTAAAGTTATGTAAAAGTAACATTGCCCACTTCCAGAAATGGCAGACTGATAGAAACTATGATAAAACTATAGAAAAAAAATTAAAAACCCCAAAATTATAATTTACTTTCTTCCCCTATAAATGTAAAGTAATTTAAAAGTAACATTGCCCACTTCTGGACATGCTAGAGAGCTGAGCTTTGAAAGGCCGATAGTAACTATGATAAAACTATAGAAAAAAATTAAAACACCCCAAAATTCTACTTTACTTCCCTCCCCTATAAATGTAAAATTGTGTAAATGTAACATTGCCCACTTCCAGAAACGCTCGAGAGCTGAGCTTTGGAAGGCTAGAAACTATGATAAAACTCTAAAAGAAAATTAAAAAGCCCCAAAGTTTAATTAACCTCCCACCCCTATAAATGTAAATTTATGTAAATTAGCATTGTCCACTTTCAGAAACGCTAGAGAGCTGAGCTTTGGAAAACTGGTAGGAACTATGATAAAACTATAGGAAAAATTCAAAAACACCAAAATTTTTATTTACTTTCCTCCCCTAAAAATGTTAAGTTATGTAAAATTAACATTGCCTACTTCCAGGAACACTAGAGAGCTGAGCTTTAGAAAGCTGATAGTAACTATATAAAATATAAAAAGCCTCAACATTTTGAATAATAATCCCGAATATTTTACTACTTTAAAACTTAAATATTATCCAAATCCTTTAAAAAAGCATTGAAATCATAACAAAAACATTTCATGTAAAAAAAGCCAAGTACGCAAAAGTGGTATTACGTAAAAGAATTGAGATAAAAGTAAAGTCAAGTTCTCCAATACAAATTTCAAAATGAATGGTTATTTCTAGTTTGGAAATGTTTTTCTAAACTTGGCCGAGAGTTGTTTTGTTTTATATAATATTAAAATTATGTCCATGCCTTGTTTGGATCTGTTCACACTGGTTGTACACAAAACTGAAATGCAAGTTTTACTGCTAAAATTTGAGGTTTCAAATTTTGTCAGATTGGGCTCGATTCTTTGCCAATCGACAGAAATACTGACGAAAACGTCAGTATTGTTAAGGTCATTTAAAATGCAGTTTTTGTAGTTACAAAAACTTACCAGACATATTTTTCATGTTAGATTCATTCCGTGGGGTTGTTTACGTATTTATCAATAATTTTTAAACGTTTATTTCACTGTTTTGGATTATTTTTTATTAAAATAAACGCATGCTTCACTTTTGTATAAAACTGACCATTTGAAACGTCAAGAAATGTCATCAAACTGGAGTAAGTTCATGCACAAATTATCCAGTAATATTACAGTAATGTATGTTTATAAAACCTCAAAAACTCAAGAAAAAGTGATCAGTGGTGTTAAAGAAACGAAATAAATATTATATTTGCGTTTACTTCCATTTACATGAATGTAAATTGCAAGAATTCGAACTCATTTCATATTTAAAGTGTAGCATTGCGGCGCTGCCGGAATTAATTTTTTAACGTTCCAACTGGCATTTTTTTAAATCAAGACGCCGGTTTTCGTCGATAGTTTTAACGTATATTCTGAGCGATAGATCTTTTGACGCCCACGACAATTTTTTCAGCGCTATCAATGTGGCGTGTTTTTAGTCCGGTAGCCCCTAACCATATTTCTACCACATATGTTATACGAATCCAATCTGCGTTATTTTGAAGGACTAACCTTCATTTTTCTAAAACTTCACTTCTAATACACTGAATGCCTTAGTCCAGGAAAAATCCTCAAAAAACACCTGGGGCAATGGCGCTATGAATCTCGTTGATGAATGAGACAAAATTTTAACCCATTTTTTAAAGTTTCTTTTAATCTTTATTTCGGGCCTATAGTAGTCGGTACAGAAGATGTAAAGACAAAAACTATGACCCCTTAAATTTACTTATTAACTATTATACATTTTACGATTTTTTTGGACGACACTGTGGCTCAGATGACCTCCGTAGCTCTAATAAATTATTTAACCAATAAATCTCAATACATAACTACACAAGTTTTGTCATTCAAGATAGAAAAATTTATGGTTTATCAAACAATATCGAAATAATTGATTATTACGAGAGGGGAGAAGCAACAATGACCCTTACACCGCTGTGGAACTTTTGCAAGATTTTAAAAAATGCTCAAAATCTTTAGAATTTTTTTTTTGCCTGTGAAGTATTTTGACAATTTAATGAGTTGTATCTTTAAAAATTTTCCATGTGGTGCTAAATTTACACTGGCTTTAGTTCAGCTGTTATTTTGGAAAACAAAAATAAATTAATAACATAAATTCAATACGTAGCTGGTTTTTCATCGGAATATCTTAAAGAGTGTTTAATGGGAAATAAGGTCAAGTGGCACCTAGTTAAAAACATACTTATTGCTGTAGTGCTAATAATAATTTAAAAATAAATTGGTAAATTTTTTTTTTTAAGTCACAAGCTTTTATAAAATGCACTAAAAATTAAAAAATAATTTTCTAACATTCTAATATTATCATAATAATAAAAGCGATGGCCGACTGATGGAAATTTTGACGATGTTACACTGAGAGAAGAATTTTGTAACAATAACAAACATTTTGTAACTGTTACCAAATGCGTTGCCCATATTTGGCTTATTAGATATTTGTTTGCAGGTAACAATTCAGAAATTTCAACAATTGAAACAAATATTTGTTAATAAAAACAAAATCGTCTGGTAATATTTAAAAAAAAGCTTCATTAAGCACTTATATATTGTTGGTATTTAAAAATATATGTGAGTTTAATTATTAATATACTGTATATTTATTATAAGGATCATTCTTATTTAATATTAAATTAATTAATTATGGATTATTATATAATTAGTAGCTGTAATTATATTTAGTTACTTTGCATTAATAAGGTATTTGTAGGTTTCACGTTCTGTTTAATATACAGGGTGTTCATTTTAAAACTTCCCACCCCAGAATTCTCGAAAATGATTTTTTAAAAAAAAGCAAAAACACGTCAATTAATTTATTAAGGAGGACACATTCTGGCTATCTTAAAATTTTTGTAGTACACACCCCCTTTGAGGGGTACATTTTACCCCTATATTTTGAATATGGAAAGTGGGTCAATTGACACTTTTTTTTTAAGGTTTCTTAAATATCTTTACAAAGGTGTACAAATTTTGAAAATCTATCAATTTGTTTTTGACATATTCACTTATTTTTTCAAAGGGGGTGTGTACTACAAAAACTATAAGATAGCCAAAATGTATCCTCCTTACTAAATTAATTGACATGTTTTTACTTTTTCTCAAAAAAAAATAATTTCGAGAAATCTTGGTTGGGAAGTTTTAAAACACCCTGTATATTTCTATAGGGTTAATGGAAATAAGGACACCACTTTTGATCACACACCTGTATTTCTTTGTCTTCCTCAGGCTACACACTGTGGTTTATTTTTAACCACGTTGGGTTCCATATTTATGGTGTATCTTCAACCACGTTGGGGCAAAATTTTTTAAGGCGTTGGGCGCTAACTTTATACTATATTTGTAGTGTATTATCTTGTCTAATGATTAGCACGTTGGGCGTCAAATTTATAGTGGCCCACGTTGAGCATCAGATCTATAATATTTGCCTGGTATTATTTCACTTTTCCTCTTCCTTTTTTTTTTTAGCAAAGCAAAGAAAGTGGAAGAACAAAAGAAGAGAAACTCTTTCAAATCAAAATAATGAAATGACTATCTCAGGGTCGTACCTTCCCTTTTTAGTTCTACTAACGTTTCTTCCAATTTGTTTTCTTTTAAGGGTAATGGGGCGCCATTGAGCTTTACCTGGAAGATCCTTTAGGACAAAATTCATTCATTAAAAAAAATTATATATAAAAAATATAATGATAAATGGAAAAAAAAACTAAAGAATGAAATAGTCTTGGAATCCTCCAAACAATCTCACCTCGTTTAGAGTATAAAGAAATTCTGGATTAGAGAATAAATTTTACAATTTATTTTATAAAAAAAATGATCAGTGACACAATCAAAAAAAAATACAAAAAAAACTAAACCTTTCTATAAAAAAATGAAGAAAATTTATCAAAGAAAGAAGAGTCTCAAGTCTTATTTAATTTTGAATCTTGCTTTTTAAAGTTTTAGATTGTCTTTTCTTTTCAAAAAAAATCTATTAAAAAAAATAGCATCACCAATAATAGAACATCATCTTCAACCATGAGATCATATTCACAACATTCCCATCATGGTCTCAGTGCCAGTCTTCGCCTCGTCAGCAGGTGTGCAATCCAGGAGGACTTGTATGTGGCTTATCTTTGTTGGTCTTACTCAGTGGTGGAGAACTTGTCGTCGCAGGATTTTTTTTGTACATGAAAAGAAAGACTATTTACACAACCGTAGAAACAATTTGTCAGACTTGATGACCTAGCTTTCTCAACAAAACTCTCAAAAAAAAATTACGTAAAACTCTAGCATTGAGAGTGTCACAAAAAAATAGTTTTAGTTTACAAATTTCTACAAATGACAATCATCATGGAAATGTCATTTATCAAAAGGAAAATATATACATTCAAAATATAAAGAAAATGTAGAAGGAATCTTTACAAAATTTCAACCAAATATTCAGCAGAATATTTAGACCTTTCAGGTTTACATTAATCCTATTTATAGATTCCTGAATTAGAAAAAAAATATATATTTTCTGAATTTAATTTCAAAAATTTCACAAATTTTGTCAAATAAATTCATAAAAATAAAATGTTTAACAGGTTATTATCTATTTCATCTTTACAATTGGTTTCTTAAGATTAAAAAATATAACTGTTTGGATTTTACAACTTTAAAATAATACCCAATATTAAAATAAAAATATAATTTCACACATGTTGGTTTTATTTCTTAAAGCTAGAAAAATTTACAAAATAATTTAAGAATAATGGTGGCCAGCCAATATTTCAAAATGGAGGGAAAGAATAAAATCTTTTTAACAATTTATAAAAAAAATGTATCTAAAGATTTTACATGGGGAACATTTCAGTCTTTCACACAAACAAAGGGAAAGTTAACTGAAACGTGAGTATGTTTTCGACTCTTGAGGGAGGGCAATAAAAAAATATTTCCTTTTATTTCTTTTTCTTAAAAGGAAAATAACTTCTTCATTAAAGAAAATATAATTAAAAAGGGGAAGCAAAAATTGAAATCTGGTCGTTCATGAATTTAATTTATTCACTCAAAAAAAAAAAACAAAATGGCTGCTGTTCACTCAAGAACCAAGCAGAATAAAAAATACAAAATGGCCGTCGTTCATTTAAGAATGAGCAAGCTAAATATTTCTCTGAGAAGTTAGATTTTTGAGGACTTTTGATGGAGATTGGAAAATCATTCTGGTAAGTTTTTCATTCAAAGCAGATTTGACTAAAGTCTATTAAAATATATATGAATAAAAAAACTTACCAGATAATTTATCCAAATAGATCCATATCTCCAAAGTCCATCAACCTCAAGAATCCACTTCCTTGAAATGCATTGATCGAATGAGTCAGGTGGGCTAAAATTTGTCCTATAAGACTGAAAAGGGAAGCTTGGCTGAACTCATTGGGTCCTTTATCTGAAAAAAAAATATTCCACGAGAAATACCGGTGCTATGGGCCAATATTTTAGCAAACATTAAATTTTATTAAAATTTGGTTTTCTACCAAAAAATTAAGATAAATGCAATCAAATTATGCATATTTGCGCTAAATTAAGATAAATAATTTTGAGTGAAAAAAGGAACGAACTGACCTGAATTTCAATGTCGTCAGACCAGAAATCGAAAACACACTCCATTTTAATATTTCAGATCTCTTAAAACAGACATCCTATGGAGTATACTTTTTAATAAAAAACGTATTCATCTTAAATCATCTCAACTAACACTATGCAGATCATTGACTGTTTATCCTTTGCCTCGCGCGAAAGTAAAACAAAGAGGAAATGTGATAGATTGGCTCAATTTAGCGTATGGACACATGTGCTTGCCTTTTATGCTGAATGCGGAGATTTTGATAAATAATTTAGGCCAGTCAAAATAATATAGCCATTCGAAGCTCAATAGGCCAGTAAAATTGATTATTTTTCAATAAGGAAATTTAATTAATTAAATAATATATTTTTATTACAAAATATGTAATTCCTTAATTTTTAAACAATATAACGATATAATCGTTATAAATCCTCTTTTCCCCCATAAAATTTGCGAACAAGGTGAGCAAATTTTATTCTTATAATAAAACGTCAGAGGCAAAGTTCCACAGCAATAAATGCATACTATCAGAGTTTGGTCATAATCGGTAGTACAAGCTTAACAGCTTTTGCAATCCAGTCAGAGTTCATCCCAAATACAATGTGAAAAGGCAAGAAGCTTAATAAATAGAAACTCTATTCAACTTGATAGTAGAAGAAAATTTCTCCACTGAATGAACTCAAACTGATCATTTACACAAAATATATAAGAACATTTTCATACATTTCTAGCCTAAGCAAAACTTATGATTGCTACGGAAGAAAATTTTTATACAAAAAATAAACTAGTTTTTTTTTAAATCAAATAACCAAGGCTTTTGTTAAGATAATATTAATTAGTTAAAGCCCTTATCTTAGTGAGGTTATCAAAAAAATAATAACAATCAGGGTTATACAAGAATATGGAGATTACACAGTAAACTTGTCACTATGTTAGGTGATTATAAAAAGAGACAAGAGAACTTACATTGTGTCTTGAGGAAACTATTTCTATAGATTTGTCCAGGGAATTATCCAAGGAATTATCATTATCTATCGGATCTGATGCTACCATATCATTTGAAACATCTGCCTTCAATTTGCTGATATGCCACTTTCCCAAATCTTTGCCATTAAGATCGGTTAAGTTATAAGAGATATCCGAAATTACCTTATTTACAATGCAAGGAACATACTGTTACGGGTTCACAACGACAAATTAAAACTCGCAATTGTTGAAAACGATACGTCAATTTATTTCAACAAATTATGTACAAAAACACGCACTTAAACTTAGTAATAACTTGCTAATAATTCACTACTATAATCGGTCTATTAACTTCGTGTTAATCTCGCGACCACTACGCACGTTATCTGTGACTGACTGCCTGGTGCGCGACCCCGGCCCTATATATAGGATCGTCCATCTCTCTCGAACTTTCCGGCAGCCTTCGACGTCCGGAAAAATCCCGCACTACCGCGACCGCAAGCCACAGACAACGCAACTAAAACCTAGACTAAGAATACAACCTTAAGATAAATCGACCTAATACTACACTAAACCTAAATAAATTCCAATTATAAAATTTAAATAACTTAAATTTGTAACACTATCCTCCTCTTCAGGTTTGATCGTCTCGATCAACATTTCCCAGGTAAGGTTTTAGTCTGTCTAGATGAACAACTTTCATCTTGGACTTCGGGCTTCTCTGGATTCGGTAGACTACATCATTAATTCTCTTAACAACTTTATAAGGCCCTTCCCATGGTGGTGTCAACTTAGGTGATCTTCCTTTCTTGCGTTGAGGATTGTATAGCCAGACTTGATCATTCTCTTTGAACCCTGAAGAGTTTGCTTTCAGGTCATATCTCGCTTTCATGCGGTCACTGGCTATTTCTGTTCGCTCTCTAACCACTTCATGGATATCGTGCAGCTTTTGCCTTAAACGTTCGACATAGTCATTAACCTCTAAGTGTGCTTCTTCAGGTGAACCAAACATGATATCACATGGTAAACGCAGTTCTCTACCAAACAGGATACTAGATGGAGTAGCTCCTGTCGTATTGTGAATGGCAGTTCTATAGGCCATCAAAAACAATGGAATATATTGCTCCCAATCTGTTTGGTGCTCATCAACAACTTTGCAAAGATGTTCCTCTATTGTTTTATTAAATCTTTCAACCATGCCATCTGACTGCGGATGCAAAGCAGTAGTCCGTGTTTTATGTATTCCTAAAAGGTCACAGAGATTCTGGAAGAGTTTTGATTCAAAGTTTCTTCCTTGATCTGAATGTAATTCAAAAGCAATGCCAAATCGGCTGAAAACATCATTTACCAGAACTTCTGCAACTGTAGCGGCCTCTTGGTTAGGCAAAGCAAAAACTTCTGGCCATTTGCTAAAATAATCCATGACAACAAGGATGTATTTGTTGCCCATTTTAGTTTCTGGAAATGGTCCGGCCACATCAATAGCAATGCGTTCGAATGGCAGACCTACGTTATATTGTTTCATTTGACCTCTGGACCTTGTTTTGGGACCTTGGCTGGCTGCACAAGTCGAACATCGGCGGCACCAGTTTTTCACATCTTGAAAGTAATTGACCCAATAAAATCGGTTTCGAATTTTGTCCATGGTTTTATTTATGCCTAGGTGCGCGCCTGATTTTCCACCATGGCATTCGGCCATTATATTGTCTACCATGCTCCTAGGAACCACTACTTGATTAATCACAGTAAGGCCATCGGCACTTTCCCAGGCACGTTTAAGGATGTTTTCTTCTACTATCAGTGAATCCCATTGTGCCCACAGTGATTTGAATATCACCCCTTGGTTTGCGATATCTTGCCATGATGGTCGTGGCTTGTTCTCTTCTTTCAATCGCAAGATAGGTCCTACATCTTTGTCGTTAAGTTGTGTGGTTCTAATCGAAGCCGACATCCATTCTTCATCTGGTTCTAACTTTATCTGGCTCACGCAGGTAATTCCTTCTTTCTGGTCAATTTTCCTGCAATGTTTACAATCCTCGGGGCAAGGTCTTCTGGACAATGAATCTGCATTATTATGCACCCTTCCTGCTCGGTGCTTAATTTGATAATGGTATTGTTGTAGCTTTTCTATCCATCTCGCGACTTGCCCCTCAGGTTGTTTCATTTTCATGAGCCACTGTAACGCAGCATGATCCGTTCTAATCAGAAACTCTTGTCCGTAGAGATATTTGTGAAAGTGATCTACGGATTTAACTATGGCTAGGAGCTCCTTTCTAGTAACACAATAATTTCTCTCTGGTTTGGATAGCTTCTTGCTGAAAAATTCGATGACCCGTTCTTCTCCATCTTGTACTTGGGAGAATACTGCTCCTATGCCATCGTTGCTCGCATCAGTATCTAATATGAATTTTCCTTTTGGAATGGGATATGCAAGAATCGGACTAGAACATAATGCTGCTTTTAGTCTTCTAAATGCTTGGTCACATTCGGTATTCCATTTGTAAGAAGCTTTATCTTCTGTAAGTCTATGTAACGGAGACGCTATTTTGGCGAATCCTTCTACAAATCGTCTGTAGTATGTACACAGACCCAAAAAGCTTCTCAATTCATGTTTGTCACGAGGTTGAGGCCATTCTTTTATTGCTTGTAGCTTCTTTTCGTCGGTATGGATGCCTTCTCGGGAAACGACGTGACCCAGGAACTCAACTCTTTCTTGGAACAGAAAACATTTTGAGTTTAATTTAAGATTTGCGTTCCTGATTCTTGAGAATACTTCTCGTAAATTATCTAGATGTTCTTGAAATGATTTCCCCATTACTATGACATCATCCAAATAGACTAGGCAGGTTTTCCAAGTAAGGCCTCATTTCATTCATTTCATTAGTCTTTCAAATGTAGCTGGGGCATTGCACAGGCCAAATGGCATCACATTAAACTGATAAAGTCCACTTCCAGCAGAGAATGCAGTCTTCTCTTTATCTCTTTCAAAGATTCCTACTTGCCAATACCCACTTTTCAGGTCAAGAGTAGAAAACCAATATGATCCTGCCAACGTTGTTAATGTGTCGTCTATTCTTGGCGGTGGGTAACTATCTTTCTTGGTCACATCGTTAAGTTTCCTGTAGTCGACACAAAATCTAGTACTTCCATCCTTTTTAGTGACCAACACCACAGGAGATGACCAAGGACTTGATGACTCTTCAATAACACCGTCGCTGAGCATTTTATTAATGAGATTGTGAACTTCTTCTTGTTTGGCCATTGGTAGTCTTCTTGGGGGTTGTCTTATCGGTTGTAACTAGTGATTTTGCAACGAGGTAGGTGTTGGGTGTGTTTTGTTGGCTTATGAGTCCGACGCAGCTTGATGTTTTACTTTCCAGCCTCCCAAAAATTATGGTCTCACTGTTACCGACTAGTCTTGTTGTGCATACTGCCACGACCTTTATTGGTTCTTTATTGAAGTGACTATTTGACAAAATGAACTCTTCATTCCCAAATCTTAGGGTATTAAGTTTATTATCAAACGCAAATCCATGTTTACTTATCAAGCCCATTCCCAAAATAAATTCGTCTTCTATTTCGGCAACCAATACAGTGTGGCGAATCTTCAATCTTCCCAGCTGTAGGTCTATATCTGTCTGCCCCAACACGTCGGCGGATTCCCCAGTCACAGTCTTAAGTGTTATTTTCTTTTCTATTGGTCGAATTTTATATCTCGTTGCAATTTTGAACTTAAGCAATGATATGGCAGCACCAGTGTCTACTGTTATATTAACTTTTCTCCCATTAATGAGTCCGTCGATGTTAAGACTGTCAGCAGTATGTTTTAGGCTCTTAATAGGGTACATTTTGGGGGCTCTATTCCCATTAGCCAACACCCGCCCCTCTGCGTTGACTAGTTTTAGTTTTCCTGATCTCTTCTTCGGTACTCTGTCCCGCTAGATGGCGAGCGAGACCTTATTTGGACGCGACAATAGCGTTGAATATGCCCTGTACGTCCACATCTGAAACACTTTACATTTGGAGGGGACCGTCTGCTTTCTTCTACATTCTGCAATTGGTTTTGTACCTTTTCTTCTACATTCTGCATTCTTTGAGTTATTTCTTCCTTAAGATCTTTAGTTGCTGCTTTGAACTCTTCTCTCAGCTGTTCGGAGTTGCTCTTTATCTGATCGAAGTTTTCTTGCATGCCGTCTAATGTATGTCTCATATCGTTCTGGTTTTGTTCAATAGTGTGTTTCATGTCGTCCATGGTGTGTTTCATATCGCCCTGGTTTTGTTCAATGGTCTGTTTCATGTCGTTCTGGTTTTGAGCCATTTGAGCTGCTAGAGCCTGCATCATTTTAGTTAAATCTTCCATCTTGGCCGATCCCTTGTCTAGTAAGCATCAACTTCCTGATAAATCACTTAAAACGTCTATTTTAGGGCTATAAAGTGAATGTCGAAGTCGGTTTTTCAATATCTCTTCCAATTCTTAAAAAGAACCTAATGGAATGTTCTGGAATATACTGGTAGATGCTACTCTTTCTGCTACTAGGCAAATGTAGAAGTCACTTTTTGATTATCTCTTTTGGTTCTCGAATAGACCGTGGTAGAATGTTATGGAATATTCTAGAAATAATTTCTAATTCTTACTTTTAAAATAACTAAGCTACTGTCGAAGTCGGTATTTGTATATCTCTTCTAGTTTTTGAATAGAACGTCGTAGAATGTTATGGAATCTTCTAGAAATTCTTTCTAATTCTTACTTTTGAAATAACTAAACTAATGTCGAAATCGGTATTTGTATATCTCTTCTAGTTTTTGAATAGAACGTCGTAGAATGTTATGGAATCTTCTAGAAATTCTTTCTAATTCTTACTTTTGAAATAACTAATGTCGAAATCGGTATTTGTATATCTCTTCTAGTTTTTGAATAGAACGTCGTAGAATGTTATGGAATCTTCTAGAAATTCTTTTTAGTTCTTACTTTTGAAATTACTAAGCTAATGTCGAAGTCTCTTTTTGGATATTTCTTCTGGTTTTCGAATAGAGCGTCGTAGAAAGTGATGGAATGTTCTAGGAATTCTTTGTGATTCTTACTTTTAAAATTACTAATCTAATGTCGAAGTCGGTATTTGTATATCTCTTCTAGTTTTTGAATAGAACGTCGTAGAATGTTATAGAATATTCTAGAAAATCTCTCTAATTATCAATTTTTGGACTGTAAAGTTAATGTCGAAGTCGGTTCTTAAATATCTCTTTTAGTTTTTGAATAAAACAATATCGAACTTCTTCGAATATTCTAGAAAAATCACTTACTGTTTCTCTGTCCAATTGTCCTATCCGGTGATACTGTATAAGGATAGTCTTTGCACTATTTATTTCTTTTAATCTCACTTCTGACACCAATTGTTACGGGTTCACAACGACAAATTAAAACTCGCAATTGTTGAAAACGATACGTCAATTTATTTCGACAAATTATGTACAAAAACACGCACTTAAACTTAGTAATAACTTGCCAATAATTCACTACTATAATCGGTCTATTAACTTCGTGTTAATCTCGCGACCACTACGCACGTTATCTGTGACTGACTGCCTGGTGCGCGACCCCGGCCCTATATATAGGATCGTCCATCTCTCTCGAACTTTCCGGCAGCCTTCGACGTCCGGAAAGTTCCCGCACTACCGCGACCGCAAGCCACAGACAACGCAACTAAAACCTAGACTAAGAATACAACCTTAAGATAAATCGACCTAATACTACACTAAACCTAAATAAATTCCAATTATAAAATTTAAATAACTTAAATTTGTAACAATACTTTGGAGCAAGTTTACTACAATAATTCTTAGAAGCATCCGACAAAGTGATATTTTCTTTCCAAACTCTGTCTCCAATATTAAACTTTAAGGGTCTTCTCCTTAAGTTATAATATTTTTGATTTTTAAGATATGCATTATGCAACCGTTTTCTTACATCTACAAAGAGTTTTGGAAGCTCTTGCAAGTCATCAAGCCTAGAATTTTTCCCTGAAATAACAATCTCAAAATTGTCATCATTTTGATCTAGTTTTCCATAGAAATCACCAGAAATTGGAACATTTCTTCCAAAAGTCAAAAATGCCGGAGAACGCTGAGTTGTATCATGTTTTGCAGTATTTATTGCTAGAGCTATTCTTGGAGCAACACTATCCCAAGATTTTTGGTTGTCAATTATGTAGGAACGAATAGCTGTCACAATTACCCTATTTACACGTTCTGTGTGATTTGATTGTGCATGATATAACAAAGTATAAAATGATTTTTGTATTTTACATGATTATATATACTTTTTGAATTCATTAGACTTGAATTGAGAAGCATTATCCATTACAAGTGTCTGTGGCGTACCGAAGATTGAAAAGACATTGTTTTCCAAGAATTTAATTATGCCTTTAGAAGATGCTTTATTCATAGGATGGATTAACGTAAATTTTGTAAAGTAATCTACAACAACTAATGCATACTTATTGTTTAGAGAACTTCTAGGATATGGTCCTATCATGTCTAAAGAAATAAACTGAAATGGAAAGGAAACATTCTTGTACTTGCCCATTAAACCAGGAGTTAATTGATTTGGACTTTTACTAGCCATACAAACTGTACATTTCTTAACATACTTATATACATCTTTCTTGACACTTGGCCAATAATATAATTCTAGAATACGATAAAGAGTCTTCGAAATACCAAAATGACCTGCGCTTTCAGAGTCATGATAAGTCTTAAGTATCTCTAATCTATTTTTAGTTGGAATGACAATCTTCCATTCTAAAATGTTGCTAGATAAACCATGATTATTTAAAATGTGTTTATACCATATATTATTTTTTACAAGAAATGTAGGAAAAGAGTCTGGGTCCTTCTTTACTTTTTCTATCATAGATAAATACCATTTATCAGGTAATAATGTAGATACATCAATTACAGAAATATGAGAGTTTTTAAAGAGGGTATCAGTTAAGTTTTCAGTGTCGAAATCAGAAGTAGACCTTGATAAATAGTCAGCTACTACATTTAAAGAACCTTTTCTGTGTACAATCTTACTTATATTATATTGAGACATGGTTAACGCCCATCTCTGTAATCTACCACTGGGGTTAGATATTTTTGAAAACCAAAGAAGAGAAGCACAATCAGTAATAAGAATTATTTCAGAACCCTCCACATAACCTCTAAAAGTTTCTAAAGCAAATAATACTCCAAGAATTTCTTTTTCGATGGCACTATAAGCCCTTTGAGCTCTACTTAAAGTCTTACTAGCATAAGCTATAGGACGCTCAAAATTTTCGTTATCTAATTGAAAAAGCAATGCACCTAGAGCAACATTTGAAGCATCTGATTGTATATAGAACGGTTTTGAGAAATCTGGACTTACAAGAATAGAAGCAGAAGTGAGTTGTTTTTTTATTTCTATAAACGCTCTATCAGCTTCTTCTGTCCAAGAAATGGGTTGACCTTTTTTCCGACCCTTAAGAAGATCATTAATGGGACTACACAGAGTTGCATAATCTTTTAAAAACGTCTATACCAAGAACATAAACCTATAAATTTTTCTATTTCAGTAGTTGTTTTTGGAATTTTACAATCCAAGATAGCTTTAACTTTCTCTGGAGAAGTTCTCAATCCATTTTTGTCTACTGTATATCCAAAGAAATTCAAAGAGGATCTACATAGAAAAGTCTTATCAATATTAATTGTAAACTGTGCGCTTTTTAACCTCTCAAAAACCTCTTTTAATACCTTAATATGTTGCTCAAAAGTAGATGTACAAACGCATATATCATCACAGTACGTAAAGACATAAGGCTCCAAGGTAGGTCCTAATACTTGATCCATGGCTCTCTGCATTGTAGCTGTACTATTACACAAACCCATCGGAAGTACTTTATACGAAAAAGTTCCCATACCATACACTGTGAAACTGCACTTTGGCCTGCTCTCTTTATCTAAAGGTATCTGATGAAAAGCCTGACGTAAATCTATAGTAGAAAGATAATGAGAATGTCCTAGTTTGTGTAAGATTTGGTCAATTCTGGGTAAAGGATAACAATCTTTTACTGTAACTGCATTTAATTTTCTTGAGTCCATAGTAACGCGAAATTCACCCGTTTTCTTTTCGACAAGCCACAAGGGACTTGACCAAGGAGAGTTGGAAGGCTCTATAATGTTCAATTGTAACATTTTTTTAATTTCTTCTTGTAAATGTTTAGTCATGACCGGACTAAGTGGATATTGCCTTTGTTTTATTGGAGTGACATCACCCGTATCAATATGATGAGAAATTACATTCGTTAACCCCAACGTATCTTTAGAGTCTATTGTTTCAAAAAGCTTAACAACTTCATCTAATTCTTGTTTTTGCTTTACAGATAGTTCTTCCATCGATTGTATAGAAGAGTCACCGTCAATGGCTAACAAAGAGACATGAGAATCAAAAGGGAAATCAGTAAAATTTATTGAAATTTTAAACTGTTTTAGGAAATTCATACCCAGAATTAGGTCATGATTTATGCTTGGAACAACTAGAGTTTTAACTAACTTTGTAACATTATTTAATGATATAGGCAAATCAACATAACCTAAACATTCTTGACGTTTGCCGTCAGCAGTAGATACTGCTAGATTAGTACATGAAATCTGAACATTATTACTCTTTAAGATATCAAAACTACTTGCTCCCAAAATACAATGATCAGCGCCAGAATCAACAAGAGATAATAAATTATTATTAAAAACTTTTACCGAAAGATAAGGTCTATTATCATTTAGTTTTTTAGTGAAAATAGGGGAAGTTGAAATTTGAGAAGAAAAAAAATTTCTTACTACCTCTAGCCAGTTTTTCCATTCCACAGCAGAGGTTACTGTTGCTTTTTGGATTTGTTTTTGTGAAAAGCTTTTTGTTGCTGAGGATTTGTTGATGTCTGAGATGTGCCTTGTTGAGAATCTACCTGCTGAGAATCGTCTTTTGCTGCGACAGCTCCGAGAGCCTGATTTCTGTCGCCAACGTGACAGTTTTTTGAGCACCTAAAACATTTTGATTTCAGGGTATCCTTGGTACCACAACCGAAACAAAATTTATTAATTTTTTGTTTGCATTTAGAGAAAATATGACCTGAAATATCACAGTTTCAACATACCGGAGGTTTTCTTACTTTATTAGGTGAAGGAGTAGAGAATTGAGCCGCTAATTGAGTAGAAATCTCATTTGCTAACACAGAGATATGTGTTTGACTAAAGGTAGTGCTATTAAAATTAGGCTTAAAATTATTTTTATTAGTACCAGGATTATTATTGCTATGGTTTTGATAACTGAAAAATTTTTGATTTGATTTATTAAAGTTTGAAGAATTTGATATATTTCTAGAATTTTGATTATGACAGTCATAACTCGTGTAAGCAAGTTGAGGTTCCAACAAAGAAGAGTTCTGAGAGGGTGGTGGTTTCCATCTAGCTCCCCAAGATATTGATTCCTCAATTTTTTTACAATAATGAGTCAACTCCTCAATTGTATTAATTTCATAAAATGCCAAATATGGTTGATAATCAGGTAATAAATTCATACGTATTTGGTAAACTCTTTTTTGTTCCTCAGGTATATTTGTCAAACGTCTAAATAAAGTTTCTACTGCATTAATATAACAAATGAGAGGATCATCTTCTCCCATGGTTCTACTTTCAATTTCTTTTTCAATGTTCCTTTCATAATTATAAGGTAAGTAATCAGCTTTTAGCTTTTTTACAATGTCTTGCCAACATTTAAAATTATGTTTATTAGAAAAATACCAATTTTCAGCCTGATCCTTGAAAAGATCCAAGGCACCAGCAAAAAGATCAGAATCTGAAACATTGCGAGCAATTTTTAGTTGATCTATCTTTTCCAAAAACTGTAATAAAGATTGTTTTTTTGTAAATCCGTGAAAATAAACATTCCACTTGTGAGGAGGAATTGAACTAGAGTTAAACCCTGTTGAATGAAATAAATTAGAACCACCAGCACCTGTATGAATAAAAGTGGAGTTGTGCTGTGGAGTATGTTGTAGACTTCGACTTGTAGAAGTACTCGCCATGTATTTATCAATTTTATCACACAAAATACCTTGTAGCTTTAGAAGTTCTAAACTTAATTGACTTTTAAACTCAGTTTGTTCCTCAGAGACATCTACCAGTTTTTGAATTCTATTGGAAATATGATAAAGTCGCGATTCAATAAAATTTAATAGATCTTTTTGAGCAGAGAATTGATTTATCTTTAACTCTAAATCATTTAATGTTTCTTTAACTCCTTTCACATCATTATCAAATGATTTAGTATTTAACAAAGCAATAAAACTTCTGTTTTGCTCACTTTGCCTAAGCCAACCCTTTAAAAGCTGTCTTTTTGTGTCATTATCCAGAGAAGCTGCGTTTGGTATTTGTCTGATATCTAGCTCATATGTAAGCTCATTTGTTTTTAAATGATTTACATCCATTTTGCAAATTCAAAACGCAAATGATAAAAAGAAAAATAAAAAACAGAAGAAAAAAATGTATGGGAGAAAATGTACTCTGTAATTAGAAAATTCGTTAATTACAAAAACTCTCTCAAAGACTCAAGTAAGTTTAAATTATTTAATTTTTATACTCTAAACAAGTTTATTATTTTTCGATTACCCAAAAAAACAAAAAAGGAAGCGTTAGCAGGATTGTATAAAAGATTTTAGTTGGGCGCCATATTTGTAATGGCCCCACGTTGGGCGCCATATTTGTGGTTTATTTTTAACCACGTTGGGTGCCATATTTATGGTGTATCTTCAACCACGTTGGGGCAAAATTTTTTAAGGCGTTGGGCGCTAACTTTATACTATATTTGTAGTGTATTATCTTGTCTAATGATTAGCACGTTGGGCGCCAAATTTATAGTGGCCCACGTTGAGCATCAGATCTATAATATTTGCCTGGTATTATTTCACTTTTCCTCTTCCTCTTTTTTTTTAGCAAAGCAAAGAAAGTGGAAGAACAAAAGAACAGAAACTCTTTCAAATCAAAATAATGAAATGACTATCTCAGGGTCGTACCTTCTCTTTTTATTAAAAGGTTTAGATTCGTGGGTTATAGGGGTAGATGTAGAGAAAACACTTTGGTTTTTGGCGACGTTTCGTGGACAATTTCCACTTTTTCAAGCCCTAGGAAACAAACACTTTATTAAAACTTTAAAATGGTCTACAATAAAACTAATAAAATATGTAGCATAAAACGTAGCAAAGAAATGTTTGTCACTAAATACTATATAATTACACAACAAACGAGAAAAAGTTAAAAGTATTAAACAAAAATTGTTTCTTAAAAAATTAACCAATTAAAGGTTATGTATAATTTGTTATTATTTATACCTGTTTGATTTTTCTATAATTGACTATCTATAAGGAGACTATTTACTTACTCAAATCTCTGTGTTACATCCAGGATGTCCGGAAGTTGGAGAACAAACATTTTAAAAATGCCATAGTATCTCATAAAAAAATATTTTTGTTTTTTAAAATAAATATATAGGAGGCAAATTTATCAAGTTGTTTTGACAAATAATTTGAGAAGTTAGCAAAATATTGTATTTAATTTGAAATGGCTTTATAGCCGTGTTTAAATAAGGTATGTTTCACATTGTCTGCGTTTTTTATTGTTTGTATATGTGTATGGTGTATGCGTGTAAGGAGGTGTGTGCGTAGTGTGTGTGGTGTACTTGTAGGTTTGTGCGTAGTGTATGTGTTTACGTGGGGTGCGTGTATGTGCGTATATGTACTTGTGTTAAAGTGCAGTAAAGTGAAACTAAAAAAAAAAAAAATAAAATGTGCTTTTGTATTTTACCTATTATAAAATAATAAATATTCTCCTACTGTAAGATTGTCAGTTATAATTTTTTTTTTTTTTTTTTTTTTTTCTTTTTTTCCTATAATAAAAGAAAAAACTAAAGAACTATTTTAATTTACAACAGTTACAAACAAAAAATTGTATATAGGACAATTACAAGACACAAAGGAAAAAACTATACTAAGCCTAGGTCTAAGTTGGATCAACTTTATCTTTATATTTTTTTAAAATATTACTATATGTGTTGCTCAATCCATTTGTGTCAGTTCTTAAATTGACAGTGTTATTAATATTAATGTGGATCATTTCAGCTAGTAATCTTTTATTGTAATTAGTTTCTATATCCACAATTTTGGTATTACTAAATTGAAATTGGTGTCCAGTATCAAAATGATGCATTGACAAAGCCGTCTTGTCAGAATTATACATTTTATCATTTCTGCAATCATTTTTATGCTGTTGGAGTCTCTTTTCTAAATATTGTTTAGTTTGTCCAATATAGCATTTACCACATTCACAAGGAATTTTGTACACAACATTTGATTTCTTTTTTGGAGGTACAGGATCTTTTAAAGGAGTATAAAATATTTGTGTACTTTTTGTGTTATAAAAAGCTAATGTAGAGTTTGTATCCGAAAAACATGATTTTATTTTTTGAGAAAGTTTATCAATATAAGGAAACTTAAAGTACTTTTTATCATTTGTTTTTTTATTATTATTAATCTGACCCTGTGTCCTCATTACGATTCTATTTATAAAATTTAATGGATAGTTGTTATTTTTTAAAGTTGTTTTAATTTTCTTTAAATTTTCTTCTTGAAATTTCAAGCTGCTTAGTTTTGTAGATCTATAAACAAGTCCAGTTATTACACTTATTTTATTTGACATGGGATGAGACGAGTGAAAGTTTAATATTCTACCTGAACTAGTGGGTTTAATATACCAATTAGTTAATATTGAACCATCAGGTTCATGACAAACTTGAGTATCCAAAAATGAAATTTTTTTATCTTGTTCAGACTCCATAGTGAATTGAAGGGAATTGTGGAAACTATTAAAATGCTGTAGAAGTATATTAAGTTCATTTTTTGGTGCTGCTAAGATCGTGTCGTCTACAAAAACCCATAGAAAAGGAATAGAATAAGGTAAATTACTAAGAGTTTTTGTTATGAGATGGTTCATGACTATATTTGCCAAAACGGGGCTAGCAGGATTACCCATTGCACTGCCGTCTTTTTGAATGTAAATGTTATTTTTAAATGAAAAATAGCTTGTGTCAAAACAAAATTCAACAAGTTCCATTAAAGTTTTTTTAGGAACATCAGTATAATTAGAAATAAACTTATAGTCCTTATTTATTATATCTAATACTAATTTTTTTGGTATATTGGTGAAAAGACTCACAACATCTAGAGAGACAAGAATGTAGTCTGGTGGTATTTTTTTATCTTTGATAAGGTCTACAAACTGAAATGAATCCTTAACATTATGATTAAATGTAGTTGTGTATGGATTGAGAATACTATGTAAATACTTAGCAATATTGTATCCAGGTGAGTTTATACAGCTTACCACAGGTCTTAGGTGTAGTCCTGGCTTATGGGTTTTACGTAAGCAATAAAGTTTAGGTGGAACACTATTGGACGTCTTCATTTGTTTCTCTTGCTTAATAGATATTAATCTTTCGTTTTTAAGTTTTGTTATAATCTGGTTTGCTTTAATTTGGAATTTGGATGTGGGGTCTTTATTAATTGGCTCATAAGTGTTGGAATCTTGAAGCATCTCCAAGACTTTGTTTTCATATTCACATTTTTCCATGATGACAGTGGAGTTACCCTTATCAGATCTACTAATTATAATTTCTGGGTGATCTTTAAGGAATTTTTGAGTAGAACTAATTTTATGTGTTAGGCTACTTTTTGGTTGTGACTGGGAATTATTGCTATTATAATG
Source organism: Aspidapion aeneum (assembly GCA_963576565.1). Lineage (NCBI taxonomy): Eukaryota > Metazoa > Arthropoda > Insecta > Coleoptera > Brentidae > Aspidapion > Aspidapion aeneum. The sequence continues at coordinate 132,076,945 of OY755038.1, forward strand.
ATTTGTAATTATGTTGGTAGTTTTGGCCCTTAAACAATTTTTTTGTTCATCAGAGATTTGTTGTGATGCTATACAGTATTCCAGATCTTTAATTATTGTGGGTATTGGTATGTTTTGATTATCAATTGGTAGTCCAAACTTTGGTCCCAAGCCCAGCACAGTCTTAACTTCATGCGGTAATTCTAAGTCAGTGTAGTTAAAAATAAAATTGTCTTCAGTAGAAATGCAGATATCATTTTGTTCCTGTTCCAAAGCCTTAAATTTCTTTAAGTTTGTCTTTTTTATTTCATGGAACTCTTTATTGTATCGACGGTTGTTTTCATTTAAACAATGCAAGTAGATTTCATCAGAAACTAGTTCCTTATAGTTACTCTTATATTCATTTAAATCTTGTTGTTGTTTTTTAAGCTTCCAAATAGTTATGTCGATTTCAATATTTAAAAGAGAATATTTAAATTTTGATATAATTTTGTCAGTTTGTTTTATAAAAGGATGCTTCTCCGTATATATAGGGTATGTGCATTTGATTTCTCCTTGAAGGTGTTTTGGAAGTAAATATCTTGATCTGCATTTCAATAAGAAGATTTTCCGATTTTTTAAATTTGCCATTTTTATTGTACTATTTGACCATTGTTTAAGTAGTTTGTGTGCTTGTTCCCCATACCTTCTTAAGATAGTGTCAAAGAAACCCTCATTTTCTAAATTTTCATAAGATTCGTCCCCTTGCATTTTTATTAAAAGGTTTAGATTCGTGGGTTATAGGGGTAGATGTAGAGAAAACACTTTGGTTTTTGGCGACGTTTCGTGGACAATTTCCACTTTTTCAAGCCCTAGGAAACAAACACTTTATTAAAACTTTAAAATGGTCTACAATAAAACTAATAAAATATGTAGCATAAAACGTAGCAAAGAAATGTTTGTCACTAAATACTATATAATTACACAACAAACGAGAAAAAGTTAAAAGTATTAAACAAAAATTGTTTCTTAAAAAATTAACCAATTAAAGGTTATGTATAATTTGTTATTATTTATACCTGTTTGATTTTTCTATAATTGACTATCTATAAGGAGACTATTTACTTACTCAAATCTCTGTGTTACATCCAGGATGTCCGGAAGTTGGAGAACAAACATTTTAAAAATGCCATAGTATCTCATAAAAAAATATTTTTGTTTTTTAAAATAAATATATAGGAGGCAAATTTATCAAGTTGTTTTGACAAATAATTTGAGAAGTTAGCAAAATATTGTATTTAATTTGAAATGGCTTTATAGCCGTGTTTAAATAAGGTATGTTTCACATTGTCTGCGTTTTTTATTGTTTGTATATGTGTATGGTGTATGCGTGTAAGGAGGTGTGTGCGTAGTGTGTGTGGTGTACTTGTAGGTTTGTGCGTAGTGTATGTGTTTACGTGGGGTGCGTGTATGTGCGTATATGTACTTGTGTTAAAGTGCAGTAAAGTGAAACTAAAAAAAAAAAAAATAAAATGTGCTTTTGTATTTTACCTATTATAAAATAATAAATATTCTCCTACTGTAAGATTGTCAGTTATAATTTTTTTTTTTTTTTTTTTTTTTTTTTTTTTTCCTATAATAAAAGAAAAAACTAAAGAACTATTTTAATTTACAACAGTTACAAACAAAAAATTGTATATAGGACAATTACAAGACACAAAGGAAAAAACTATACTAAGCCTAGGTCTAAGTTGGATCAACTTTATCTTTATATTTTTTTAAAATATTACTATATGTGTTGCTCAATCCATTTGTGTCAGTTCTTAAATTGACAGTGTTATTAATATTAATGTGGATCATTTCAGCTAGTAATCTTTTATTGTAATTAGTTTCTATATCCACAAATTTGGTATTACTAAATTGAAATTGGTGTCCAGTATCAAAATGATGCATTGACAAAGCCGTCTTGTCAGAATTATACATTTTATCATTTCTGCAATCATTTTTATGCTGTTGGAGTCTCTTTTCTAAATATTGTTTAGTTTTCTCTACATCTACCCCTATAACCCACGAATCTAAACCTTTTAATAAAAATGCAAGGGGACGAATCTTATGAAAATTTAGAAAATGAGGGTTTCTTTGACACTATCTTAAGAAGGTATGGGGAACAAGCACACAAACTACTTAAACAATGGTCAAATAGTACAATAAAAATGGCAAATTTAAAAAATCGGAAAATCTTCTTATTGAAATGCAGATCAAGATATTTACTTCCAAAACACCTTCAAGGAGAAATCAAATGCACATACCCTATATATACGGAGAAGCATCCTTTTATAAAACAAACTGACAAAATTATATCAAAATTTAAATATTCTCTTTTAAATATTGAAATCGACATAACTATTTGGAAGCTTAAAAAACAACAACAAGATTTAAATGAATATAAGAGTAACTATAAGGAACTAGTTTCTGATGAAATCTACTTGCATTGTTTAAATGAAAACAACCGTCGATACAATAAAGAGTTCCATGAAATAAAAAAGACAAACTTAAAGAAATTTAAGGCTTTGGAACAGGAACAAAATGATATCTGCATTTCTACTGAAGACAATTTTATTTTTAACTACACTGACTTAGAATTACCGCATGAAGTTAAGACTGTGCTGGGCTTGGGACCAAAGTTTGGACTACCAATTGATAATCAAAACATACCAATACCCACAATAATTAAAGATCTGGAATACTGTATAGCATCACAACAAATCTCTGATGAACAAAAAAATTGTTTAAGGGCCAAAACTACCAACATAATTACAAATCATTATAATAGCAATAATTCCCAGTCACAACCAAAAAGTAGCCTAACACATAAAATTAGTTCTACTCAAAAATTCCTTAAAGATCACCCAGAAATTATAATTAGTAGATCTGATAAGGGTAACTCCACTGTCATCATGGAAAAATGTGAATATGAAAACAAAGTCTTGGAGATGCTTCAAGATTCCAACACTTATGAGCCAATTAATAAAGACCCCACATCCAAATTCCAAATTAAAGCAAACCAGATTATAACAAAACTTAAAAACGAAAGATTAATATCTATTAAGCAAGAGAAACAAATGAAGACGTCCAATAGTGTTCCACCTAAACTTTATTGCTTACGTAAAACCCATAAGCCAGGACTACACCTAAGACCTGTGGTAAGCTGTATAAACTCACCTGGATACAATATTGCTAAGTATTTACATAGTATTCTCAATCCATACACAACTACATTTAATCATAATGTTAAGGATTCATTTCAGTTTGTAGACCTTATCAAAGATAAAAAAATACCACCAGACTACATTCTTGTCTCTCTAGATGTTGTGAGTCTTTTCACCAATATACCAAAAAAATTAGTATTAGATATAATAAATAAGGACTATAAGTTTATTTCTAATTATACTGATGTTCCTAAAAAAACTTTAATGGAACTTGTTGAATTTTGTTTTGACACAAGCTATTTTTCATTTAAAAATAACATTTACATTCAATAAGACGGCAGTGCAATGGGTAATCCTGCTAGCCCCGTTTTGGCAAATATAGTCATGAACCATCTCATAACAAAAACTCTTAGTAATTTACCTTATTCTATTCCTTTTCTATGGGTTTTTGTAGACGACACGATCTTAGCAGCACCAAAAAATGAACTTAATATACTTCTACAGCATTTTAATAGTTTCCACAATTCCCTTCAATTCACTATGGAGTCTGAACAAGATAAAAAAATTTCATTTTTGGATACTCAAGTTTGTCATGAACCTGATGGTTCAATATTAACTAATTGGTATATTAAACCCACTAGTTCAGGTAGAATATTAAACTTTCACTCGTCTCATCCCATGTCAAATAAAATAAGTGTAATAACTGGACTTGTTTATAGATCTACAAAACTAAGCAGCTTGAAATTTCAAGAAGAAAATTTAAAGAAAATTAAAACAACTTTAAAAAATAACAACTATCCATTAAATTTTATAAATAGAATCGTAATGAGGACACAGGGTCAGATTAATAATAATAAAAAAACAAATGATAAAAAGTACTTTAAGTTTCCTTATATTGATAAACTTTCTCAAAAAATAAAATCATGTTTTTCGGATACAAACTCTACATTAGCTTTTTATAACACAAAAAGTACACAAATATTTTATACTCCTTTAAAAGATCCTGTACCTCCAAAAAAGAAATCAAATGTTGTGTACAAAATTCCTTGTGAATGTGGTAAATGCTATATTGGACAAACTAAACAATATTTAGAAAAGAGACTCCAACAGCATAAAAATGATTGCAGAAATGATAAAATGTATAATTCTGACAAGACGGCTTTGTCAATGCATCATTTTGATACTGGACACCAATTTCAATTTAGTAATACCAAAATTGTGGATATAGAAACTAATTACAATAAAAGATTACTAGCTGAAATGATCCACATTAATATTAATAACACTGTCAATTTAAGAACTGACACAAATGGATTGAGCAACACATATAGTAATATTTTAAAAAAATATAAAGATAAAGTTGATCCAACTTAGACCTAGGCTTAGTATAGTTTTTTCCTTTGTGTCTTGTAATTGTCCTATATACAATTTTTTGTTTGTAACTGTTGTAAATTAAAATAGTTCTTTAGTTTTTTCTTTTATTATAGGAAAAAAAGAAAAAAAAAAAAAAAAAAAAAATTATAACTGACAATCTTACAGTAGGAGAATATTTATTATTTTATAATAGGTAAAATACAAAAGCACATTTTATTTTTTTTTTTTTTTTAGTTTCACTTTACTGCACTTTAACACAAGTACATATACGCACATACACGCACCCCACGTAAACACATACACTACGCACAAACCTACAAGTACACCACACACACTACGCACACACCTCCTTACACGCATACACCATACACATATACAAACAATAAAAAACGCAGACAATGTGAAACATACCTTATTTAAACACGGCTATAAAGCCATTTCAAATTAAATACAATATTTTGCTAACTTCTCAAATTATTTGTCAAAACAACTTGATAAATTTGCCTCCTATATATTTATTTTAAAAAACAAAAATATTTTTTTATGAGATACTATGGCATTTTTAAAATGTTTGTTCTCCAACTTCCGGACATCCTGGATGTAACACAGAGATTTGAGTAAGTAAATAGTCTCCTTATAGATAGTCAATTATAGAAAAATCAAACAGGTATAAATAATAACAAATTATACATAACCTTTAATTGGTTAATTTTTTAAGAAACAATTTTTGTTTAATACTTTTAACTTTTTCTCGTTTGTTGTGTAATTATATAGTATTTAGTGACAAACATTTCTTTGCTACGTTTTATGCTACATATTTTATTAGTTTTATTGTAGACCATTTTAAAGTTTTAATAAAGTGTTTGTTTCCTAGGGCTTGAAAAAGTGGAAATTGTCCACGAAACGTCGCCAAAAACCAAAGTGTTTTCTCTACATCTACCCCTATAACCCACGAATCTAAACCTTTTAATAAAAATGCAAGGGGACGAATCTTATGAAAACTTCTCTTTTTAGTTCTACTAACGTTTCTTCCAATTTGTTTTTTTAAGGGTAATGGGGCGCCATTGAGCTTTACCTGGAAGATCCTTTAGGACAAAATTCATTCATTAAAAAAAATTATATATAAAAAATATAATGATAAATGGAAAAAAAAACTAAAGAATGAAATAGTCTTGGAATCCTCCAAACAATCTCACCTCGTTTAGAGTATAAAGAAATTCTGGATTAGAGAATAAATTTTACAATTTATTTTATAAAAAAAATGATCAGTGACACAATAAAAAAAAATACAAAAAAAACTAAACCTTTTTATAAAAAAATGAAGAAAATTTATCAAAGAAAGAAGAGTCTCAAGTCTTATTTAATTTTGAAACTTGCTTTTTAAAGTTTTAGATTGTCTTTTCTTTTCAAAAAAAATCTATAAAAAAAATAGCATCACCAATAGTAGAACATCATCTTCAACCATGAGATCATATTCACAACATTCCCATCATGGTCTCAGTGCCAGTCTTCGCCTCGTCAGCAGGTGTGCAATCCAGGAGGACTTGTATGTGGCTTATCTTTGTTGGTCTTACTCAGTGGTGGAGAACTTGTCGTCGCAGGATTTTTTTTGTACATGAAAAGAAAGACTATTTACGCAACCGTAGAAATAATTTGTCAGACTTGATGACCTAGCTTTCTCAACAAAACTCTCAAAAAAAAATTTACGTAAAACTCTAGCATTGAGAGTGTCACAAAAAATAGTTTTAGTTTACAAATTTCTACAAATGACAATCATCATGGAAATGTCATTTATCAAAAGGAAAATATATATATATTCAAAATATAAAGAAAATGTAGAAGGAATCTTTACAAAATTTCAACCAAATATTTAGCAGAATATTTAGACCTTTCAGGTTTACATGAATCCTATTTATAGATTCCTAAATTAGAAAAAAAATATATATTTTCTGAATTTAATTTCAAAAATTTCACAAATTTTGTCAAATAAATTCATAAAAATAAAATGTTTAATAGGTTATTATCTATTTCATCTTTACAATTGGTTTCTTAAGATAAAAAAATATAACTGTTTGGATTTTACAACTTTAAAATAATACCCAATATTAAAATAAAAATATAATTTCACACATGTTGGTTTTATTTCTTAAAGCTAGAAAAATTTACAAAATAATTTAAGAATAATGGTGGCCAGCCAATATTTCAGAATGGAGGGAAAGAATAAAATATTTTTAACAATTTATAAAAAAAATGTATCTAAAGATTTTACATAGGGAACATTTCAGTCTTTCACACAAACAAAGGGAAAGTTAACTGAAACGTGAGTATGTTTTCGACTCTTGAGGGAGGGCACTAAAAAAATATTTCCTTTTATTTTTTTTTTCTTAAAAGGAAAATAACTTCTTCATTAAAGAAAATATAATTAAAAAGGGGAAGCAAAAATTGAAATCTGGTCGTTCATGAATTTAATTTATTCACTCAAAAAATAAAAATAAAATGGCTGCTGTTCACTCAAGAACCAAGCAGAATAAAAAATACAAAATGGCCGTCGTTCATTTAAGAATGAGCAAGCTAAATATTTCTCTGAGAAGTTAGATTTTTGAGGACTTTTGATGAAGATTGGAAAATCATTCTGGTAAGTTTTTCATTCAAAGCAGATTTGACTTAAGTCTATTAAAATATATATGAATAAAAAAACTTACCAGATAATTTATTCAAATAGATCCATATCTCCAAAGTCCATCAACCTCAAGAATCCACTTCCTTGGAATGCATTGATCGAATGAGTCAGGTGGGCTAAAATTTGTCCTATAAGACTGAAAAGGGAAGCTTGGCTAAACTCATTGGGTCCTTAATCTGAAAATAAAAATATTCTACGAGAAATACCTGTGCTATGGGCCAATATTTTAGCAAACATTAAATTTTATCAAAATTTGGTTTTCTACCAAAAAATTAAGATAAATGCAATCAAATTATGCATATTTGCGCTAAATTAGGATAAATAATTTTGAGTGAAAAAAGGAACGAACTGACCTGAATTTCAATGTCGTCAGACCAGAAATCGAAAACACACTCCATTTTAATATTTCAGATCTCTTAAAACAGACATCCTATGGAGTATACTTTTTAATAAAAAACGTATTCATCTTAAATCATCTCAACTAACACTATGCAGATCATTGACTGTTTATCCTTTGCCTCGCGCGAAAGTAAAACAAAGAGAAAATGTGATAGATTGGCTCAATTTAGCGTATGGACACATGTGCTTGCCTTTTTTGCTGAATGCGGAGATTTTGATAAATAATTTAGGCCATTCAAAATGATATAGCCATTCGAAGCTCAATAGGCCAGTAAAATTGATTATTTTTCAATAAGGAAATTTAATTAATTAAATAATATATTTTTATTACAAAATATGTAATTCCTTAATTTTTAAACAATATAACGATATAATCGTTATAACACCTTAGCCTTAGGAAGACGAAAATGGATCGTTGAATAGAAATAAAGTTGTGTGATCAAAATTGGTGTCTTTTTTCCCATTAACCCTATAGAAATGAATAAGGTATAGAATAATAAGAGAATTTTAATAATAATAAAAACAAGTTTTGATGAAAAATATTCATTTGTATTTTATTATAAAAGTGGAGTCAAATTTTTTTATGGTGGCTGGTAATCTTTGTTTTTTTTGGAAAGGTTGGTTGATAAAATATACACACGTTTGTTCCATGTGAGATGCACACAAAATTTTGTCAAATCTGATATAAACTGATTTTACCTCACTATAAGTTCGGGGACTCCACCATTATGAATGGCCGCATGGGTAGCCCGTGTTTTTTAAAAATGTTTCTCCTTTGTTCAATTACTTCCTCCACCTTCAAGTCAGTGCTGACCTGAAAAAGAAAATAAATTTTATATATTTGTAAATTTAATACAGAACCAGTGGCGTATATAAGGGGGGGGGCTGGGCCCCCCTTTAAAGTTAAGTTTTTTTAGATATTTTCCACATATTTTATGATTATAATAAAATAGCCTAAAATACTGCCTCATGAGGTCTCGCCCCCCCCCCCGAAACCGCCTCGCCCCCCCCCCCCCGATTTTTTTTATATACGCCACTGTGCAGAGAATTAAATGTTTGCTTTAAGTTAAAAGGTTTAAACTGCACATTTTCATACTAAAGGCTCTTTGCTTAAAAATCTTTAATAATTAATTCAAAAAATTGAAGCCATGATTCAAATGACATCAAATTTAAAATTATTAAAATCACAAAATACAAATATAAAGCATTCTAAAAAAAATAATAAATAACACTTACTATGTTATTGTGGACGACCAAAGCCAGATTGTTTCCATCTTTAAGCGGAAATCTGAAACAAAAAAAAAGAGTATGAATTTTATATTAAAAACAAATAAAGCCTACGCCTGTGGATACTTGTCGTCAATTAGCACATAAATCAGTTAATTAAAAATCAATCCTATTTACTGTTTGTTTATAAAGCAATCAGTTTCCACAGAACAAAACGTTTATACAATGAATACGTTTTTTTTCTTGAAGCTATATTTCTACCTTTAAAGCGTTATTCCTGATGACTGTTCACTTCGACTCTTGCAACCAAAACACCATTATGATGCCATAAAAATACCCGCGTATTTAGGTCTGTATTAGCACAAAATCACAAAAACTAAACCTTGTTTGGTCAATGTTCTTCCCAAAACGTGGAGTCCCCTTGATTTTTGGGCACAGTGTCTGCAGAGACATTTCTCTATGAGTGTCTGCGACGGTCTGTAATACAATGCTACGTAGGGCGTCGGGTCGGTTCGGTCTAGACCGCGGCTCACACTTAGGGGAGAGCGGGGCTCGTTGGGCATAGGGGCACGTTGAGAAACCTTTATTAACTCGACAATTAGACGTCAGCTGCCAGCGCCATCCACGTGGCAAAGTCGCCTTTGCTCATGCATTAGTCCGCAGTGAGAATCTGTGATGTGTGTATCTCCAAGGAACAGATTTTGACCTATTTTTTTTGGCTCTGTAACGAAATAGCGCGTATCAAAATAGCGCGTATCAAAACAGCGCTTTTCAAAACAGCGCGTTTTCAGAATAGCGCGTGATCAGAATAGCGCGTATCAAAATAGGGCGTATTAAAAATAGCGCGTGTAAAAAATAGCGCGTATCAGGTCTGCTTAGGTATATTCACCTTAACAGTTTGAGCAAGGTCAGATAAGTTATACTTACTTAACCGTTAAATAAACCGATGGCTTGCTATACTTAACACAACCGAACCGAACCGAACCGACTAAGGGGCCTCTTTCTAACATATTTTTTTCAAAACAAAAACTTCCCTGGCTTCTTTTCCGGGATCCTAGAGGGTGTGCAACCAAACCGAACCGAACCGGACGGAACCGAACCGAACCGAACCCAAAATTTTTTTCCAGTAACTCCCTGACCTTTTTATACCAAAAAAAAATGTCCCCAAGTCACAGGTCAGAATAGAAACCTACCAAAATAAGGATCGGGAAGCTAATTTAGGGAAATAATTTTTTGAAAAAATGTTTCGGTTTGGTTCGGTTCATTTCAGTTCGGTGCGGTTTGAATCGGTTCGGTTCGGTTTGGTTACACCCTATAGGATCCCGGGAAAAAAGTCAGGAAAGTTTTTTTTTTTTTAAATATGTTAGAAAGAACTATTTTGTAACAGCGACGTTTGTAATGGCGATCTTTCAAAACGCGGTATTTTTAGACGCGCTATTTTAAGACGCGCTATTTTGAACACACGCTATTTTAACACGCGCTATTTTGATAAGCGCTATTTTGAATACGTGCTATTTTGATACGCGCTATTTTGAACACGCGCCATTTTGATTCGCGCTGTTTTGATACGCGCTATTTTGATACGCATTATTTTAAACAAGCGCCATTATGATACGGGCTATTTTGATCACGCGCTGTTGTGATACGCGCTATTTTGATCACGCGCCATTTTGGTACGCGCTATTTTGAACACGCGCTCAAATGAGCGCGCTATTTTGATACGCGCTATTTTGATACGCGCTATTTCACTACAGAGGCATTTTTTTTTGGACCTCGTAAGTAACTTTTTGTTATTTCGGAAACCAATTTACAGATTGTTTTATTACACCTGCATGCCCCTATTCGGTTTTTTAGTTAACTTTACATATTTAGACACAGTTTAATGAAATTATAACGAGCGCTAATATTTACGCAAACATGATTGCCGACTGTCTCAATTTTGTATGTAGGTGTGCCGGCCCAGCTAACCCCATACATTTTCTAAAAACATTTTTTTTTTATTTTAAGGTTAAAATCAGCATGCGTACGTATGACGGACTAAAAATCACGTCATGTAATAATTCTCGCCCTAAACAAATGTTTTAGATTGTCCGCCTCTTGAAGACTGCGACGACTTGCGCCTGTAGTTATTTATCAAAGTTACCTTTGGCATCGCTGAAACGCTTTCGACTGGAATCGGGCATATTGCGGTCTCTTATTAATATATGCTATATTCCATCTGTTTGTTACCCTCTTATGGAAATTAGGCCCCCTAGATGTGGACTTGTTCACGCGGTATCTTGATTGGTGTTCTCTTGCAAACAAAAAACGATTAGTTTTTCTGTAAAACTAAGTTATTGGCAGAAGTTATAAGCCAAAAATTGTGAAAAAACAGTAAAAAAGCCGCCATTTATTTATTTATGACATCACACAGACCCTTCAACTCAAATTTGAGGCAAACACCCGGTGACTTAAAATTGTGTGATCCATTATTACCAATCGATCTAGGGAAATTTTAAAAAATCGTGCTTTTCCAAAAGCTGACGAAAGAAAGACCAAGAATGTCAACCGAAGAAAATGGTCAACAGCTATACTAACTGAAACTCCGGTTAAAGAAGAGTTGGAACGTGAAAAAAGTAAAAAAAAAGAAAAATCTGTAACCAAAAATGTCTTCAAGGAAAAGAAGCATAGAAAAACTACTCAGAAAAGGACACTGAAAGATGACAGCGATGATGAAGAGGAAACATTTTGTCTAGGCTGCATGAAACCATTCTCAAACAGCAAACCAAAAGAAAAGTGGGTACAATGTTTAACTTACAAGTGTTGGGCCCATGAAACATGTGCTAATGCAGGGTTTACTTATGTTTGCTAAAACCGTAATTCCGATTCAGACTAGAGCAAGAATTAGGTTACTTTATATTGTTTGTTTTTAAGATAGTTAAAGTTTAGTATTTTATTATTATCAATAAAAATAATCTAAGAATTGCCTGTTATTTTATGTTGCATATATATATACAGTTCCTAATTATTCAACCATGCCCAACTTGCCCCATCGTATGGCCCAACTTACTCCGTGGGTGGGGTTAGTTGGGCCGCTTGCAAGGGTGCTAGAAAAAAGTGTTTTTTTAGTTTGAATGCATAGTTTTAAAAACCAATATTTGCCTTAAACTGTAACACTTAACCCTACCCTCTTAGGGCTAATACAATGTGTATCACTAAGTTCAGATTCAGATTTTGTTAAATCTGGCACGGCAGCTCTTAGTCGGTGAGCAGGTCGTTGGTTCGGAGAGGGTTGCTCTTAAAACTTAATAAATTTACTGGCAAGAAAAGGGCGCCAGCTAAGTATCACTCTTAGCAAAGGAAATGGGGTTGCAAACAAGTAAAACAGCTCTTTAAAAAAAAACTTGCATGTAATAAACTTCAGGAAAGTTGATATTCCAAGTAACTCCTACCTATTTATAAATTTCTGGCCAGTCCCTATCTAATTATCAATAACTAAATTATGTAAAATCTCTTATTTGCTACACAGCAGTTATATCAATTTTTGGTTTTTAACCCGACATTTTAATCTTCAATGAATCAGGTTGATATAAAGGGTAGTTGCACGTACCTGGAGGCAGGTTTTAAATACCTGAGGATATCACAAAATCTCAGGCCACCACCAGCTTCGCCGATTGAGTTCTTTAGGTTAGGTCAGGGTGCTTATGCGGATTTTGTCAGGTTACAGCAGTAAGGACGAACACGATTCTTGTGAGGTTTTCTGAGTTCACCAGTTCATCTGGTAGTTTGGTAAAAATGCAGAGTGCCCAAAATGCAGGTGATGTGAGGGTTTTGAAGTAGCAGGTGTTCGCACAGTCCAACAAAAGGAGCCCCAAACTTGAAAGCCTAGAATACCAAAGGGAGGGGTGTCAGAAGAATAACTCTAATTCGGAAAATACGACCGACCCCGCCAAACCCATAACTCTACTAGTAGAAAGGCATAAAACTAACAAATTACGCTTACCTAGATGTTATTTGGCTAACCACACTCGCGGAAAATCAATTTTCTGATTTTCGTCTACCGCGCTTTTCTCAGGCAAAAAATGAAAAGGACGCTTGCCACTTTCTGTCACTGTTGCCAAAATTATTTGTGGCACGGAGCAAACTACTCTCGACGGAGAAAATGCTTGGGCCTTTTATCCGGTTAACCCCAACATGAGGTGACCAGTAATCCGTTGTTATTGAATTTAATATCTCTATCACCAACCTGCTGAAATCCTTAAAACAGTCTCTCTCCCTATCGACAAACATGGAACAACCTGTAAAACGTCTTGGAAAACTAAAATTACTGCACAAAAATAGTTTTTCCAATGTTTAAGAGTCTCTTAAATATAGTGAGCGCAAACAGTTCACTGTGCCCGTGCCGCTCTGTGACCGAATCTGTACTCGCTGTGCCGGTCCGTCGAGTTCCAACTCGAATCGAAATTGGCTAGCACAAATGTCAAACATCTTTGGAAAAATAAACAAAAATATTTCGTTACAGAGAGGTTATATTTTCCTGATTTTCCTGATCGAAAATGAATGTGAAACTTTCGGAAGGTACTAAGAAATATCACCACCAGAACACGATTCTTGGATTCTCGCAAGAAAGCTAAAAAACAAAAGTAAGTCTTTCCTAAACCACTATGACGGGCTATAAATCTACCTTAGCCTTCGATGTTTTACTCCAAATAATTTTGCTGAAAAATGCCTAAGATGTTCACAATAAAACTAGAAATGAACACCTCTTGTTTACAAAAACAAATATAAGACTCAAAAGAAGTGAACCGTTACACACCCCCTTTTCCTAGTAAAAAAATATTTTATGTAGTAAAATATTTTTTACCTTAATATCTCAAAATCTAACAACTATAAACTACCTAACATTCTCTCTTGTTCACTCATCTATTACTATCTCTTGTGGTTGCACAACCTCATTCATTCTCATTCAAACATACCCCTCGATTCACTCACTAAAATCCTCTAGGTTATCACCAGTGTAACGCTTTAAATCTTTGACATGGAATTTTCCAAGAATCTTACCACTTTCGTCTCTTAACTCATAAACTAAGTTTTCTATCACCTTGTTTACTATGCATAACTTATACTTCGGAGCTAGCTTAGCAGAAAAATTATTAGCCTTATTCGATAACACAAAATTTCTTTTCCAAACTCGGTCATTAACATGATAAATATCCGGGTCTCGTTTCCGAAGATTGTAGTGTCTCAGATTTTTCTTATAGGCATCATCTAACTCTTTTGAACTTGAAGGTAGTTCTGGGGAATTTTATCCATTTCTTCGCAATACTCTCTACGACTTAAATCGTTAATACTAAATTCTTCCAGATCATCTATTCTACCATAGAAAGAACCATGCGAAGGCACATATCGTCCAAAGTTTAAGTAAGACGGAACAAAGCCTGTAGCTTCATAAACGGAAGTATTTAACGCAAACTCGATTTTAAAAAGCTCTTCATCCCAAACTCGATGATCCACACCCTTAATATAGGATCTTATCGCCGTTTCCAGAGTTCTATTGACTCTTTCCACTTGATTTAACTGTGGATGATAATTCGCATTATAGTGAAGTTTAATACCGTAACTGGCTATCATAGAGCGAAACTTCTGATCAATAAACTGGCAACCATTGTCCGCTGCCACTATTTGAGGAACTCCGAACAATAAAAATACTTGGTTTTCTACTATTTCAGTGACTTTTCTACCCACAGCTTTCGATAAAGGTCTCAAAATACAAAATTTGGAAAATACATCTGAAATACAAAGTATCCAACAGTTACCCTTCTTGGATCGCGGTAACGGACCCACAAGATCAATACTAAGATATTGCCAAGGAAATTCTAGTTTCTTTTGTTTTCCCATAAAACCAGGACGAGCCTGAGAACTCACTTTTTGGGCATTGCATATATGACAGTTTTTGACATACTTTCTCACATCCTGTAACATGCGTGGCCAGTAATACAGTTCCTTTACACGATTTAAAGTTTTATAAATTCCCAGATGCGCAGCCATCGAGTCATCGTGGCACTCTTTAAACACCGCTAATCTCTGATTTCTAGGAACAACGAGCTTCCATTCAGGAAAATTCGTACGAACAACCAATTCAGAAGGCACATGCTTTAATAATTTACCATCTTCCACAATAAAATCAGGATACTTTTCGGGGTTTTCCTCTACACTTGTGACCATTCTCAAATACCAAGGGTCTTGCAAAGCATCTGGTGGAATTACTTCGATTACACACACATCGGAACCTAATAAGTTTTCATCTGGAGGATCGACTGGAGCTCTAGATAATGCGTCTGGTACAACATTAAGAGCACCCTTTCTATGAAGTATCTCCATATCATATGAACTCAGTTTCATGGCCCACCTAGCCAACCTACCAGTAGGATTCTTAAGATTGAAAGCCACAACGAGGAATGGTCAGTTATCACCTTAAAGTGAACTCCATCAATATAACCCCTAAATGTCTCAACGGCAAACAAAATGGCGGCCAATTCTTTCTCAGTTGTGGTCATCTTACGTTCTGCAGCTGACAAAGAACGGGATCCAAATGCTATTACTACATCCTGACTGTCCACTTTTTGTGTTAGAACTGCTCCGACTCCAACATCCGATGCATCACATTGTACAACAAACTCTTTAGAAAAATCTGGTGACACCAATACAGGAGCACTAACTAACGCCTCTTTTATCTTAGTAAAGGCTTGATCAGCTTCCTCATTCCACACGATTCTCTGAGATTTACGTTTACCCTTCAATAAGTTGTTGATTGGAGCTACCAAAGTACTAAAATCTTTGACAAACCTTCTGTACCAGCTACAAAGTCCCATGAAACGCTTTATTTCAGTAGCTGTCCGGGGAACAGGAAATTCGACCATAGCTCTAATTTTATCAAAATCAGTTCTTAATCCCTGAGCGTCAACTACAAAGCCAAGATACTTAATTTGATCTCTCATAAAGTTACATTTTTTAAAGTTAATTGTTAAATTAGCAGCGGATAATTTTTCAAAGATTTTTTCAAGGATTCTTACGTGAAGTTCAAAAGTCGGTGTTACGCAGATGATATCATCGAGATGACCATGACCATGACGTATGGCTCAAATTCTGGTCCCAAAACACTATCTATCAATTTCTGTTGAGTAGCTGCAGAGTTACAAAGCCCAAATGGCATCACCTGAAATTCAAAAAGACCTCTCCCAGGCACTACAAATGCAGTTTTCTCACAAGATTCAGGCGATAGAGGTATTTGCCAAAACGCAGACTTTAAATCTATACTACTTAAAAATCTTGCATTACTTAACCTACCAAGAACTTGATCTATTAGCGGTAAAGGATAAGCTGATTTCTTAGTTACAGCGTTCAATTTGCGACCGTCAAAACAAAACCTTGGAGAACCGTCTGACTTCTCGACTATCAAAACAGGGCTAGCCCAAGGGCTATTTGAAGGCCTAACTACTTTTTGTTCCAACATCTTATCCAATTCTTCATTTAGGATTTTTAACCTATATGGACTCATTACATGATGTCTCTGTTTAATCGGAGCTGCATCACCCGTATCAATTTCATGAATTATTTTATTTGTTCTACCCAAAGTTGGAGAAAAGTCTCGAATTTCTTTATCACTTTATCCAGACTCGCCAACTGTTCAGGACTCAATTCAGCTTTTGAACAGACATTTGAAACTTCAAACACCGTGCCGTTACTCAAGGCAAATGCCATTGAAATATCCGGGTTGTCACCAACAGCATAGCAATCCGTTCCGAAGTCCAACTTTAATGAAAACTGCCGTCCAAAATCTGACCCCAAAATTATACCATGTGATAAGCTAGGTACTACTAAAAATTTAATTAATTTTACAACACCTTCCAACTCGACAGGAGTCTCTACATATCCATCCACGACATGCAAGGAACCATCTGCGGTTCTGATATGTTTTTCACTTGCAGAAGGCAACACATTAGTTTCTAAAATATCTAAAATTATCATTCCAGGTTTACCAATCACCGAATGGCTAGCGCCGCTGTCCACCAAAGCAACAAAAGGCCTGCCTAAAATATGTATATGAACATACGGCCTAGTATCATTTGCTTGAGGAACAAAAGAAGGACAAATATCAGCAACAGGTTGTGTAGATGTAAAAAACTCACGAACCTTTTGCTTCCAATCACGCCAATCTGCATTTAATAAAGAACTATAGGGCTTCTTATATGCACGAGTAGCAACGCCTATTGATTGCCTCTTGCACTGTTTTTTGATTTACACACTGGACAGTTGGGTTTAATTACACCCACACGACCACATCCAAAACAAGTAGGTTCACGCCTTGGAACTGTTTCAGGTCTCACATTACGAGGTGACTGCTGACGGTGCGAACTCTGATTGCTGATCTTGAATTTTGCTGGGCTGAATTACTAACTGTAGCTCTCTTTCTACAAAAAGCAGCTTTATGTCCCTTAAGACCACAGACAAAACACGCTAATGAAGATGCACCAGGTAAAGACTGATAGGAAGAAAGACCTTGCCCATGTCCACCATTGTCCACCCAAGAAGCGTTGTGATTCCATGAATTACCGACCTTTGGATAATTAGGTCTATGAAAGGGAGTCCTAGACTCATTAGACCTAAATGCCGATGAAGCTGAGGTGGTGCCCAAGGCAGAACACTGATGAGCACAGGAACAGCCCGAACAAACTGGTTGACTAGTACTAGGAAAATGTTCATTTACCTCGGAGCTAAACGCATGAACATTGCCACTTCTCCTTGTATTCAAACCAGCCTCTTCCAACGCCATACACTTTTCTCTCAGGACATTCAAATTTGGTATCTCTTCAAAAGTTAGCATGGGATGATAACTGTCCAAAAGATTCTTGCGAATTACTTTTAACCTTTCTTGGGTACTAGGAGGTTCGCCCAAGGAATTAAATAAATTATCCATAATAGAAATATAAATGACTACTGGCTCAGTAGGTAATTGCTTTCGAAGTTGAATTTTTATTTTTTTGTTTTCGTCAAAATCTCAAGGCAAAAAGTCTCTCCTCAAAGCCTTAACCAAAGAGTTCCAGTCTGTAAACCTTTGCATTCTTTTGTTGGATCTAAACCATTCCAACGCAGTACTGGTAAAAAGTTCAACCGCACCGGTATATAAATCTTCGAGGCTGCAACCCCTCGCTACTCGAAGTTCATCCACTCTCAGCAGAAAATCGATAACCTGGTTTTTATCCGTTTTTCCGTCAAAAGTAACTCCCCATTTAGAAATCAACTCAGCCCTAATAGAACGCACAGTAGCTGCTTCAGCAGCATTATCCAAAAGTGAACCGTCGCGGGCTTCAGCCCCTGCCCCTATATATCGCTGATGCATATCATCAAAATCTTCCTGTTACAACGACAGAGAAATTAAAGAATCTGTCCTATATTGGACTTGTTCCTCTTCGACACCTTCGCCAGTGGTTGGTATACGACTAATTCTTCCCAAAATATGTCTAAACCGACTAGTAACTCGCCTATATACTTCCCTATTAACCCCGTCAAAATTTTGAACCTCTTCCTTAAGCAAAGCTGCACTAACATCAATAGCTGCCTTTTCACTAGCAAAATCAAAACCCTCCCCAGTATAGGTCTTGCCTGCACTCTCCAAATCCATTTTAAAGCATCTTCGTAAATATCGCCTTCTAGTTGTGACGTCCACCCTCTCTGCTGCACCTAAACCTCCCAAACCTAACTCATAATTGAGTTCCGCAACTCTTAAATGATTAGGATCTATATTAAAATCTTCGTAATGCATTTTTTTTTTTGAAAATCCGAAACTGATCCAAATTTATTTAAATTCAAAAATTTTATCCAAATTTATTTATTTAATATTTAGAAAATAATAAAAAAATATTTTCTCCTTTATATCTTCACAAGTCTTAAAATGTTTCGAAACTCAAGCAAAATTGTTTAGAAAACTTAAAAAACTCGCGGCAGAACTTCTCTTTAATTAAAACAGAAATAAAAATTTTTACAAACAAATTCAATGCCCGAAGTAGTTGTAGTTTCCTAGATGATATATGTACAGGTTAGTATCTATTTTTATTATAACAAACGCCAAAAATTATTAAAATTTTTATCGCTTATTTTTTTTATTACTTATTTTCTCTCGAAACCTTCCAAAAAGGTAGGATGACCTCAGTTACACTAGTTTAAATAGCAGCGCTATGAAGCTATAAAAAAATTAAAATTTATTTTAAAGGTTCACACAAAAAATGTAAATACCTAGAAGAATAAAAAATTTTAATAGTGCAAAAAAAGTTTACAAAAAAAATTTAAAAAAAATTTCTTTTAGTTTTTTGAAACCTTCAAAAATTTCCGGATGAACTACCCCAGTCCAAATAGCAGCGCTACGAAGTTATAATAAATTTTTTTAAAAATGAATGTAATTGTCCGCACAAACTAATTCAAGTACCAAGTTACAATAAAAATTTAAATAGTGCAAAAAAATTTTTTTTTTTTAATTATTAAAAAAATTCTTTCTTTATTCAGTTTTTGGAAAACTTCAAAAAATTTTTGGATGAACTCAGTGACACCAGTCCACACAGCAGAGCTACAAAGTTATAATTAATTAAAAAAATGAATTTAAATGTCCGCGCAAAAAAAAACAATAAAAAAGATTTTTTTTTAGTTTAGGTGGTAAATAATGATAATAATTTAGATAATACAATTCAGGTATACACTTGTTTTCTTTTTATAGTTCAGCATAAATGTAAAAAAATTGAATGTTCTTATGAATGATTACTTTGCTTTAAAATAATATTTCTATAATGGTAACTAGTATGATTATTCGCACCCAATATACCGCTCTGTATAAATTTAACAAAAAAAATAGTAATATATCTGTAACTATTCGATGCCCTAATATCAACCTTCAGATTCACCCTGTATAATGTGAGAACTTCCAAATTTACCAGCAAAGTTCACACGTTACTCTAAGTACAATTTAACACAAACACAATATAATTTAAAATGACATTAAAATTATTTTTCGCTGATAATATTTGGCTCACCCTGTATAACTTCCTTATCCCAAAATAATTTTTGTTTCTTTTTTTATTTTGACTCACACTGTATTTTTACAAAAAAATAAGACTAATAATTTTTTTTTTTTAATGGACAATGACTCGACCAGTATAACTTTATATAAATATTTACTCTCGGAAGGCGCTTACCTACTCTGTTTTAATTTAAAATCTTGCACAAAAAATTTAAAATATAAAAATTACATTACAATCCACAATTCACAACAAAAAACAGTTTAAAAAATTTATCTGTCCCTATTTAATTTCCTTTCTTCTGTTTTATTTTATTTATTGAGTTTTTTTTACCTTCTTTGCTAACATAAAATGACAATTTATCTTTATTTATGACTCTTCACAACCATTTAACAAAAAAAAACACAAAACATAAATTTTTCATTATTTGCCTGAACTCTTATTATAATTTTTTGTTTCTACCCAAATTTAGTTTGGGGCTTACTTTATGCTAAGATATTTTATTTATTAATTACCTACCCAGATTTATTTTTTATTTGTTTTAAAAAAATTATGAACTCTAAGAGGAAGTACCTAACCCAAGCCCAAAGGAAAAATCAGAAAAAATCTTTAGTTAAAATGCACCAACAAAATGTTTACTTGTTTGCAGGAAGGGGAAAGGTAAAACGGGAACTTGCCAACCCGGAAAAAGAATCTAAAAAAACTCACCAAACCAACTATGCCTGATTTTTTCCAACAAAATGATTACTAATTTTTAATAATACTTATTTCAAAATACCCAAAAAAATGCCCCACGTTGGGCGCCAAAATTGTGTAACACTTAACCCTACCCTCTTAGGGCTAATACAATGTGTATCACTAAGTTCAGTGTTAAAAATCTATATACAATGTGTATTATAAATAATATATCATGTTTAAAAGCAAAAAAAGTGTACCATCACCTGTGAAACTTGTTTTAAAAATTAGCGAAAAGCCCAAACAAAATCAAGAAAAAATGGATAATGCCGAATTATTTCAGGATAGCCATGCTAGAACACAAAATGAAGAAGTTTTATATAGCGAATGGAAAAAATCCCAAAACGAAAAAAATTCACTTAGTGTACAAGTGGATAATCTTCGAAGTCAACTGGAAAGTATGCAAAGAAAATTTGCAGATTTAGAGACAAAAGTCACTAAAAAAGAAGAGTCTGACATGGACTACATTCCTGATGAGGACGATCTGGAAAGAGAAACTGAGTGGATCAGACAAAAAGGAAAAGGTTGGAAAAAACGTCGAATGGATACTTCACTCTCACCACCACAACAAAGCTCGGGCATTGGAGAGCCCTCCAATAAAACACAAAATGAAGAACCCCCAACTAAGGTTAAAAAAGCTCCATTACCTCCACCGATTATGGTAAATGGCGTAAATAATTTTAATGATATTTATGAAAAGTTAAATATCATACAAGGAGTTAAAATAAAAGTTTTAAATAACGAAAATATTAAAATAAATGTACAAGACGCAGACAGCTATCGGCTGGTTACTAAAATGCTTAATGAAATAAAGCATCAATGGCACTCATACGAAAACAAACAAATAAGGCCAATTAGAGTAATAGCGAATAAGCTACACTTCTCATGTGACCCATAAAAAATTGTAGCTGATCTACAAAAAAAAGGTTTTAAGGCAATGGAGGCCAGCAACAAACTTAAATGGAGAACAAGACAACCTCTTAACATGTTTATGCTCACATTTAGCCACGATGAAGATATCAACAAAATTTTTGAAATTTCCAGTATCCTTGGGATTGAAGTGGAAATAAAAGCACTAAAAACCTCAAAGTTAATCCCTCAATGCAAAAGATGCCAATCTTATGGACACACGCAAAAATATTGCGCTAAAGAACCACGTTGCGTAAAATGCACGAGGAAACATCTTACTGTAGAATGCCCCAAACCAAAAGAATCTGAGCCAAAATGCATCCACTGTGGAGGCAAGCATCCTGCTAACTACAGAGGATGCCTTGTTGCTAAAGAAATACAAAAATTGAAAAATAAACCTAAGAAACCGAATCTCATACCAAACGTGAGTACAAATAGACAAAACCAACAGACAAGAAACACAGTCACACAAAACTCTGTGACAAGGACATACAGCCAAGTAGCAGCAACAGCTACTATACCTGATATTAATATCAGTAGTCAAAATACTATGGAACAAACACTACAATTAATTTTGGAGAAATTGAACAAACTTGATGAGCGATTAACTAAACTAGAAAGTAGCAATAACGGAGCTACCAATATGCCTCAAAATGGTCAGTAATCTTAGAATCCTAGCTTGGAATGCCAATGGTCTCTTGCAACATCAGCAAGACTTGCAAGTTATTCTAGACATAGAAAAAATTGACGTCTGTCTTCTGTCAGAAACGCATTTCACTAACCAGTCTCACATTAAATTTAAAGGTTATAAAGTGTATCATACAACTCACCCTAGCAATACTGCACATGGGGGAAGTGCTGTAATAATTAAAGAAAATATATCACACTATGAGGAGATGGGATATAAAACCATAGAGATTCAAGCTACATTAGTAAGTGTAAAAACCAAAACATATACATTAGTCATAAGTGCTGTCTATATACCACCAAGGCACTTACTAAAGAAAAATCAATATCTTAATTTTCTCAGAAAAGTAGGAAACCGTTTTATAATTGGAGGTGACTTTAATGCAAAAAATATCTACTGGGGATCTAGACTGACGAATTCTAAAGGAAAAGAACTTTTGCAAGCTATTAGTGAATATCAATGTGAGCCGATATCAACTGGTAAGCCCACATACTATCCAACAGATCCAGGAAAAATTCCAGATCTAATTGATTTTTTTTTAGTAAAAAATATATCTTTAAGTTTTGTAGATATAGAAGAAAAATTTGATTTACACTCAGATCATTCACCTATTATTCTAACTCTTAGTAAAAACATAATAAAGAAAGAAGCAAATATCTCACTAGTTAATAAACTGACTGACTGGATTAGTTTTAAACAAAGTCTGTCAGAAAAAATAAACCTATCAGTACCATTGCAAACGCCAGAACAAATCGATAAAGAAGTTGATTATTTTGTTACAAATATTCAACAAGCAGCTTGGGAAAACAGTCCAAAACCAAAGAGAATTTTTAAGGGAAAAAACTATCCAAAGGAAATTAGAGACCTTATATTGGAAAAAAGGAAACTAAGAAGAAAGTGGCAACAAAGCCGTGATCCTCGGGACAAAACAAATCTAAACAACATGACGCAGCGGATTAGGCGAGAAATTCTAGTAATAAAAAATGAATCTATTAACCATTTTCTTAATGAACTTACAGATGATAAAAATACCGACTATTCCCTTTGGAAAGCAACCAAAGATTTTAAAAGACCAATTATCCAAATTCCACCCATACGAAAATCTAACAACCAGTGGGCAAGGAGTAACGAAGAAAAAGCAGATATTTTTGCAAGTCATTTAGAAAAAACATTTCAGCCCCACGAAGCACCAGATGAACACTTTCATTTAAATGAACCCCATCAAATCGAGGACCATATTAAGCTTACATCACCAAAAGAAATATTAACAGAAATCAAAAATATTAATTCGAAAAAAGCCCCAGGGTATGATCTTATTAACGGGGTAGTCATAAAACAACTCCCCAGAAAAGCTATCGTAAAACTATGCAACCTATATGCGTCTTTTAGGCTTAGGTATGTAGCTAAACTATGGAAAGTTGCAGAAGTTATCATGATTCCAAAACCGGGAAAACCACTCCATGACGTGTCATTTTACAGGCCAATATCTTTGCTGCCAATTATATCCAAGCTCTATGAAAAATTATTGCTTAAAATAATAAAACCCATCATAGAAAGACAAGAAATTATTCCATCTCATCAATTTGGGTTTCGAGACAAGCATTCCACGATAGATCAAGTACACAGAATTACTAATATAATAGAAAAAGCACTAGAAGAGGGAAAAGTTTGTTCTGCAGTTTTTCTAGATGTAGCACAAGCATTTGATAAAGTGTGGCATGAAGGCCTTAATTTTATACTAAAAAGGTTTCTGCCAAAACAATATTCGGATATTTTGGAATCATACATATCTGATAGACATTTTAGAGTAAAACAGGAAGACTCATACTCAAATTTAAGAGAAATTCAAGCAGGCGTGCCCCAGGGTAGCGTACTAGGCCCTTATCTATACTTATTATTCACTTGTGATATCCCAAAGCCAGAAAATTGTCACTTAGCAACATTTGCCGATGATACTGGTTTATTGACGGTAGAAAAATCTATTGAAAAATGCATAGAAAAACTTCAGGATGCAGTCACCCAAATTCACAGTTGGACCACAAAGTGGCGAATAAAATTAAATGAAACCAAATCAATTCATGTTGATTTTACAAACAAAAATATAAATCACATACAAATAACAATTAACAACATTCCAGTACCATATTCGAATCAGGCAAAATATCTAGGTATGACACTTGATGCCAAATTGCGCTGGAAAGCACATGTTAAGAAAAAAAAGAAGAACTTGAGATAAGGTATAGAAAAATGAACTGGCTAATTGAAAGGAAGTCCAATTTAACAATTCATAATAAGTTACTGCTTTATAGACAAATACTGAAACCAGTATGGACATATGGTATTCAACTATGGGGTTGTGCTAAAGAGAGTAACATTCTAGTTGTACAGAGATTTCAAAATAAAGTATTAAGAAACATTGTGAATGCACCTTGGTACGTTCGAAATAGTGACCTTCATCGAGATCTAAAAATCGAAACTGTAGCAGAGACTATAAAAAAGTACGCAAAAAGCCATGAAGATAGACTCCATCGGCATGTGAATGTGGAAGCAATTCAGCTTCTAGACAATACTATGCTAGTTCGACGACTAAAAAGAGTGAAGCCGTTTGAGCTAGTAAACTAAGTGAATTACACATAAAACAAAATAATGCTATAAACACAACACAATTGTGAGTTACAGACTAAACAAAGCGGGGAGAACTGTTGAGTGAACCCTAAGTTTAAATCTGACGTTTCTAGTAAATTAAGTTAAAACAAAATTGCTAATTAGTCTTACTGACTAGATTGTAATAAGAAAAACACAGTGTGTTTGACAAATAAAAAAAAAAAAAAACTAAGTTCAGATTTTGTTAAATCTGGCACGGCAGCTCTTAGTCGGTGAGCAGGTCGTTGGTTCGGCGAGGGTTGCTCTTAAAACTTAATAAATTTACTGGCAAGAAATAGCGCCAGCTAAGTATCACTCTTGGCAAAGGAAATGGGGGTTGCAAACAAGTAAAACAGCTCTTTAAAAAAAAAACTTGCATGTAATAAACTTTAGGAAAGTTGATACTCCAAGTAACTCCTACCTATTTATAAATTTCTGGCCAGTCCCTATCTAATTATCAATAACTAAATTATGTAAAATCTCTTATTTGCTACACAGCAGTTAT
>OY755038.1:132102516-132215016 GCA_963576565.1 Aspidapion aeneum
CACAGCAGTTATATCAATTTTTGGTTTTTAACCTGACATTTTAATCTTCAATGAATCAGGTTGATATAAAGGGTAGTTGCACGTACCTGGAGGCAGGTTTTAAATACCTGAGGATATCACAAAATCTCAGGCCACCACCAGCTTCGCCGATTGGGTTCTTTAGGTTAGGTCAGGGTGCTTATGCGGATTTTGTCAGGTTACAGCAGTAAGGACGAACACGATTCTTGTGAGGTTTTCTGAGTTCACCAGTTCATCTGGTAGTTTGGTAAAAATGCAGAGTGCCCAAAATGCAGGTGATGTGAGGGTTTTGAAGTAGCAGGTGTTCGCACAGTCCAACAAAAGGAGCCCCAAACTTGAAAGCCTAGAATACCAAAGGGAGGGGTGTCAGAAGAATAACTCTAATTCGGAAAATACGACCGACCCCGCCTAACCCATAACTCTACTAGTAGAAAGGCATAAAACTAACAAATTACGCTTACCTAGATGTTATTTGGCTAACCACACTCGCGGAAAATCAATCTTCTGATTTTCGTCTACTGCGCTTTTCTCAGGCAAAAAATGAAAAGGACGCTTGTCACTTTCTGTCACTATTGCCAAAATTATTTGTGGCACGGAGCAAACTACTCTCGACGGAGAAAATGCTTGGGCCTTTTATCCGGTTAACCCCAACATGAGGTGACCAGTAATCCGTTGTTATTGAATTTAATATCTCTATCACCAACCTGCTGAAATCCTTAAAACAGTCTCTCTCCCTATCGACAAACATGGAACAACCTGTAAAACGTCTTGGAAAACTAAAATTACTGCACAAAAATAGTTTTTCCAATGTTTAAGAGTCTCTTAAATATAGTGAGCGCAAACAGTCCACTGTGCCCGTGCCGCTCTGTGACCGAATCTGCAATCGCTGTGCCGGTCCGTCGAGTTCCAACTCGAATCGAAATTGGCTAGCACAAATGTCAAACATCTTTGGAAAAATAAACAAAAATATTTCGTTACAGAGAGGTTATATTTTCCTGATTTTCCTGATCGAAAATGAATGTGAAACTTTCGGAAGGTACTAAGAAATATCACCACCTTAACACGATTCTTGGATTCTCGCAAGAAAGCTAAAAAACAAAGGTAAGTCTTTCCTAAACCACTATGACGGGCTATAAATCTACCTTAGCCTTCGATGTTTTACTCCAAATAAGTTTGCTGAAAAATGCCTAAGATGTTCACAATAAAACTAGAAATGAACACCTCTTGTTTACAAAAACAAATATAAGACTCAAAAGAAGTGAACCGTTACAAAACATATTATAATTGTAAAACTGTAAGTAATATAGCAATGCTTTTATATACATTTATGTAAAAAGTGGCTCAACTATCCCCGCTCTCCCCTACAAAATGTCAACCAAAACGTCACGATCTACGCGCGACAAGGCCCGAGCCTAGACGGTACAAAGTTATATTGCTCGATAATATCGCTTGTTAATAGTAACCAAATTTGCTGTAAACTTTGCGAGGTAATTAATAGAAACCAATTCAGACCGTTATAATAACAAAATCACGCCATAACATTATACAAAAAATGTTTGTTGTAATAAACACAAAGAAATATTTGCCAATATTAAGAGTATATTTATATTTGGAAAATTTTAAGTATTAATAACAAAGACGTTCTGTTACCATAAAAGAAAGAGTGTTTTGGTTATGGTTAATATAAGGCAATTAATATTTAAAAAAAAAACATCAAATTATGAAAGAAACAAATGAAATATTATTTATAACTAAACACTTTAAAAAAGGTTTGTTACCAATAATTAATGATATTTGCTTTTAATATTTTTTAATGAGCACCACAAAAATCAGGTTTACCAAATATTTGTTAATAATAAAATCGGTTTTTTTTTCAGTGTAGCACGATAAAATCCGTATCAATTAAATATCACTATTTGCAAGAATCAATCTAGCAGAAAAATGCAGAGGTACCAAACCCACCCAACCCGACCCAAGATACCCCAGCATTTCTTTGACATAGGTATGGCAATGGCATAGCATTGCGGCACATCAAACATATCTTTGATGACCTGCTATGTTGAATATTCTTTAAGTGTTTAGATCACAAATTTACACTAACTTATGCTTTGATTTGCGGCCATCGCTTTTATTATTATGATAATATTAGAATGTTAGAATATTATTTTTTAATTTTTAGTACATTTTTTAAAAGTTGTGACTTAAAAAAGTTTTTTTACTAATTTATTTTCTACTTTTTAGTCTCAGCTATCTACTCTATTGAATGAAAATATTTGTTCAATAACAGAACAGAACAGTTAATTCTAGATTATAATGAAATCGCTGATCGTGAGTTGTTTGGAAACTCATTTTTCTATTGGGGGAAAGAGAGGGTGGGGGTAGAGGTAGAAATATATTTTTTGTTTGGGCTGTATTGCCATCGGACCTTTATGCATATACCAAATTTTATAAAAGTCATTTGAAGTGAAGTGTGCCAAAAACGCATTTTTTATGGAAGTGGGTGGGGGGTAGGGTGGGAGGACAATTTTTCATTATTGTTGTATTGTCATCGGACCACTATATGTATACCAAATTTCATCCAAATAAAGGGAAGTGTGTCAAAAACAAATTTTTCTATGGAAGGCGATGGGGGTAGGGTTGGGAGGATATTTTTTTCTTATTGTTGTATTATTATCGGACCACTATGTGTATACCAAATTTTATCCAAATCGGATAACGGGAAGTGTGTCACAAATACATTTTTCTATAGAAGGGGTGGGGGTAGGGGTGGGAGGATATTTTTATGTTGTATTGTCATGGGACCACTACGTGTGTACCAAATTTCATCCAAATCGGATAATGGGAAGTGTGTCAAAAACGCTTCACAAGATTGATAGATAGTTAGATAGTTAGATAGTTAGATAGTTAGATAGTTAGATAGTTAGATAGTTAGATAGTTAGATAGTTAGATAGTTAGATAGTTAGATAGTTAGATAGTTAGATAGTTAGATAGTTAGACAGAACATCTGAAGCTAAATAAAAGCTTGTAATAATAAAATCAAATCAAGTTAATAAGCCTATATCTATATATACAAAAGTTGAATTTTATCATATGAATAGGTACTTATAGACTCAACTCTCAAGTTGACATAACCCTTGACTGTAGATATCATATCTCTAAAACGGACGAATGTTCCCTATTTCAGTTTTAACGTTGAACGTAAAGAATAAAACTTATTAAATGAACACTAACTAACTACACAGGTTACACGAGTCCCGGCCAAGGAGGAAACTTTTTTATAATTCTTCTTTCTTTAATTTTACTTGTTTTTTACGAAATGATGATATTTTACATTTGTTTTACTTTTATTATTTTTTTATTTATTTATATATGTTTTTAAGATTTATTTAATAACTTTGGTATAAATACATTATCGGACTATTACTTTTTAAACTGACTATCCGGATTATTAGTTTGCCTATGCCCGGTATAGCTTAGGATTAATTTAAATATGTCGCACTGTAAAATCAAAAAAATAATATAGAAACATAGAAACGAACAATTTTTTAAAGCATTTCTTAAGCTTGGCAATCAAGACCTTTAGTTTATTTGACGAGATGCTGTCAGTTTTTATTTGGGTTTATTCAATAAGTATAAACGCAGTGGTGCACCCAGGAATATGTCAGGGGGACTGGCGATTCCTCAGGATGTCGCATTTTATGCTATTTTATATTTTTTTTCATCAAATATCTATAATAAACATAATATATAAAAAAATATACTGATGAGTATGGAAACAGTCGATTATTTTTTAAACTATACATGCAAGATCTCGAAAAAACGTTTAATACAAAAGATGTAGTAGAGTCTTAAAATATCTACTAAGCAGTAATAATTTTATTTTTACGGGGTTGGGCATGTACAGTCCTAACACAACAACTTCTATTTTTTAAAAGGAACATCCGTCCTGAACCCAGTTATTGACACTCAAAAACATATACTAAAAGTAATGTTAAAAAAGAATAGAAAATTTTATAGTGACACTTTATTTGGTGAGGCTAGAGTAATGTATCTAAACTAAATATATGTTAACAAACGATATATTCAAGTTCTATCTTAAGACAGGCTGAAAATCTTCAAGCAAGCATACCAAATGTTAGGTTAACATTATATCAGAGAACTTTACCATACACTGGCTCCTAAAATATATAACTCACTACCAGCAGATTTCAAAGACAAGTCATACCTTAAAATTAAATGTCAGCTACATACATGGATTTTGGATCCTAATATCACCTAATGCCAATAATAATTAATAAGCTATATAACATATCAATTTATTAATAGAAGGGTAAATTTATTTTCTGTGCAATCGAACGGCTACAATCATGGTGGATAGAATAGACCGGTGTTCGGATGTTATAAATATATGTCGAATTTTCACGACACTGGTGGTCTAGCTGATTTTTATAAACAAGTTAGATATGATATGAACAACTAATATTTTTTGAATTTTTTAAAAACTAAGGCAGTTTTCCTACTATTTTTTAGTATATTCTTATAAAATAATATTTTTCAGACATACCAGTTGCTATTTTTTTTAGCTCGCTTCATTTCTCTTTACACAGAAATTTAAATTCGAAGAAAACAATTTGTTTGTTTCAGCTTCAAAAATAATCCGCTGACCTACACCTTTGCTTACTTCCCAAGTCCTCGGTTCACCTTTGATATTAAACGATCACAAGTTTGACTTGTAGTTTAAGTTTTGTGTAATAAAAAATAAAGCGGGCTAAAAAAAATAACGACAATATGTCTAGAAAATCACATTTTAGAAGGATGTACTAGAAATCGGTAGGAAAATTGTCTTAGTTTTCAAAAAAATTCAAAAAATATTAGTAGCTCCGTTGTTCATATCATATCTAACTTTTGTTTACAAAAATCACCTGGACTATTCTATCCACCGTGGGTTACAATAACCCTTCTTATTGTTCTGAATTTAAGCTCTAAAGTAATAAATGATTTTTTTAAATAATTTTTTTAACGTTAATTTTGTTGTCTAAAAAAATACCAGTATTCTGGTGGCAGTAGGAGCTCACACACAGATTTTAGTTCCATTGTGTCGCCTGATTCCACCAATTAGTTATACTGAAATTTGTAATTTTGAAAATAAAATTTGATTTGATTTATTAATTTTTTGTTTTAATTATCCCTTTAAATCTAAACAAAGTTTGTCGATACATAGTGTACCTAAATTAAATAGTTTTCAAGTTATTAGGTTTTAAAATGAATGCAGTTGCATAAGAAATTGATTCATTATTATTCATTGTTGTCATACAGCTGATAATAAGACCACAAATTTCTTATGTGAAGACACTACTTTAAAACTCGATAACTCAGAAAAGGTTAAACTTAAGTACATTATGTTTGTAAAATATACAGGGTGTTCCATAAAAAAAAAATATGTTGTTTCACAACTTTATGGCCAACCCTCTAAAAATAAGATGATTACTACTTAGTAGACATTTTACAACCCTAAAACTTTCGTACTAAACTTTTTTCTATATTGTGCATAATAATTTAAGAAATAATCGACTGTTTCCATACTTAACAGCGACACTCTACATTATTTTAATAAATATGATGATTAATAAATATGATTGTGAGCTCCCGGTCTAGTAATACTGACAAGATCACAGCCTACCGTGACAAAACTGTCAAATAGAATGACACCGATCACCACCCTCTTAACGAAAGCCTTAATAAGTTTATAAGGGGCTGTTCTAAAATGATTCAACTGAAAATTATGTTTCCGGGTTTTTCTAAGGTGATTTTTCTTTCAAATGTATTACGAGGGCGGGACGGGGGCTAAAAATTGTTACTTTTTATCCGATCGCGCAAATAAAAAAGAAGGTTATGCGAGTTTGGCTTCTACCTTATTCATATGGCTTGGTGTATAATATATGTAAAGTTCCCGCTGAGATAAAAACTATCATGTGCGCACCCAGGGGGGGTTAGGTTGGTGAAACGATCCCCCCGCCCGGGTCTAAGAACTTTTTAGATAATTTCCTAGGTGCGCCACTAAAGCTATACCCACCTAAATTTGACAATTAATATCTAATTTCGTTGATTAGGCAACATATAGGCTGCGTTTAAAATAAATCAATATGGGGGAGAGTGGGGCATAGTGGCCGTCAGGGCAAAGTGTTTATTGTGCAAGTTGTGCGACACCAAAAGTTTTCATTTTGAGTGCTCCTTAACTATAACCTATTTATGGTAATTTTGTTCGGCTTAGTAAAAAGATATCGCATTTTTTCAAATTTTTGGTGCTTAGATCTATGGTAACGACGGTTTTTTTTATTAAATAACTTTATTATTTATTTTTGGTTAACATAGCTAGTGACGAAGATTCTCGCGAACAAGGAACTATTAGAGAAGATAAAGGGCATTAGGTTTAAATTTTAAAACTTTTTTTTTACTATGGTTTGTAGGGCAAAGTGGTCACTTAACCTGATTGCTTTGCCCCAGGGCAGGTAATATTACTTTGGCTAGAGGTTTTCTGTTTAATTTACTTGCTTAGAAAATGTATGTAGGTACATTTTCAAACTTTATCATATTCTTCCTTATATCCTATCTATCTGCCTACAAAATCTTAAAAATAATATATTTATATTGAGAGAGTTATAACACTCTCCTAGTGATCATGACAAGTGAAATATGTCAATCACTCAAATGTATATTTGTAATTGGTATCCATTTTTTAGGACTTTTTAGGTGTTAGGTTTTGCTATTTTTACCAAAAATCATACAAAAAAACGCTTTTTTCAGCTTCACATGCGACAAAAAGGCACTATATGTATTTGTAAAGTTTTTAAATGCACGACATCATGGCAGCTCATGACAGAAAGTGAGGCCTACGCAAGGATGAGACAACAGGCACTAGGACACCAACCCTGATGTTTTTTTTTTAAATATTATATTATTGTCAAACTCTTAGAGTAAACTTTCAGAGTACCATTTAGCATAGGGCTGTAGTGTGCAGTTTAAGCAAATAAATAAATAAATATAAGTAATATAAATCTGTATATTATACAGTTTTGTAGTTGCTCTTCTTTTGGGCGATACTATATGTGGTGTTTACAGTGGCGTGCTGTGCTAACCAAAGCAGGGTAGGCAAAGATTGGTATTGTTTTGCTACTTACACGCTTATTGCATATACATGCAAAAAACCAAAATGGACTTTTTTGGTACCAATTAATCTTAAATTATTTTATAGTTTTTGCCTAAATTCAACCTAACAAAGCAGTAATTTACTTTATTTTTTCTAAATATTCTACAAAATATTTACTGCTTTCTGAAAAAGCACCTTTCTCTGGTAGGCAGAAGTTGATTTAAGCATGCATGGGACACAGGAATATTTGTGTCACGTGACACGACCATCACGACAGGCGAACAAACTACACGATGTCTCTTTCTTCTGTCTCTCATTCTTAGAGAATCGGAAAGGCCCAGCTTTTAAAATCCCATTAGCGATAATAGAAACGAAGTCATATGCAACCTTCACGAGAATCATATGGAGCGCCTATTAGGAAAATATTAGATGAAATGCGCTGTAATGCAGTATATGCAATTAACGGAAATATGTCTTCGTAATTTGTAAAATAAAAATTATTTAAAAAATGCTTCTTATGCATATTTTTGTTGAATATATATCTTGGGTAGGGTAACTAAAATGTCACAAAATGATGAAAAAAAAAACACATTTTTGGATTTCTATAAGGGTAGGCAACGTCTTTCTGTCTACATTATATGCACGCTACTGGGAGCTTACGAAGTAATTCATATTATTAGTATTTGAATTTGCAAGAGAGAAACAGAGAGAGGTGCGAAAATATTCTGATTAAGTGCTTTTTACCGCAGGGCAACTTGTCATAAGGGTTATTTTTCATAGTAGGTAAACAGCCATTCCATAGATAACGCGCTAGTGTACTTAGCGTGTTTCATTTATAATTAACTCTATATTGAACAATTTTTTAAATATTTATATATAAGTAGGTTTGTGAGTTGCCAACCTTTATTATATTATATTTTTTATTTTTGAACATCTTTGTTTATTTTCTAGAAAATTTTTTACAAATTGATAACGGATGGGACAACATTTAGAAACACACCCTTCTAACAAAAATAACTTTTATTATTACAGCTAAAAGAAAAAAAATATGTTTCTATTTTTATATATAAAAGAAAAGAAATACTTTTTTACATATGCCAATTGAAAACGGACGGGACATAACGGACGGGACTAATATTTCTGAGAGAAATAAGTAACAATAAAATAATTTTATTTTTATCTTTATTTATAATTACTGATTAACAAATACATAAAAATTATAATTTCCAAAAAAGCACTTTATTTAACATCAAATACAATTATTATTTTTTTTCAGAAGTTGAAGTTTGTCCTACCAATAGACTGTGTGCCCCATATTTACAAAATGATGCATAGATTGAATGCGGGGAATATTTTTTAAAGTGACCCATCTTTCTTCAAGCATATTCTTGCACTCTTCGACTTCTGGGATACCAGCAAAAATAAATCTGGTTGTTTTGAGTTTGTTTTGAGTGCATTTGTAAAATTCAAATGCATCTTTAACATGAATTCGCTTACTTTTAAATTCTGTCCATACTGAACGCTTAACGAGACCTTCAATAGCATCGACGGCTCCTTTGCCATGAGAGGTGGCAAAGAAATTCCACTCGACTGGAGGCAAATTAAAATCTTTTTGAACTGTGCTGCACTACTATCGGAAAATATTGAGATTTTACTAAAAGATGTTCGACACATTTGCTGAAGTTCAAAAATTTTTTTTTAAAAGAAATGATAAACAGCATATTTGTTATGCGATAAATAACAATGCATTCAATGGCAAAGCCTTTTTGACTTTACGCAATGCTTTGCTTAAAGTTTGACGACATGAATACGGTATATTGTCCATTCTTTTTTCATTTTTCGCTATTTTTAACATGTTCCTTATCTTTTGTCTGGAGTTCCTTTTTCTTTCGGCTTCCTTTTTTTTCTTATATCTTTCTATGATTTATCAGTCTTTTCTTTTTATTTAGCTCGTTCCTGTCTTTTTCTGTCGGCATCTTTTTTTCTATAAAGTATTTGAAGTTCTTCATTTTCATTTATTCTTTGTCTATATCGACGCATTCCTATTTGTATATTTTCTTTACGTTTTCTTTCTCTAGTCTGCACATTTAATAATTCTTTTGCATTAACGACGTTTTCTTCTAAAAATAAAAGCAAGTAAAATTAAAATTAAAAAAGGAAAATCCTCACAAATCTCCCACATGAAGTTTTTGAAATATCCCCGGCAACCCCGATTTAACAGCAAGCTCGATTTTAATTATCTACATGAAATTATCCTTAATATGTTACCACGGAACCAGCAAACAGCGCATTTTTTCTTGTTATATGTGTATACAAAGCTCTCTATCTCCGAAACTACTGATTCGATTTCTATAAATAATGGCTACCACTATTAAAGATAAGCTATCAAAAAAATCGGTTCGCTGGGTCCAGAGCTACGTGCCTACAGACAGAGGGCCATACACACATACACTATTATTTGATAACGGACTTTTTTAAAACACCCTGTTACAATTTAAAATAATTTATAAAAAATTGTAAAATGTCGTCAAACTTCCGTATGCGTTTGTCGCTTTAGATATTCAAGTAACTTCTCGAAATTTTTCTTTAGTGTCTCAAAAACGAAACTCTAATGTATTATTGATAACGGACGGGACAAAAAATAAATAACATAGAATATATAAAAAAATAAACATAATTTACTTACCCATTTTAGTAAAAATTGCCACAAAATACTTCCATTAAATATAAAAAAACAAAAGATTTTGACAGAGCGTCAAAAACCGTATTGACACAAGCCACGGCACACTTTGATTTGGCGTTATCATAGCCCTCTTATGTTGTGTAAAATCGGCTTTTACACAAAAACGCTTAATATTTTCAAAAAACCTTTTTATTATCACATTCAGCAAATATTATAGTAACAATTTAACCAGCAACCAATCATAAAATACTATTTCCAAAAATGCCTCTATGGTTTACGAATTTGGTGGAATGGCTGTAAAACATATTTTGTTGAAATCATTAAGTTTTATTAAGCCTTTTAACTGGGTTTTTAAAAACTTTAAGAAAACTTATAAAGATATCTTGAAAATGTATTTTATCGTTTTCGAGATATAAGGGTTTGAAACATTCGGGCAATTTAGTTTTAAATAGGATTTTAGGTTGTCTCTTATATCTTAGTCGTATTGTACGTTTTTTTCAAAAAAACCTGTAAAAATATATCAATAAAATGAATCGAAAAGAAGTTAAAAATTTTTCAATATATATGTACCGGATGGGCCAAAAAAAACCGCACAATTTTTTTTTATTATAACTTTTTGCAGAGAATTAATCAGAGTTTTAACTAAATTAATATTTTTGTCCGCCATCTCAAAATTCAAGATGGCGGATAAAACTAAAATATACTCTTCAAAGATGCTCGTTTGTTCTTGTGTTGCGAACATGTTTTAATTATGTTTTTAAATTAGTAAAAAAGCTAAACACAAATATTTTTGTTCCAACCATTGTTTTGCATATTATACGATTGCCTTGCCAATCATGTCTGCATTTATTTCCTTATAAATTCATTACTACTGAACCGATTTTGATGAAAGAAAAAACATCCTGGCTAGAATTGATTTCTCTTTAAAGATCATGATTAAAGTTTATTGCCATCTTAAAATTTAAGATGGTGGACAGAATCATACATGATTCTTCAAACTGGCGTGTTTATTCATATAGATAGAAAAGCACTTCAACAGGAACAAATTAGTAAAATCGGTGTGATGTTTCTCAAAAAATCTATTTTTGTTTCAACCATTGTATTAAAGATTATACGATTGTATTGCCAATTCTGTTTGCATTCATTTTCTTATAAAATCGTTATTACTAAACCGATTTTAGTGAAATAAATAAAAATATTGTGAGAATGGATTGCTTTTTAAGGACTGGATTCAACATTCTCCGCTATCTTAGAATTTAAGATGTCGGACAGAATCACACTTGATGCAATGCAATAGTATAATTTGTAAAACAATGTTTAAAACAAAATCAGATTTTATAAGAATCACTTCACCGATGTTAGAACATTGTGCCTTGTTAAGCTAGGAAAAAGTAATGCTTTTCTTTAAATTAAAAAGAAGACTAAAACATTTTCGGAAAATAAAAATAAAGTTGCCTCTTTGAAGGGTCAAGTATGATTCTGTCCGACACCTTAAGTTTTAAGATGGCGATGATAATCTTTAAAGAGCAATTCATTCTCACCATGATTTTTATTGTTTCACTAAGATAATGAGTTTATAAGGAAATTAATGCAGACAGGATTGGCAATGCAATCGTATAATCTGTAAAACAATGGCTAAAACAAAAACAGATTTTTTGAGAACTACGATACCGATTTTACTAATTTGTACCTCGTTATGCGCGGGAAAAGTAGTGCTTTCCTATGAATTAAAACAAAAGCTAAAATTTTTACAGAAAATAAGAATAAACACGCCATTTTGACCACCATCCTAAATTTTAAGATGGCGATAAATTTTGATCATAATCTTAAAAAAGCAATCAATTGGCAAGGCAATCGTATAATATTCAAAACAATGGTTGAGACATAAATATGTTTTTTAGACCACAGAACCGATTTTGCTGATTTGTACCTTGTTTTCCGTGGCAAATAATATTGTCATGTATGTAA
The DNA here is from genome assembly GCA_963576565.1 of Aspidapion aeneum. Classification (NCBI taxonomy): domain Eukaryota; kingdom Metazoa; phylum Arthropoda; class Insecta; order Coleoptera; family Brentidae; genus Aspidapion; species Aspidapion aeneum. Next base: position 132,114,334 of record OY755038.1, read on the forward strand.
TTTGGGCATGCTATCCGGAACTTGGTTGGTTGACCTGATGTAAAAGTATTAGGACGTCAACCTCGGAAGTATGTGGTGCAAACGATATATGTTTAAGATTGAAACACGTTTGTAATCACATGCTTCTATAAAATCAATCAAGAACGGATAGTCGTGGTTCAGTTCAGTGAGTACGCTAAGTACCTAAGTTCTTAATAGTCAAGTATAGAAACAGTAAAGAGATTCTGATCGAGAGCTGAACCCGACCTACACATAAATAATATTTGTATCAGAAAACTGGGCCAGACAGTAGTGATTAGTGTGTAAGTATCTTTGTACTTAGTATTAATAAACCCTTAACCCATCTCACGATCCTCTTTATTTGTACGCAACAAGTACACAAATAGTCACGACAACCCCCTCGTGACAATATATTAAACCAAGACTCTGCTTAATTTTCTGCCAAATGCAGTTTGTCCCATTAAAATCGATGGTATAGTTCAAAAGTTATAATAAAAAAAAATTGTCTGGTTTTTTTTGGCCCACCCGGTATATAAAATAGGTTTAAACTTTAACTATAAACAGGCGTAGTCATATATATCATTGTAGTAGTACCTTGGAATTATTATAAACGATCCACATTTAACCAACAGACGTGTTAATTGTGAAAATGGATTAGTAGTTTTCAAGTTGTCGTGGGACAACAAAAATCGAATTTTTGGCACATTTTTACTTATCACAGCCCCCGTAGTAAACTAAAATATATATATAGTTTATGTTCCCCATATTCTGATCCACATCCACAAATCCAAGAAAAAGTTTTGTAGTTGTGAAATCACTTTTAACTTCGCATAGTCGCACCGCAACGCTTTTTATATAAATTATTTCTTTGATGTAAATTTCCCTTATGAAAATTATTTTTCCCACTCTTAAAGTTAGTTAAAAGATTAAATAACAGGAGTATTCGCCTTTAGTCGGCAGAAAACACGTGACTGAGGCTAAACGACGCGTGACGCATAAGGCTTTAAATGTTATGGCTGGTGGTGACTGACGGCGAAGCGGCGTTGCCGCATAATTGACGCGTCAGTTTTACTGGCGTTTTGCAAAGAATCGGGCCCAATGGGCTCGATTCTTTGCTAATCGACAAAAATACTGACGAAAACGTCAGTATTGTTAAGTTCGTTTAAAATGCAATTTTTGTAGTTACAAAAACTTACCAGACATATTTTTCATGTTAGATTCCTTCCGTGGGGTTGTTTACGTATTTATCAATAATTTTTAAACGTTTATTTTACTGTTTTGGATTATTTTTTATTAAAATAAACGCATGCTTCACTGTTGTATAAAACTGACCATTTGAAACGTCAAGAAATGTCATCAAAATGGAGTATGTTCATGTATTACACAATTTATCCAGTAATATCACAGTAATGTATGTTTATAAAACCTCAAAAATTCAACAAAAAGTGATCAGTGATGTTAAAGAAACGAAATAAATATTATATTTGCGTTTACTTCCATTTACATGAATGTAAATTGCAAAAATTCAAACTCATTTCATATTTAAACTGTAGCATTGCGGCGCTGCCGGAATTCATATTTCAACGTTCAAACTGGCGTTTTTTTAAATCAAGAGACCGGTTTTCGTCGAAAGTTTTGACATCTATTCTGAGCGACAGATCTTTTAACACCCGCGACAATTTTTTCGACACTATCAATGTAGCGTGTTTTTAGTCCGGGAGCCCCGAACCATATTTCTACCATATAGATTATACGAATCAAACCTGCGTTATTTTGAAAGACTAACCTTCATTTTTCTAAAACCTTACTTCTAATACACTGAATGCCTTAGTCCAGGATAAATCCTCAAAAAAAACACCTGGGGCGATGGCGCTATGAATCTCGTTAATGAATGGGACAACATTTTAACCGATTTTTTAAATTTTCTTTTAATCTTTATTTCGGGCCCATAGGAGTCGGTACAAAAGATGTTAAGACAAAAACTATGACCCCTTAAATTTAGTTATTAACTATTATACATTTTACGATTTTGTTGGACGACACTGTGTCTCAGATGACCTCCGTAGCACTAATAAATTATTTAACCAATAAATCTCAATGCATAACTACACAGGTTTTGTCATTCAAGATTATATATGTATTAATTTATGGTTTGTCAAACAATATCGAAATAATTGATTATTACGAGAGGGGAGAAGCAATAATGACCCTTACACCGCTGTGGAACTTTTGCAAAATTTTAAAAATGCTCAAAATCTTGTTTTGCCTGTGAAGTATTTTGACAATTTATTGAGTTGTATCTTTAAAATTTTTCCATGTGGTGCTAAATTTACACTGGCTTTAGTTCACCTGTTATTTTGGAAATCAAGGCGATTATTATTATTTTTTTAAACATAAATTCAGTACATAGCTGGTTTTTCTTTGGAATCTCTTAAAGAGTGTTTAATGGGAAATAAGGTGAAGTGGCACCTGGTTAAAAACATACTTATTGCTGTAGTGCTGATAATAATTTAAAAATAAAATCAAATCAAGTCAATAAGCCTATATCTATATATACAAAAGGTGAATTTTATCATATGCATAGGTACTTATAGACTCAACTCTCAAGTTGACATAACTCTTGACTGTATATATCATATCTCTAAAACCGACGAATGTCCCCTATTTCAGTTTTAACGTTGAACGTAAAGAATCAAACTTATTAAATGAACACTAACTGACTACACAGGTTACACGAAACCCGGCCAAGGAGGAAACTTTTTTATAATTCTTGTTTCTTTAATTTTACTTGTTGTTTACGAACTGATGATATTTTACATTTGTTTTACCTTTGTTATTTTTTTATTTATTTATATATGCTTCTAAGATTTATTTAATAACTTTGGTATAAATACATTATCGGACTATTACTTTCTAAACTGACTATCCGGATTATTAGTTTGCCTATGCCCGGTATAGCTTGGGATTAATTTAAAGAGGTCGCACTGTAATATCAAAAAATTAATATAGAAATGAACAATTTTTTAAAGCATTTCTTAAGCGTGGCAATCAAAGCCTTTAGTTTATTTGACGAGACACTGTCAGTTTTTATTTGGGTTTATTCAATAAATATAAACACAGTGGTACACCCAGGAATATGTCGGGGGGACTGGCGATTCCTCAGGATGTCGCATTTTATGCTATTTTATATTTTTTTTCATCAAATATCTATAATAAACATAATATATAAAAAAATGTACTGATAAGTATGGAAACAGTCGATTATTTCTTAAACTATTCATGCAAGATCTCGAAAAAACATTTAATACAAAAGATGTAGTATAGTCTTAAAATATCTACTAAGCAGTAATAATTTTATTTTTACGGGGTTGGGCATATACACTCCTAACACAACAACTGCTATTTTTTAAAAGGAACATACGTCCTGGACCCAGTTATAGACGGTCAAAAACATATACTAAAAGTAATGTTAAAAAAGAATAGAAAATTATCTTAGTATCTAAACTAAATATATGTTAACAAACGATATATTCAAGTTCTATCTTAAGACAGGCTGAAAATCTTCAAGCAAGCATAATAAATGTTAGGTTAACATTGTAAAATCCTTGCTTGAGATTGAAAATCAGGGGAAAATCAGTCCCAAACTGGACTGTAAAATACCTAGATCAATCTGACTACCCAAACTGGTTTTGATGTTAAATATAAACACAGTATTTCTAAGTTGCGTCCAAATTGTACCCAAATCTCTATTGTAGTAATATGAAGTAAAAAAGGACGAAATGAAGAGGTCTTGACTTACCAAAAAAGGAGCTACAAGGGTAATCCAATTTGGCGACGTCTTGTGGTAGATCTTCACTTCAACTCCGGAGGTTTTCACAGGGAAAAAAGTTAGTAATATAGCTTGTAATCACGCCCGCTCGCGAGCTTGTAAAAAATTGCCTTTGAAGGGCGTAAATATTTGTACGAGTATCACAGGAACACATTAACTGTTTGCTTTCGCAGATTTGTGAATACTGATTTTTAGAGGTCGACGGCATTTCATCTTGATCCATTTCGTATATAGGTAAAAAGGATGTTTAATACACAGGCGGGTCAAGTGGGAAAATATTTCATTTGAAGGAACGGAACAAAGGGTGTCAAGACCATCGCGTAAATTGAAATTTGTATTGCAAGTATTTTTTCTCATTATGCACACGTAATAGTAAGTTGTAATTTGTATATAAATAATTGTAAATACTTATATCTTAGTACTAATTTTTAATTTAGAAGGGTTTGAAACCTGTAAATAGTATTAAAGTTAATTAAAAATAAAAACAAAAAAAAACTCTTAAAGGCGCCGCAGCGCAGTAAAATTCCCAAAAATTGTAAAAACAAAAATAAATAAAATTGTAACTCAAAAATAAAATTAATTTGAGTGAGAACGAAACACTCCCACCCCTGAAAATGCCAGGCATTTTCGGAATCAATTTTCCATAGGGAGAGGACATAGCTTTACTAGTGGTCGCTTTAACATACCTTTGGTGGTCTTAACCACGGCTACGCGCGCGATACCATCAGTGCCTAAAATGAGCTCCGTGATTCGCCCCAGAACCCACTCCAATGGTGGAGTATTTTCGTTTTTTATAAGTACCATTGTACCTTCTTTCGCAACGAGCCCGTCTGGAGTATTCCATTTGTGACGTTGCGTAAGAGTATGTAAATATTCGTCTTTAAAACGACGCCAAAAATCGTACAAAGTCTGGGTCTGGAAGACAAGTAAGAGGTTCCATATTAAGAAAGTGTCCTGGGGTTAAGGCTGTAAGGTCATTCGCGTCAGATGATATGGGAGTAAGAGGGCGGCTATTGAGGACAGCCTCTACCTGTGTGAGGACTGTGTATAGCTCCTCGTAAGTAAGGACTTGTTGTCCGATAACACGAATTAAATGGGTTTTCATAGATTTAATATTGCTTTCCCATAGGCCACCCATGTGGCTAGCAGTTGGCGGATTAAAGTGCCATTTTATGGCCTCCTTTTCCGCAACGTAAGAAAAGATTTCTGTAAGGTATTTAGCGGAAGCTAAGAAGTTGCCTCCATTATCCGAGTACACTTCAGTACATCTACTTCTTCTGGCTATAAAACGGCGAAAACCCGCTAGGAAACCATCACAAGTGAGATCGGAAATCAGCTCTATGTGTGTACAACGTGTAACACAGCAAACAAATAGAGCTATGTAAGATTTTAATTGTTTGCTAGTACGCAACTGACTTGCGCGGATCATGATTGGTCCAGCCATGTCAACACCCACGTGTTTAAAAACACCAAGTTGGGAAACTCTAAATCTCGGTAAGTTACCCATGTAGGGTTGATAAGGCTTCGGATCCACCCTCCAGCAAACCTTGCAATTAGAAACCACTTTTCGTATGATTTTCTTAGCAGAAAGTACCCAGTAATTTTGAACTAGTAAAAAATGTGTGGTTTGTATACCTGAATGAAGATGAATTTTATGTATATCCCCAATAAGTAAAGTAGTAAACAAAGCCTTGCTTGGCAATAAAATCGGAAATTTTTGGTTGTAATTTAAGGACGTAGAATGCGTCAAACGTCCGCCAACGTGTAAGAAACCTTGTGTATCCAAAAAGGGACTTAATTTTCGAAAAGATTTTGGCAAAATTAAATTATTTTCCAACATGGAGATTTCTTTTTGAAAATAACTTTGTTGGGCGTGTTTGACTAAAAACATTTCAGCATTTCTTAGCTCAAAAAATGTAAGGTTTTGATAAAAAAAAACAGGTTCCCTTTTAGTTTTAAAAATTAAATTTTGATAAAAACGTAAAACGTATGCCAAAATTCGTATTAATTTTGATAACGTAGAATATTTTGTATAGAATTGATCAAAGAAGGTTAAATCAACTGTTACTTTTAAAGTAATTTTTCGTTCTTCGTCACGAACTAGGAGTTCTGACTTAGAGGAAATAGTATCATTGGAAAGAAAATTCCAAGTTTTAGGATTTTGTAAAAGAAAGTCAGGGCCGTTCCACCAAAGTGAAAAATTGGTAATTTCGCTAGGAAAGAGACCACGTGACCCTGGATCGGATGCATTTAAATGAGTAGGAACATATGCCCAGTTTTCTGCAGGGACTCTTTCGTGAATGTATGCAATGCGGTTCCCTACAAAGGTTTTCCAGGAATACGAAGGTCTTTTTATCCATGCAAGGGCGACTGTACTGTCTGAAAATGCATAAATTTGATCAATTTTTAATCTATTTTCGTAACTTTGCACAACAAAACTGAGGAGTTTTGCTAGTAATACTGCACCGGAAAGTTCGATTCTACAAATACTTAAAACTTTGATTGGAGCCACTTTGCTTTTGGCTGTAATAAAATAAGTTTTTACCGTATTGTTTTTGTAAGTAATTCGTAAATAACAAACCGCACAGTAGCCTTTTTCGGACCCGTCACAGAAACCGATCAGCTGACAGCTTGTCATATTAGCTAAGTCAATATGGCGCGGGATCGAAACTTTAGATAAAGTATTAAATTCCGCTTTGTACCTTTCCCATTTTGTAATTATTTCTGAATTAGGGGTATCGTCCCACTGTAAGTTAGCTTTCCAACAGTACTGTATAAGTAACTTTGCAAAAAAAGTGATTGGAGTTAGAAAGCCGATGGGATCGAAAGTACGCGCCAGATTGCTTAAAATTGATCTTTTAGTGCAAATTTCATCTGTATAATTTAAGGAGTAAAAAAAGTAATCTTTTACTGGGTGCCATTTAAGGCCAAGTATTTTTAAAATCGTATTATTTTCAAAATCAAGAGAAAAATCCTTGAGTTGGACATGATCTTCCGGGAGATCTGTAAGTAATCTGGGGTCGTTAGCAGCCCATTTACGCAATTCGAAGCCACCTCTGTGCATTAACTCAATCAGCTGATTTCTCATCGAGATGGCGTCTTCGAGGGTGTCAGCCCCAAAGAGCCCATCATCAATATAAAAATCATTTTTTACAATAGCTGACGCGAGCGGCAAATCTGAGTAATCTTCGGCTAGCTGCAACATAGTACGAATTGCTAAATAGGGACTACTGGCAACACCGAAAGTTAGAGTAAGAAGTTCGTAATCTGTAACAGGTTGAGACGGCGAAAATCTGTAAAGAATACGCTGATATCTAGTCTGATCAGCGGTGACGTAAACGTTACGAAACATTTGTTTGACGTCACATGTGTATGTAAACTTGTAAAAACGAAAATTTAGCAGCAGGGCTACCAAATCTTTTTGTAATTTTGGACCCGCGAGTAGGGTCGAGTTTAGTGAGGGTTTACCAAAAACGCAACTCGAGGCATCGAAAACAATTCGAACGGGGGTTGTTGTAGAATCATTTTTTATTACCGCATGATGCGCTATGTAAAAATAATTATTTATTTGTAAATAAGTAGGAGGGGGAACCGGTCTCATATGGCCGAGTTCTAAATATTCTTTTAGCACGTCCGAATATGTAGTATGTAATTTTTCATCTCGTAAAAGTCGATTTTCTAAGGAATAAAATCTACGTAACGCAAGATCTCGGGTGTTTCCAAAGTCTGGGGCTGTCATTTTAAAGGGTAACGCAACTATGTATTTTCCTGACGGGTGTCTAGAGGTAGTTTTTAGGAACAAATTTTCACAAAACTCTTGATCCGGAGTTTTAAAAATTACCTCTGGTACTTCTTCTGTTTGCCAAAATAACTTGAGAGTATTTTCGATACTAGAATCGCTCATTTTAGTAAAAAAAGTATTTATAATTTGGTGCCTCGAATTTGGTAAATTAATTTTTCCCATTACCACCCATCCAAAAGTAGTGTTTAGACAAACGGGCTGATCCGGACCGTTAGAAATTCGGCCGTTTTCAAGGATCAATGGGAAAAAATCAGCTCCAAAAATAGCATCGATTTTTCCACTTTCAAAACAGTATTTGTCTGCAAGTTTTAAATTGGCAATGTAAGGATAATCTTTTAATGAAAAGGTAGAAAAAGGCATATTATCGCAAATTTTTTCAAGGATGATGACCTCTAAATTATATTTTCTAACGTCATCTAAAGTAGAAATTGTACAACGGACTCCCGCTTTAGAAGAAGTACACATACCATCTAGACCCTGCAACGTCAGTGAAGTACTGAAACGGGGTAAATTTAATTTTTTAGCAAAATCTTTTGTAATAAATGACGCCTGCGCCCCAGAGTCTAGGACTCCGCGACCCTCTTGCCAAAGACCAAATTGATCCTGTACTTTAAATCTAATGGTGCTTAGTAAAACCGCGTGATCATGTAACGCCATGTTAACATTGACTGTCCGATTCTCAACTACTCCAGTCGAATTAGACGACGAATGCGAAGAATTTTCCGAACTCGGGTTCGGATTGTAGGTAATAGCAGGGACACTCTCCGCAGGAGTACGTTCAAAATGCAAGTGAGTGTGGTGGGGGAAACCACATTTAAAACAACGTTTTTTAGAAGTACATTGGGTTTGAATGTGAAAATTGGCCAAACAATTGGTACACGCGTTATGACTTTTCACAATCTGCGATCTTTCGTAAGGACTTTTGGCCAAAAATTTAGGACACCGGTAGATCACGTGACTTTCTGAGCAGTAATAACAAGTATTTGTAGAACTCTTAAAGGTATTTGTATTGTGGGAAGTAGCAGTCTCCATTGTATGATTTGTATTTGTAAAAAAAGCAGATTTTTTATTCTGCTGAGGCGCAGCATGCGAACCTCTTGTATTGTAATTTTTATTCGTAAAAGAAATCTTAGATTTTTCTGTATTGCAAATTTTTGCACTTAGAGAAACGGTCTCTAAGGCTGTACATTGTTTAAGAATAAAATCTTTAACGGAATCGTAAGTAGGCATGTCTGTCGAGGCATGCTGATGCTCAAAAACTTTCCTCGTATGAGGATCTAATCTGTCTAAGAGCATATTTGTAGTAATAAATTCCCATTTTTCGACCTCGTATTCCATGGTAATTAATGCTTGTAAATTTTCTTGGAAAGTATCCATTAATAAACGTAAAGTTTGTACATTTTCGTATGTCATAGGCGGAAAATTTTCCAATTTTTTCCAATACGAAACTGCACGCAATCGTCTATTATCGTATCTTTCAAGCAAAGCTCGATACGCGATGACGTAATTATCATTTTGCAAGGGCAAATGAGATACCAAAGCGTATGGTGTTCCGGAAAGAACTGAAAGTAAAGTTGAAAACTTTTCAACGGGGCTCATGGATTTGTTAGTATGAACTAAGGCATTGAAAACCTCTATGAAAGTAGTAAACTTTTGATGGTCACCCGAAAAAGTAAGCAAATCCATCCTTGGCTTGTAATGATGCTCGTGTTCGTGGCAATGCACGACCGTAGTATCATTTAAAACGGTTTGATTCGCTTGAGTGTTAGAGTTTTGGCTCTGTTCGGGTTCCTCAATTAACGTGTAAAATATTGATTCAATCTCTAAGAGCCTGTTTGAAAAATCGTACGCAACGGCATTTTGTATTTTAAGTTCCTCTTTTTCGAAAGCAATAAGCGCGATCAAAGTATTCTGATGACCGTCAAAACTCTTACGCAACTTCTCAAGACTCCGAAAAGCAACTCTGAAACGATTCAGATACACTGCATTTGATTCTGCCTTTTTGGCGGCATCCTCGATCAATTTTAACTGGTCTAAAACGGCGCCTCGCAATGCTAAGGCACGCTCTCTTTTTTGTTCGCTTGTAATTGTAGGCATTTTAATAAAATAAAAAAACAATTGTATATTTACAAAGAATTATAGTAAATAATTGTAAATAATAAATTTATTTTATATCGATTGTAAAAAGTATAAAAAAACGAGCGTTCGACCGAGAGGCGACAAAAAATTAAAACTGATAAGGAATCGCGCTCGAAACAAACTTAAAGAAGGCAAAAAGACCGCAAAAAACGTAAATTTGAATGCGAATACGGGGCCCCTAATGGGTGCAAATTTTTAAAAACTTGGGTTTTTAAATTGTAAGAGGGCGGGTTTTAAAACCTACCACTAGTAAAGCATTAGTAATCATGTATCGTAATAACCTAATCTAATAATCGTAATTGTAACGTAAGTTTGTGCGTAATGAAAAAAATCGCAAAAAAAAATAAAAAATAAAGATTTGCGAAAATTAAGGGCAACTCAGAAAGGGTTGGAAAACCAGACTGATCCGGTTCGAAGGACCATGTAAAATCCTTGTTTGAGATTGAAAATCAGGGGAAAATCAGTCCCAAACTGGACTGTAAAATACCTAGATCAATCTGACTACCCAAACTGGTTTTGATGTTAAATATAAACACAGTATTTCTAAGTTGCGTCCAAATTGTACCCAAATCTCTATTGTAGTAATATGAAGTAAAAAAGGACGAAATGAAGAGGTCTTGACTTACCAAAAAAGGAGCTACAAGGGTAATCCAATTTGGCGACGTCTTGTGGTAGATCTTCACTTCAACTCCGGAGGTTTTCACAGGGAAAAAAGTTAGTAATATAGCTTGTAATCACGCCCGCTCGCGAGCTTGTAAAAAATTGCCTTTGAAGGGCGTAAATATTTGTACGAGTATCACAGGAACACATTAACTGTTTGCTTTCGCAGATTTGTGAATACTGATTTTTAGAGGTCGACGGCATTTCATCTTGATCCATTTCGTATATAGGTAAAAAGGATGTTTAATACACAGGCGGGTCAAGTGGGAAAATATTTCATTTGAAGGAACGGAACAAAGGGTGTCAAGACCATCGCGTAAATTGAAATTTGTATTGCAAGTATTTTTTCTCATTATGCACACGTAATAGTAAGTTGTAATTTGTATATAAATAATTGTAAATACTTATATCTTAGTACTAATTTTTAATTTAGAAGGGTTTGAAACCTGTAAATAGTATTAAAGTTAATTAAAAATAAAAACAAAAAAAAACTCTTAAAGGCGCCGCAGCGCAGTAAAATTCCCAAAAATTGTAAAAACAAAAATAAATAAAATTGTAACTCAAAAATAAAATTAATTTGAGTGAGAACGAAACAAACATTATATCAGAGAACATTACCATACACTGGCTTCTAAAATATATAACTAACTACCAGCAGATTTAAAAGACAAGTCACCTTAAAATTAAATGTCAGCTACATACATGGATTTTGGATCCTAATATCACCTAATGCCAATAATAATTAATAAGCTATATAACATATCAATTTATTAATAGCAGTAAAGGTAAATTTATTTTCTGTGCAATCGGGCAGCTACAATCACGGTGGATAGAATAGACCGGTGTTCGGATGTTATAAATATATGTCGAATTTTCACGACACTGGTGGTCCAGCCGATTTTTGTAAACAAAAGTTAGATATGATATGAACAACTAATATTTTTTGAATTTTTTAAAAACTAAGGCAGTTTTGCTACTATTTTTTAGTATATTCTTATAAAATAATATTTTTCAGACATACAAGTTGTTATTTTTTTTAGCCTGCTTCATTTCTCTTTAGACAAAAAATAAAATTTGAAGAAAATAATATTAAACAGTTTGACTTGTAGTTTAAGTTTTGTGTAATAAAAAATAAAGCGGGCTAAAAAAAATAACGACAATAAGTCTAGAAAATTATATTTTAAAAAGATGTACCAGAAAACAGGGGGCAATTGCTTAGTTTTCAAAAAATTCAAAAAATATTAGTAGCTCCGTTGTTCATATCATATCTAACTTTTGTTTACAAAAATCAGCTGGACCACCAGTGACGTGAAAAATTCGACATATATATATATATATATATATATATATATATTTAGATAATTATTATATTATAGTACTTACAGTACTTAGGTATTTATACTTACTTGCGAGCTTTTACACCACGAACTTCAGCTTGAGAAAAATCCTCCGAATTTTTAATGTATAAGGCAGTCCTAAACATATCAACTCTAGGTAAATTGTCTGATTGTCCTTTTATAATCCCCTCATCAACCATTTTCAGTCTTTAACAGAATCACAAAACACTAAATTAAGAAAATTTAGACAAAACTACGTCCGGAAATAACTGAACACCACGTTCAAAGCTCCAATAAGTACAATATCAATTATTTACGTGTTGTTTCAATGTCGGTTGACGGTCGCATGGATCGAGATCCAAAGGCGTGATGTCACATCCAATGGCAGCGCGTTTTAAGAACATGTCAAGTTATTCAAATTTCAAACCTTTATTTCTCAGGTAATTTAATTGTTATTGGAATTTTTCTTTTTCTATGAAGTTTCTTATGATAATACCTTACGATTTTAATTGTTTCTAAAGGATTCGATTTTTTAGGCAAGTTCAAGTATTCATTTTGTATATATTTGAATACATATTTATATTGTTTAAAGCAATCCAATTCAATACCTTTTTATGTAATCATTATTTATACCAATGAATACTTTTTAATTCTTTTCTTTCTCAATACAACCGAATAAACATACAAGGATTCATTTTTCATAAATCTGAATACATACTAATACGCTATAAAACAATCCATTTAAATGATTTTTTATGAATTCATTATTTATACCGTTGAATACTTTTCAATACCTTCCTTTATCAATACATTTGAATGAACTTTTCAAGTATTCATTTTTTATATATTTGAATAAATATTTATACTCTTTAAAGCAATCCAATTAAATACCTTTTTATGTAATCATTATTTATACCGATGAATACTTTTTAATTCCTTTCTTTCTCAATACAACCGATTAAACATAAAATGATTCATTTTTAATACATCTGAATACATACTAATACGCTATAAAACAATCCATTTAAATGACTTTTTATGAATTCATTATTTATACCGTTGAATACTTTTCAATACCTTCCTTTATCAATACAATTGAATGAACTTTTCAAGTATTAATTTTCTATATATTTGAATACATATTTATACTGTTTAAAGTATTCCAATTAAATATATTTTTATGTTATCAACGACAAGCAATACGGATTTCGAAAATATAGGTCAACTGGCGATTTACTTACATACGTCACTCACTTATGGCAAAAAGCGATTGAGTTGCGAGGTGAAACAAGAACAATTGCCTTAGATATATCTAAAGCATTCGATAAAGTCTGGCATGAAAATCTGCTCAACAAGCTCAAAGCAACGGGATTGTCGCCGAGACTTTGCACTTGGTTTGAAAGTTACCTTAAGGATAGATCCATTTATGTTGCACTGGATGGCCGGAACTCCAACTCTTACCAAATAAATGCTGGTGTGCCACAGGGAGCAATCCTTTCGCCAACACTTTTTCTGATTTACATAAATGACCTCATAGATAAAACAGTAAATCCACTTTATTGCTTTGCAGATGATGGCAATGTAGTCTCCTCAGTCATACCACCCACATGTCTCTCCGCACGTGAATTCCATTACCTTAGACTAACTGAAATATCACAGATAAATAACGACTTGGAGATAATAGAGGACTGGGGCAACAAAAACCTTGTACAGTTCAACGCGCAGAAAACCCAAGCAGCCCTGTTTTCAAAAAAGACCAGCACCGGTGAGCCAAAGATCATGCTATCTGGAAGTGCTGTCGCATTGCAGAGCCAGTTGAACATCTTAGGAGTCACTGCAGAGACCAACATGTCTTGGCACAGTCACGTGGCAGATATAGCTAAAAGGGCGTCCCAAAAGCTTGGGGTGCTATTTCGTACAAGACATCTGTATACACCAAGCCAACTGCTGACACTCTACAAAGCCCAGATTCGACCAACTATGGAGTACTGCTCACATATATGGAGTGCGGCACCCAAACATACCTTAATGCTTTTGAACACCGTGCAAAAACGAGCTATCAAGCTGATCAATGACCCCGCACTTACCCGTAGCTTGGATAGTCTCGAACATCGAAGAACTGTGGGCGATCTATCTCTCTTCTACAGGTATTATCACGGAAAATGCTCTGAAGAGTTGGCACGTATGATCCCCCCGGGAGTAGCACCTACTAGGCGAACACGTCAAACAGACGGTATCCATCAATTTATTGTCAAAATAGAGGCACCAAGAACCTCATTATATCAGAATTCATATCTCTGGAGAACAGCATCGCTGTGGAATAAACTCCCTGCGACAGTTTTCCCTGCAGGTTACAACCTGAACCGTTTCAAAACCAATACACACCAACATTTTCGCGCACTTGCCGCTTCTCGAGCGTGATAGGGATCTCCTTGCGAGTGCGCATACCCGTAAAAAAAAAAAAAATCATTATTTATACCAATGAATACTTTTTAATTCCTTCCTTTTTAATACATCTGAATACATACTATTACGCTATAAAACAATCCATTTAAATAACTTTTTATGAATTCATTATTTATCCCGTTGAATACTTTTCAATACCTTCCTTTATCAATACAATTGAATGAACTTTTCACGTATTCATTTTCTATATATTTGAATACATATTTATACTCTTTAAAGCAATCCAATTAAATATCTTTTTTATGTATTCATTATTTATACCAATGAATACTATTTAATTCCTTGCTTTCTCAATACAACCGAATAAACATACAAGGATTCATTTTTAATACATTCATGGCATGAATATATTCTACAAAAAACACTACAATATTCTTAAAACATTTTTGAAAAATAAAACTGTACAAAAATATTGCTTTTTAGAGAATCGGTAATTTTAAGTAGGTACCTTGTGTTCTTTAAATGAGTTTATGCAGTGTATGTGTAAAGAATATTCTAAAAATTCTAAATTTAAATGATAATTAAATACCTGTTGAAAATTGCTTAAACTCTTATAGCTGGGCGATTTTTTCTCAAAATTATGACGTCACAGCCGAGATCATTTTTACAATTTTGATTGAATAACTTTTTCAATCAACGATGTGATTGCGTGTCAAACTATTTAAGAAATTTATAACCGATCTCTCTGACTATTTGTGGCGTTTCAGGGTTCTTAATTTGGTCATAATCAGTGGCGTATATAGAAAAAAGCTTCGGTGTGGGCCCGATACAGTTTTGGGAGAGACCGAGACCCAATGAGGCCGTATTTTATGCTATTTTATGTTTTTATTTATGAAATATGTGGAAAATATAAAAAAAAATCATCGCATCGGGGGGGAGCCATTAGGAATCCTTTAAAAATAGTGTCACTTTTTCAAATTTTATTTTTATAATTTTTGAGCGGCTCCTCTTCGAATACACCATAGACATGGTAGTGTTATTCATATTGGTTGGGTGACGTTACGTCCTTATTTACCTAATCTGTGATTATGTCAATATTTGCGTGCTAAAATGCTTGTTTTTCAGATTTTCGTTTTTCTTGAGTTTTCAATTTGGTCTTTGCTTGTGTTTTTTGGATTGCCAGATCGGTTTGGCCTGGTACGTTGTTTTAAATTTAATTTCGAATCCGTGTGTTCTGTAAGGCCCCTGCTTAGAAAGAAGGGTAGTTAAGTGCCCATTTATAAACTAAGATGTATAAGAGAAATCAGAAAGTTTCTTAGCAGTCAATTTTACCATAAATTAGTTATTACAAATACAAATATTATTTTAGTTCTGGAGTGTTTTATAAAGAAGCATTTTTTACTTTTTTTTATTTAATAAATTTTGAGAAAAATTTTATTAAAATGTTTTCTTTTAACTTGAATCTTTACCTAACTTTTTTTAAAATCTTACAACAGATAAATTTTGAGAAAAATTATATCAAAAAGTTTTCTTTTAACTTACTTAATTTTTTATACTTCTCAGTGAGATAGATAGTTTTGGTAGGTGATTATCGCTTAAAACATTAGCTTAGAACAAGTCGTCATAAGTCTTGTTTTAATAGGGACATTCCAGTGAACTTCCTCATTTGGTAGAGGTTCAAGGATGATTCATGATTCATATGTGAGTGGGCCTTGGAGCCCTTCTACTGCGACTACTATTGGGTCTATTGTGGCTCAGCTTTAAGGATAGTGTTTATATGGATTTTAAATCAAGGATAGTGTTTATATGGATTTTAAATCATCATTAAATCAAATGGTGCCGTTTTGCTAACGATGTTTTTCAGCTAAGTGAATAGAAATTATGAATTAAAGGTTGGTTAATTTGAAGCTGTCCTCTTCTTTATTATTTTTTTGCACCATAAATAGCAGAACATAAATAAGAAACTACATAATATGTATACTTATACATAAATAGGAAACTAGCGGTTAGAAAAATGTTTAAAAGGAGAGTTTTGAGAGAAGCTTTGAACTTAATCCAGAGAAATTTTACATTTAAGAATTAACCGTAAAAATCTCCTGTTTAACAGTTTTTTGAAAACTGCTAGTTTCTAATATATTGAGGTGTTCTGCTAATTATGGTACCCCCTGTATAAATTGTATACATGGGTAGGATAGAAGAAATAAGAACAAAAGTTTTTTGGAGTTATTGCCAATCTATAAATGGAAACATTTTTCTAGATTAGGTATAAGGTTTGAGGTTATTATTATTATTTTTGGGTTACCTATGTACTTATAGGGCTGTCTAGCAAAACGTATGATCCAATCTAAGATATCTTCCGTAGGACAAACAAACCGATTTCTCATAAGCCGTAATGTTAACAAAAACGTACATTTTATAAAAACAACAAGAGATTAAGTCTCAAAAATTATTCAGTTTTAAAAACGGATCCTTAGTGCATATGGGAAAAATGTAAATTTTGGAGGTATTAAAATGTATTTATTCTGTATACTTGAAAGGGGATTCAAAAGGATAATTATTTAATGGATTGGAGGGTATTAAAAAAAAACCCTTAATGGTATAGAAATTGATTTTTTGAATGACACAAAGTGTATTCAAATTGATGAAATGTTCATATACTTTTTAATGACAATTTAATACGCCTTTTCAATTCCTTTTTTTTGGATAAGAAACAATTGAAAATGTGAATTTGGGAGGTATTAAAATGTATTAATTCTGTATACTTAAAAAGGGACTTAAAAGGATAAATAGTTTATGGATTGGAGAGAATTCAAAATAAAAACCCTTAGTGGGATAGAAATTTATTCCTTTTGAATGTCACAAAGTGTATTGAAATGGATGAAATGTTTGTATACTTTTTAATGCCAATTTAATACGCCTTTTCAAATCCTTTTTTTGAATAAGAAAGGATTGAAAATGTAGATCTAGGAGGTATTAAAATGTATTCATTCTGCATACTTAAAAGGTTATTTAAAAGGATAAGGACATTTATGGATTGGAGGGGATTAAAAATAAAAACCCTTAATAAGATAGAAATGGATTCCTTTTTAATGTCCCAAAATGTATTGAAATGGATGAAATGTTTGTATACTTTTTAATGCCAATTTACGCCTTTTCAAATCCTTTTTTTGGATAAGAGAGGATTGAAAATGTAGATCTAGGAGGTATTAAAATGTATTCATTCTGCATACTTAAAAGGGGATTTAAAAAGATAAGTAGTTTATGGATTGGGGGGGGATTAAAAATAAAAACCCTTAATGAGATAGAAAGGGATTCCTTTTGAATTCCACAAAGTGTATTGAAATGGATGAAATGTTTGTATTCTTTTTAATGCCAATTTAATACGCCTTTTTATTCAGTATTCTTGAAAGGTTATTCAAAAGGTTAAAGATTTTATGGATTAACGGGGATTAAAAATAAAACCCCTTAATGACATAGAAATGGATTCCTTTTTTTGGACAAGACAGGATTGAAAATGTAAATTTCGGAGGTAATAAAATGTATTTATTCTGTATACGTGAAAAAGGATTCAAAAGGATAATTATTTTATGGATTGAACGGGATTAAAAAACCCTTAATGATATAGAAATGGATTCTTTTTGAATGACACAAAGTGTATTGAAATGGATGGAATGTTTATATACTTTTTAATGACAACCTAATACGCCTTTTCGAATCCTTTTTTCGGATAAGAAAGAATTGAAAATGTGAATTTCGGAGGTATTAAAATGTATTAATTCTGTATACTTAAAAGGGGACTTAAAATAGTTTATGATTTGAAGAGAATTCAAAATAACAACCCTTAATGGGACAGAAAGGGATTCCTTTTGAATGCCACAAAGTGTATTGAAATGGATGAAATGTATTCATTCTGTATATATGAAAGGGGATTCAAAAGGATAAAGATTTTATTGATTAAAGGGGATTAAATATAAAACCCCTTAATGACATAAAAATGGATTTCTTTTGAATGACAAAAAGTGTATTCAAATGGGTGGAATATTTTTATACTTTTTTATGAAAATTTAATACACCTTTTCAAATCCTTTTTTTGGATAAGAAAGAATTGAAAGTGTGAATTTGGGAGGTATTAAAATGTATTAATTCTGTATACTTAAACGGGGACTTAAAAGGATAAATAGTATATGGATTGGAGAGAATTTCAAATAAAAACCCTTAATGGGATAGAAATGGATTCCTTTGGAATGTTACAAAGTGTATTGAAATGTATAAAATGTTTGTATACTTTTTAATGCCAATTTAATACACCTTTTCAAATCCTTTTTTTGGATAAGAAAGGATTCAAAATATAGATCTAGGAGATATTAAAATGTATTCATTCTGCATACTTAAAAGGAAATTTACAAGGATAAGTAGTGTACGGATTGGAGGGGATTAAAAATAACAATTTAGCTTTTGAATTCCACAAAGTATATTGAAATGCATGAAATGTTTGTACACTTTTTAATGCAAATTTAATACGCCTTTTCAAATCCTTTTTTTGAATAAGAAAGGATTAAAAATGTAGATCTAGGAGGTATTAAAATATATTCATTCTGCATACTTAAAAGGTTATTTAAAAGGATAAGGACGTTTATGGATTAAAGGGGATTAAAAATTAAAATCCTTAATGAGATAGAAAAAGATTCCTTTTGAATGCCACAAAGTGTATTGAAATGGATGAAATGTATTCATTCTGTATACATGATAGGGGATTCAAAAGGATAAAGATTTTATGGATTAAAGGGGATTAAATATAAAACCCCTTAATGACATAGAAATGGATTTCTTTTGAATGCCAAAAGTGTGTTCAATTGGATGGAATATTTTTATACTTTTTTAATGAAAATTTAATACACCTTTTCAAATCCTTTTTTCGGATAAGATAGAATTGAAAATGTGAATTTTGGAAAAGGGGACTTAAAAGGATAAATAGTTTATGGATTGAAGAGAATTCAAAATAACAACCCTTAATATAATACGCCTTTTCAAATCCTTTTTTGGATAAGAAAGGATTGAAAATGTAGATCTAGGAAGTATTAAAATGTATTCATTCTGCATACTTAAAAGGGTATTTAAAAGGATAAGTAGTTTATGGATTGCAGAGGATAAAAAATAAAAACCCTTAATGAGATAGAAACGGATCCCTTTTGAATGCCAAAAAGTGTATTGAAATGGATGGAATGTTTATATTCTTTTTAATGACAATTGCATACGCTTTTGAAATCCTTTTTTTGAATAATATAGGATTGAAAATGTAATTCTTTTTGAGGTATTAAAATGTATTCATTTTGTATACTTCAAAGGTGATTCAAAAGGATAAAAAGTTTATGGATTGGAGAAGATTAAAAATAAAAAGCCCTAATGGTATAGAAGTGGATTTACTTTGAATACCAAAAAGTGTATAAAAAAGGATAGAATGTTTCAAAATGGATTTATTTTGTATGCCAGGATCTGTATTGAAATGAATTAAAAATTTGTTATCCATTTTAATACTTAACACTTTCTATCCCTCAAAGGTCAGAAAAAGGATTTCAAATAGCGGATACAGAATGAATTCACTTATTTTTATACTTTTTTATCCATTTTTTTTATAGGGATTAGCACACTTTAAGTGAAGTCCACACTACATCAGTCTTGAATACAGTTATATATAAATATCTGGAATGGAAGCTTTTTGAGAAGAATATGTTCTACTATATTCCGAAAACCGCAGATTGATGCGATGTTCAGTTGAAAAGTTAGCTTATTTTCAATTTTTAAAACTGTCAAAAAACTGTCATTAGCATTATTAGATTTTGACCAAAATCTAATCAGGTCGTTACAGTGTCAGATTTAACCTAAAAATTTCATCAGCGGTTTAGGGGCTATCGTTTTACAGACTGACATACACATACACACGCGCGGACAGACGTCACAACGATATTGCTAAAATAGGTCAATATAACACATTTTCTCTCTTCTTACCATTGCGGCGCACGGAGGTTTAAATGTAGAAATTACGGGGACATTCAACGTTTTTTTGAAATTATTCTGTTTTATAATGATTTTAGGAAAAATTACAGTCATCGTGAAGACTATTCAGGTTTTACCTAGTTACACTCAATACATAAGTAGCACAGTTAAAAAGGATGTGGCACCATTAACATTAGAAAAAGTGTCTTGGTTAAATTAGCTGGAATTTAAGTGTCATCTAGATCTTGGTTCTGTGAAGAACATATACATTTAATTTTAATAAATTAAACCTTTCTTTTGAGTTATTTTTGAGACACAGACTGTCCAGAAATTGACGATATTTCCATTTTTTAAAGTTTTGTAGACTTAGATGGATAAATGAGAATTTTTTTTCATCAAATGTGATACAGCTCATCAAACTAATTTTTTATTTTCATTTTGTTGACCACAATTTTTTGCACTCCAAACAATCAAAAAAAAATCTGATATTGGGCATAAGGTGATAGGCTATTCTACTTATAAAAACATAATATTCCCTGAGAACAAGTTTATCCCTTACTGTCCCCGTAATTTTTACATTTACACCTTTGTGCGTTGTTCCATGTTGCTGGAAGGTGCGCTGGCATTTAGGTTTATAAACATGCTCATTAAGCCAGATAACATGTTTATTTAAAAATGCTTTTTTATTCCTTTTGCAACTTTTCCAACGAAAAGCAATTTTTGAAGAATACCACAATATTTTGTTGGCTATCAGATCTTTATCGTCTCTAGTAAAGCACTTTTTGTCAAAGTCGACCATCTTTTGCCTCGCAACTGACGAACTAGCACTACCAACCATACCATTTTCATAAAGAAAATCAAAGAACTGTTTTCGAGTTATTCCAGGAGCTATACCTATAGCGAGAAAAAAAAAATATTTTACAACATCGCGCGTGTTAGCAGCTGAATGTTATATTTTGAGATGAGAAAAGGGACTACCTGTTAAATACATTTTATTTTTACGGTGGAAAAAAAAGTCCATTATTTTTTCTGTGTCGTTTTCCCGGAAATTCAATAAAATATGTAATGATTATGAATTTTTTTTTAAATTTAATTTCGATCGAGAAAATAACTAAATAAACATACCTGATAAATTAGCATCCATGTCGAAATAGTAAAAAAAATTAAAATTATTTATTATTTGTACACAAACACCAAAATTAAACCGAAAACAATCGACCACAATTTTGATATAAATGAACGTTTTTATTTTTGTTAACTTCATCCTCATTTTTATCGCTTTTACTTTGGGCAAAAAAAATTCACTGATATGAGTTTAAACTGGGGGTTTATTCGGCCTTTAACACTGTATATTTTGTCTTTATATTATACCATCAAATTAAGAACTTAATGTCCCCGTAATTTTTTTATTCAGCCCTCTGTGCGGCGCAGGCTAGGAAGGTAAAAAAAAATCCAAAATTCCATAAATACTTTTTTATGAAAGGTATGCCAAGTGATGCACTCTGAGAAGTGTACTCAAAACTTCCTTACAACACGCCATAAATCATGGTTCTGGTATAAGTAGTTTTTGAGATATTTCAGTTTATTCTAGTATGTTTCAGGGCAAAATTGACTCCCTGGCAATTTACGTAGTTAACGTAAAAAATAATAAATATTTATTGAAAGATACAATAGTATTTTGGTATAAAAGTGGCACTTTTATCCCCAGACGAAAAGTTTGTACCCGAACTAAGGGAGGGCTACAATTCGTCAAAGGATAAAAATAAATTTTGTCACGAGGTTGATATGCTATTCTTCCTTCGCACTTTTTAATTTATTTTCCGAGATTTTTTCCATTTTTTTGATGTATTTAGGTATTGACTTTTTTTACTCAACTGCACCACGGCGAAATAAAAGAAAAGGGAATGTTTTTCGCTTGCGATATATATGTATGGAAATATGTGTGTTTGTGTCGCGCTAGAGGCTAAACGGCTGAACCGATTTTGACCAAAAAAGGTGTTGTTAAATTGCTAGTGATCCCGAAGGTGCTATACTCTATATTTCTTTAAACAGGAGTTAAAATGGCGGTTGTTAGACGCCATTTTGTCACATGATTTCGGCTTTAAGTCATACAAATTACCTAAATTTTAGGCGATTTTAATGAAATGCCTTTGATAACTCATTGCAAATGTAATCTTATTTGCTGTAATTACTATGTATAGTTGATATTGTATTAAAGTGACACCGCGTCATCAAAACCTTGATGGGCGGGAAAAGAGTAGAAAGGTACATACAGTGGCACGCCCTTCCTTTAATTTTTTTATTGATATTAATTCCCAAAATGAGGCACTGCACTAATTAGTCATTAGCTTACTATTTTACTTGCTTTTTATTGATGTTTTCTTCTAAACGATTTCATTAGAAAGGAACATATATACTCTTATCTGGTTGTTACGAACATATCATTGATTTTACCGGGCATTGACGTTTTCTATTCGTTGTTGTCTTGACTGTATGTCAAAGAAATTATGACTGAGTTTTTACAAAACAAATTACTGTTTTTGTAACTAAATGAATATTTGCGCACATTTTATAATTTTGGATCCTCTTTTATGATTCTAATCTTTATTTATTAGGTAAGTACCTATTTGATCTCTCCTTTAAAAGGTCTTAGTGTTTTATCATTAAACCCCGAGCGGCACACTGCATGTACAAAGTGAAACACTAATTTTTTAAAGCATCTTTAATTAGATTTTGCAGCAAAATTTGGTTTACCATAGCTATGACGCGGTGCCACTTTAATACAATATCAAGTATAGTCCTCCCTGCTCTTACCCATCCTGTCATAAACTAAATTCGCATAATTTTATTAAATAAAGGGCGATTTCAAAAATTCTTTCTCTACACGTGTTAAGTTTTTGCAAACCCAATTTTTACTAGTTTCCATCTCCCTCTCCCTCTCTCCACCCCAACCTCCTTATTAGTAATAGTTGTAGCAATAACTTTCACAAACAAAGAGCGATTTCAAAAATTCTTTCTGCACACGCTTTCAGATGTTTTTCAACACCATTTTACTAGTTCCCTACTTTCTCTCTCTTGCCCCAACAAAACAAAAAAAAATTCAATAAAAAAACACCCATCTGCCAAATCTATTTGTAACTACTAGTCGCAATTGGGTATAAAATTACCCAATAACCTGATTCATGAAAATACAAAACTGTATAATTCCGTGCACTTTAGGCATCAAAACTAAAAGTTGAAGCATGTCGTACAGTATAGAATAGGTATACCTATAAATTTTATACCCAACTGCGACTAGTAGGTATAAGTAGATTTAGCAGTTGGGTGTTTTTAGTTTATTTAAATATTTTTTTATTAAAAATTAAAACCTAAATGCCTATAAATCGGTACGAAAAGTGAACTTTATACCTATGCCAAAAGTGCGAAATAGTATATTATATACCAAGGGATAAAAGTGGCACTTTTTATCCCGGGGCCAAAGATTATTATGTCAAAAGTGCAAAAAATTATTTTCCCTTTAAAAATATATGTAAATATATGTAATCGGGGGTGGTAGCAAAAGTTACGTAATATTGAAGGACGGCAGAAGTTTCGTTACAGGTGCGTTACAATGGGAAGGAAGAGAGCCAAATTTTGGAACTTTTGCGTTACGTAATTTAAGGCCCTAAGATAATAATAATATGGTAAAAAGCAATGAATTTTTTATATAAAGATTTTTTCTATTACCTACATTAGCCCCTAATAAAGGCCGCATAAAAATAACCAATGTCCCTGCACTATAATATTCAATTACAGTACAATCCCGATTACCCGAATCGCGATTTTCCGAAATCCGGTTTATCCGAAACAAACTTTAAAAAGAAAAATCCCGATTAACCGCAAAAATTCGCATTATACGAAACGCGTCTGGGATTCACGTATACTGCTAGGTGGTTCCCCGCGGGGTTTCACGGCAATAAGACGGTCCAAAATGCGAAATGTTTTAGTTAGCCGACAGAGTGTTACAAATGTTTTTAAGTTTAAGTTTTTAATAATATACGCATCCTAAACTCCTATTTTCCAAAAAAAATCGGATTAACCGAAATTTCGATTATCCGAAATCACTTTTGTCCAAAATATTTCGGATAATCGGGACTGTAGTGTATTATGATAAATTTTTTGAGTGTTCTTACCATGATCAATTATTGTTGCTAGCGACTGTAAAAACAATGTGAGCGATATAATAAACAACCGTCTTTTGTAGAAAATCTTCATTTTTTGTGGAATTTAGAAGTTATAACTATAAAAATCTGTTTAAAACTAAGTGAAAATACGCCGTGTCTTGTCAAGTTTTTTACACAACCACTTCAACATAAAAGAATAGGTGTACTAAAGCCAGTTTAAAACAAATGGCGATTATGACCTGAAAAGCCTGTAAGTTACCCAATTTAAATTTCTTAGAAGAGTGTACGAAAATGCAATATTTGTTTTCACAACAATTTTTTTGTAATAAATAAGAAAATCAGCTTCCAGTGGCGTAGCCAGCAGTGTTCTGTGTATTATGGGAATACGGGCCCGGATCTTGCAGATTTTAATTTTTTAATGTCATCTTATGATTTACACATTTGTAAAAAACTGCAAAACGGTGCATTGTTTGGTTGCATGGTTTTAAATAATTATTATAATTTATTAAAGAATTTTCTTTAGCAATTTTTAAAGCCTGCTGAAAGTCCTAGCTTTTTAGGGGAGTTCAAGCAATTTTAAAGTGACATTAAAAAACTAAGCGACTATACCTAAGAATAATAAAAAGTTTAAAAACTGTCTGATATACATAAATTAATTACGCAGTTACCACCACATAGGCTCAATCCAATGAATAAAAAAAGGCCATCCATTCAGAACTTTTCTGAGTTAAAAATAATTTATCATCGAATTTAATAATCCCTGATTGTTGTTGGTGAAAAGAAAATTATTGCTAATAAGAAGCAAAAAGTTAAAAAAATACACAAACACTAGAACGTTTTTTTTTATAACTTTTAAACTAATACTCTAAAAATCACTAGCATATTTAAATGATACATGATGTAGGGGACGAATTCTTTGTCAATTTTGTTTCTAAAAATTAAGGTTTTTGTACGAAGCCGATGCCTGTAGATCACAATCGGCAACGCGTTTTTGTTATATTACCTAATTATCGGCAAGGGTTTTTAGTATTCTCCACAAAAATGCAATAAAGTAGTTTTTATTTTTATATCAAATAAAATTCAAGATACAAAAAAACGAAGTAAACAAAAAAATTGTACTTGTAGCTTAAAACCCATACAGAAATTAAAAACGTCAGTGGCGCATATTTTTTTCAAAAATATTGGTTAGGCCTTTTAGGGCGCCAAATATTTACGATTTTTTTAAAATTTGTGAAGAATTAATAGTTGTGAATTTGTCATGAAAGACAGAGTCTCAACTTAGCACTACCACCATTTTTTTTTTCGTGAAAACAAAAATTTTGTTACGTTAAACGGAGGGGTATCTGTTTATAAAACCGGTTAAATTAAAATTACCAAGATACTCATAACTAAATTCTAACCATTTTTTGTTCTACCCCATAAAAAAAAATGGATAGAAAAGTTTTAAAAAAATGAACCCAGTTTCTATCCAGCGCCGTAGCGTGCCCGAAAGGGCGGGGGGGGGGGGCGACAGCTAAAAAGGGCGCCTCTGAAAACTGATGAAAAATCTTACGGCAAAAAAAAGGCGCCTCTCACAAATCTTGCGACCAAAAAAAAAGAACCGCGCCGTAGAAATTTGAACCGCGCCGTCTCCAAAAAAAAAAAAAAAGGTCATCATATGTCAGGGGGCGGCCGCTAAGTCACAAGGGCGCCTCTGACAAAATCTTGCAACTAAAAAAAAACACAAAAAAAAAGGTCATCCTGTCTGAGGGGGCGGCCGATACGACACAAGGGCGCCTCTCCCACCTATGGGGCGCCACTACCCTCGGGGCGGGGGGGGGGCGACGAACCCCCCGCGCCCCCCCCACGCTACGCCGCTGTTTCTATCCGCTTTTTGAAATCCTTTTTCTGACCTTTGGGGGATAGAAAGTGTTAAGTATTAAAATGGATAACACATTTTTAATTCATTTAAATTCAGATCCTGGCATATAAAATAAATCCATTTTAAAACATTCTATCCCTTTTTATACACCTTTTGGCGTTCAAAGTTCTATTCATTTCTATACCATTAGGGCTTTTTATTTTTTAATCTTCTGCAAACCATAAACTTTTTATCCTTTTGAATCACCTTTGAAGTATACAAAATCTTATCCAAAAAAAGGATTTCAAAAAGCGTATAAAATTAGCATTAAAAAGTATATAAACATTCCATCCATTTCAATACACTTTGTGGCATTCAAAAAGAATCCCTTTCTGTCTCATTAAGGGTTTTAATTTTTAATCCTCTCCAATCCATAAACTATTTATCCTTTTAAGTCCCCTTTTAAGTATACAGAATTAATACATTTTAATACCTCCCAAATTTATATTTTCAATTCTTTCTTATCCAAAAAAAGGATTTGAAAAGGCGTATTAAATTGTCATTAAAAAGTATAAAAATATTACATCCATTTTAATACACTTTTTGGCATTCAAAAGAAATCTATTTCTATCTCATTAAGGGTTTTTATTTTTAATCCCCTCCAATCCACAAACTACTTATCCTTTTAAATCCGCTTTTAAGTATGTAGAATAAATACATTTTAGTACCTCCTAGATTTACATTTTCAATCCTTTCTTATCCAAAAAAAGGATTTGAAAAGGCGTATTAAATTGGCGTTAAAAAGTATACAAACATTTTATCCATTTCAATACACATTGTGACATTCAAAAGGAATCCATTTCTATCCCATTAAGGGTTTTTATTTTGAGTTCTCTCCAATCCATAAACTGTTTATACTTTTAAGTCCCCTTTAAAGTATACAGAATGAATACATTTTAATACCTCCTAGATCTACATTTTCAATCCTTTCTTATTCAAAAAAAGGATTTGAAAAGGCGTATTAAATTGGCATTAAAAAGTATACAAACATTTCATCCATTTCAATACACTTTGTGGAATTCAAAAGAAATCTCTTTCTATCTCATTAAAGGTTTTTATTTTTAATCCGCTCCAATCCATAAACTACCTATCCTTTTAAATCCCCTTTTAAGTATACAGAATGAATACATTTTAATACCTCTGAAATTTACATTTTCAATTCTGTCTTATCCAAAAAAAGAGTTTGAAAAGGCGTATTAAACGAGCATTAAAAAGTATACAAACATTTCATCCATTTCAATACACTTTGTGACATTCAAAAGGAATCCATTTCTATCCCATTAAGGGTTCTTATTTATAATTCACATTAATCCATAAACTATTTATCCTTTTAAGTCCCCTTTTAAGTATACAGAATTAATACATTTTAATACCTCCAAAATTCACATTTTCAATTCTTTCTTATCCCAAAAAAGATTTAAAAAGGCGTATTAAATTGTCATTAAAAAGTATATGAACATAATCCATTTCTTTACCATCTTTTTTTAAATACCCTCCAATCCATTAAATAATTATCCTTTTGAATCCCCTTTCAAGTATACAGAATAAATACATTTTATTACCTCCGAAATTTACATTTTTCCCATATACACAAAGGATCCGTTCTTAAAACTGATTCATTTTTGAGACTTAATCTCTTGTTGTTTTTGTAAAATTTACGTTTTTGTTAACATTACGGCTTATAAGAAATCGGTTTGTTTGTCCTACGGAAGATATCTTGGATTGGATCATATGTTTTGTTAGACAGCCCTATAAGTACCTAGGTAAACCAAAAATAATAATAATAATAATAACCTCAAACCATATACCTAACCTAGAGAAATGTTTCCATATATAGATTGGCAATAACTCCAAAAGTCTTTTGTTCTTATTTCTTCTATCCTACCCATATATACAATTTATACAGGGTGTACCATAACTAGCAGAACATTATATTAGAAACTAGCAGTTTTTCAAAAAAATGTTAAACAGGAGAGTTTTACGGTTAATTTTTAACTGTAAAATTTCTCTGGATTAAGTTCAAAGCTTCTCTCAAAACTCTCCTTTTAAACATTTTTCTAACCGCTAGTTTCCTATTTATATATAAGGATACATATTATATAGTTTCTTATTTATGTTCCGCTATTTATGGTGCAAACAAATAAATAAGAGGACAGATTCAAATTAACCAACCTTTAATTCATAATTTCTCTTTCACTTAGCTGAAAAACATTCTTAGCAAAACAGCACCATTTGAGTTAATGATGAATTAAAATCCATATAAACACTATCCTTGATTTAAAATCCATATAAACACTATCCTTGAAGCTGAGCCACAATAGACCCACTAGTAGTCGCAGTGGAAGGGCTCTAAGGCCCACTCACATATGAATCATGAATCATCCTTGAACCTCTACCAAATGGAAAAAATGGTCTCATATAGCGCGTACTGTGAGAGGAAGTTCACTGGAATGTCCCTATTAAAACAAGACTTATGACTTGACTTGTTCTAAGCTAATGTTTTAAGCAATAATCACCTAACAAAAGTCTCTAGCTTACCGAGAAGTATAAAAAATACTCTGCCAATATATGGACCCCTAAGCTCACACTAGGTATTATAGTTATAGTGTACGTTTGATCAAATATAACTAAAAACTGAAATATATTTTATTCAACTCGACTAAATTACCTTTTGTTTGATACCACACAAGCCATGTTTTGACTTAAACTCAAATTTTTGAAATCCACCCCCACCCTTAAAAAAAACAAAAACTAAAATGTATTTTGTTAAACTCCAGACTCAATTACCTTTCGTTTGATATCACACACGCCATATTTTCCCTTAAACTCTAATTTTTAAAATATAACCCCACCCTTTCTTTTAAATAAATTAAAATGTATTTTGTTTAACTGTAGACTCAATTACCTTTCGCTTGATATCACACACGCCATATTTTCACATAAACTCTAATTTTTGAAATCTACCCCCACCCTTTTATTTGGTTTGTGTTCTGTAGATTTTGTTCATTTTTAAATAAGACCATCTCGACCCAAGACCCAGCCTAGGTACCAAATTTCATTAATATCGGCCAAGCGGTTTTTGAGTTATGTGCATTGGTCGTTACAGACAGACATACATACAGACAGACAGACAGACAGACAGACAGACAGACAGACAGACAGACAGACAGACAGACAGACAGACAGACAGACAGACAGACAGACAGACAGACAGACAGACAGACAGACAGACAGACAGACAGACAGACAGACAGACAGACAGACAGACAGACAGACAGACAGACAGACAGACAGACAGACAGACAGACAGACAGACAGACAGACAGACAGACAGACAGACAGACAGACAGACAGACAGACAGACAGACAGACAGACAGACAGACAGACAGACAGACAGACAGACAGACAGACAGACAGACAGACAGACAGACAGACAGACAGACAGACAGACAGACAGACAGACAGACAGACAGACAGACAGACAGACAGACAGACAGACAGACAGACAGACAGACAGACAGACAGACAGACAGACAGACAGACAGACAGACAGACAGACAGACAGACAGACAGACAGACAGACAGACAGACAGACAGACAGACAGACAGACAGACAGACAGACAGACAGACAGACAGACAGACAGACAGACAGACAGACAGACAGACAGACAGACAGACAGACAGACAGACAGACAGACAGACAGACAGACAGACAGACAGACAGACAGACAGACAGACAGACAGACAGACAGACAGACAGACAGACAGACAGACAGACAGACAGACAGACAGACAGACAGACAGACAGACAGACAGACAGACAGACAGACAGACAGACAGACAGACAGACAGACAGACAGACAGACAGACAGACAGACAGACAGACAGACAGACAGACAGACAGACAGACAGACAGACAGACAGACAGACAGACAGACAGACAGACAGACAGACAGACAGACAGACAGACAGACAGACAGACAGACAGACAGACAGACAGACAGACAGACAGACAGACAGACAGACAGACAGACAGACAGACAGACAGACAGACAGACAGACAGACAGACAGACAGACAGACAGACAGACAGACAGACAGACAGACAGACAGACAGACAGACAGACAGACAGACAGACAGACAGACAGACAGACAGACAGACAGACAGACAGACAGACAGACAGACAGACAGACAGACAGACAGACAGACAGACAGACAGACAGACAGACAGACAGACAGACAGACAGACAGACAGACAGACAGACAGACAGACAGACAGACAGACAGACAGACAGACAGACAGACAGACAGACAGACAGACAGACAGACAGACAGACAGACAGACAGACAGACAGACAGACAGACAGACAGACAGACAGACAGACAGACAGACAGACAGACAGACAGACAGACAGACAGACAGACAGACAGACAGACAGACAGACAGACAGACAGACAGACAGACAGACAGACAGACATACAGACAGACAGACGGCGCAACAAAAACGTTTCAAAATCATCTGAAACGCAAAGATATATAAAATTTTTTTATATATCACAAACCAAACCTTCCGTGAAAATTTCACCTCCCTAAGCCCTTAAATAGGGGTTGCAGACTGAAAAAACTCGATTGACCAGCGAAAATCTGCTTGCTTGACCGAGTACTTATTCTTATTCGATTTTGATGAAATTTGGTAGGAATATTAAAGAGCACAAAGTTAACTTTCCATGAAAATTTCACGCCCCTAACCCCTCAAATAGGGGTTACAGACTGAAAAAACTCGATTGAACGGCGAAAATCTGCTTGACCGGGTACTTATTTTTATCCGATTTTGATGAAATTTGGTTTGAATTATAAAAAGCACAAAGTTAACCTTCCCTGAAAATTTCACCCCCTAACCCCGCAAATAGAGGTTGCACACTGAAAAAACTATGCACTTATTACGCGTTTCAATTGCAAAATTATTAGAAAAAATCGAAAAACTAAAAGGTTATCATGTGTTTCGTAGTCATAAGAAATACATGTTCATTCAAAATAGAAATATTAGTTAAAAGTTTTAATTTAAATGGACGTACTTGCATATTTGAACATAATTTTTAATTCTGATCAACTTTTTTTAGTAATATTTTTTATAATGTCAAAATTAAAGGTACTTTACTCTTGAGCAAAACTCATATTTATTGACAAACCTCGTATACCACTGAAAAAATTTGATATTTGATGACTGTCTTCTAGTCAAGTTCAAGTCAACAAGTGATATCTACTAAAATTTTCTCTAGGTATCTGATATAGTCCAAATTATACGCATTTGTAATGAACGTCATTTTTGTTTATCTTTGTTTATTATATTATAAACAGCGGTGACAATAAACTTTTTAAAAAAAGTAGTGTCTATGATTAATTTATTTTTTAAATAGGTATGTAATTGGTTATGTGAAGTATTCGTGACTGTCAATCAAAAACATGAGTTTGTCGAAAATTATTTAAAAAGTTGTAAAATGCCGAGAAACAAATATAATAGGTATAATGAATAATCGCAGCTGATAATTTTAAACATATTGGCTTTTTTTCAACTGGAAAGGAAACAAGTCCGAAATGGAATCGCATATCAATTTGAGAATGTGATATAGCGAGCCGCAGATGCAATAAAATTGAGCCCAACAACGATAGTAAATATAAAAATATCTACGCCATACGTTTTTTTCTCACCTGGTGACGTCATTACAAATGCGAATAATTTAGACTATACCCAACCTCAGCTTTTATAGGTTGAAGAAGTTAAAACTAGGGCGGGATAGGTACAAACCTTAATTGTCATTTTCAACTGTATCCTCCTTGTTTTTACCCTTGCTTTCTTTGGCTTTTACCAGCCATTGCTTCTAAAAGCAAAATTGCTTAAATATTAATCATTTAAATGCTATGTGGGCACTGGTTTGCCATCAGTTTTGCCTGTCGTTTTACTTGTCAGGCAAAACGGTCAGGAAAAACTGATGGCAAACCAGTGCCCACATAGCATTGAAAGAACATTCACATACTTTGTATATGCTTTTTAGGTACTTTAAAGTATATTCTTTTAGGGATATCCTTAGCATATTTTGGAAATAAGATTATTCGCATCCTAAGCATATGCGATGAAGATACTCTAAAGGATCTTCTTTTAGGAATCAGCATACCATATTCTTGGCATATACCACTTTAGTACATCCATAGTATATACCAGTTATGAATGTGCCAAGAATATCCTGAAATTAACATGCTAAGAATATTCCGGAATGCACTAGATAATACACATATATTTTAATAATATTCATGCGAGGGGTCATCAGCTTTCAACAGTACTGTACAAATTTCACAACAGTACCCGACAGTACCACGACAGGATCCAACAGTACTCGACAGTACACGACAGTACCCAACAGTACTCGACAGTACCACGACAGGACCCAACAGTACTCGACAGTACACGACAGTACCCAACAGTACTCGACAGTACACGACAGGACCTAACAGTACCCGACAGTACACGACAGTACCCAACAGTACACGACAGGACCCAACAGTACTCGACAGTACACGACAGAACCCAACAGTGCTCGACAGTACACGACAGTACCCAACAGTACACGACAGGACGTAACAGTACTCAACAGTACACGATAGAATCCAACAGTACTCGACACAACCCTCTTACCCGAAACAGTGGCGTAGATGCAAAAAGACAGGATGACCTTTTTTTTTTTTTTTGTTTGGTCGCAAGTTTTTGGAGTGCGCGCTAAGGCCTTGTCGGCGTTCCCCAAACAGGATGACCTTTTTTGTTTTTGTGGGCGCACGATTTGTGAGCGCGGCGCGGGTCCCCAAAGATGATGACCTTTTTTTTTTTTTTTTTTTTTGCTCTCATGTTTTTTGAGGGCGCGCTTTGTCCCTGTCGGACCCCCCAAGGCACGACGACAGTACTCAACAGGACCCAACAGGACTCGACAGTACACGACAGTACCCAACAGTACACCGACAGGACCCAACAGTACTCGACAATACACGACAGTACCCAACAGTACTCGACAGTACACGACAGTACCCAACAGTACTCAACAGGACCCAACAGTACACGTCAGGACCCAAGTCCTGTTGGACGCTGTACAAAATTTTAGGGTGCCGATGACCCCTCGTATTCATGGCATGAATATATTCTACAAAAAACAGTACAATATTCTTAAAACATTTTTGAATAATAAAACTGTACAAAAAATATTGCTTTGTAGAGAATTGGTAATTTTAAGTAGTGTTCTTTTCCCAATTTATGCATTGCATGTGTAAAGAAGAAGCTGGGCGATTTTTCTCAAAATTATGACGTCAAAGCTGAGATCATTTTTACAAATTTTGATTGAATAATTTCTTCAATCAATGATGTGATTGTGTCAAACTGTTTAAGAAATGTATAACCGATCTCTCTGAATATTTGTGACGTTCCAGGGTTCCTAATTTGGTCATAATCAGTGGCGTATATAAAAAAAAGCTTCGGGGTGGGCCCGAGACAGTTTTGGGGGCCCGAGACGCAATGAGGCCGCATTTTATGTTTATGTTTGTATTTATGAAATATGTGGAAAATATCTAAAAAAATCTTCGCATCGGGGGGAGTCCGGCCCCCCCCTCTATATACGTCACTGGTCATATTTAGGAATCCTTTAAAAATAGTGGTGTCTCTTTTACAAATTTTATTTTATTAATTTTTGAGCGGCTCCTCTTTGAATACACCATAGATATGGTAGTGTCATTCATATTGGTTGGGTGACGTTACGTCCTTATTTACCAAATCTGTGGTTACGTCAATTTCAACCATTTTTAATTATTTGCAGTTTTTCCTTTTTGTTGAGTTTTCAATTTGGTGTTTGTTTGTGTTTCTTCGATTGCCAGATCGGTTTGGCCAGGTACGTTGTTTTAAATTTCATTTCGAATCCGTGTGTTCTGTAAGGCCCCTACTTAGAAAGGTAGGGTAGTTGATTGCCCATTTATAAACTAAGATGTATAAGAGAAATAAGAAAGGTTCTTAGCAGTCAATTTTATCATAAATTAGTTATGACAAATACAAATTTAATATCTTCTTATGTCTCAATTTTGTTTTGAAATAAGAAAGAATATATGTGGCACTTAAATATTTATATGATTATTATTTAAGCAATTTTGCTTTTGGAAGCAATGGCTGGTAAAAGCCAAAGAAAGGAAGGGTAAAAACAAGGAGGATACAGTTGAAAATGACAATTAAGGTTTGTATCTATCCCGCCCTAGTTTTAACTTCGTCAACCTATACCAGCTGAGGTTGGGTATAGTCTAAATTATACGCATTTGTAATGAGGTCACCAGGTGAGAAAAAAACGTATGGCGTAGATATTTTTATATTTACTATCGTTGTTGGGCTCAATTTTGTTGCATCTGCGGCTCGCTATATCACATTCTCAAATTGATGTGCGATTCCATTTCGGACTTGTTTTCTGTCCAGTTGAAAAAAGCCAATATATTTAAAATTATCAGCTGCGATTGTTCATTATACCTATTATATTTGTTTCTCGGCATTTTACAACTTTTTAAAATAATTTCCGACAAACTCATGTTTTTGATTGACAGTCACGAATACTTCACATAACCAATTACATACCTATTTAAAAAATAAATTAATCATAGACACTACTTTTTTTTTAAAGTTTATTGTCACCGCTATTTATCAGATACTAAACAAAGATAAACAAAAATGACGTCATTACAAATGCGTATAATTTGGACTATACCAGATACCTAGAGAAAATTTTAGTAGATATCACTTGTTGACTTGAACTTGACTAGAAGACAGTCATCAAATATCAAATTTTTTCAGTGGTATATGAGGTTTGTCAATAAATATGAGTTTTGCTCAAGAGTAAAGTACCTTTAAATTTGACATTATCAAAAAATATTACTAAAAAAAGTTGATCAGAATTAAAAATTATGTTCAAATATGCAAGTTCGTCCATTTAAATTAAAACTTCAGATTATTTTATTTTTAACTAATATTTCTATTTTGAATGAACATGTATTTCTTGTGATTACGAAACACATGATAACCTTTTAGTTTTTCGATGTTTTCTAATAATTTTGCAATTAAAACGCGTAATAAGTGCATAGTTTTTTCAGTCTGCAACCTCTATTTGAGGGGTTGTTTGTGCTTTTTATAATTCAAACCAAATTTCATCAAAATCGGATAAGAATAAGTACCCGGTCAAGCAGATTTTCGCCGTTCAATCGAGTTTTTTCAGTCTGTAACCCCTATTTGAGGGGTTAGGGGCGTGAAATTTTCATGGAAAGGTAACTTTAATATTCCTACCAAATTTCATCAAAATCGAATAAGAATAAGTACCCTGTAAAGCAGATTTTCGCTGGTCAATCGAGTTTTTTCAGTCTGCAACCCCTATTTAAGGGCTTAGGGAGGTGAAATTCTCACGGAAGGTTTAGTTTGTGATCTTTATTATTCCCACCAAGTTTCATTAAAATCAGGCAAGGGGAAGGGCCTGGTCAACAAATTATTGACCGGTTAACAATTTAGACACACCCTAAAGAAACTTCAGGTTCAGTTGAGGTTCACTTGAAATATTATATTGTAAGTCCATGAGGTTTGCATCTACCAATCAAAATGTACTATCACAGATGACTTTTTGTTTGCTGATCCGTGGTCCTATCAGGTATTTTATGTTGTTGTAATTCTGAACTTCCAACCTTAAACTCCAACTGAACCTCAACTGCCTTTATTCAATTCATGAAAATACTTTTTAAGATTTATTCATGATGTTCCAAAATTAATTTAAGAAAAATTTATATTTCAATCAAATATAGCGGGTACCTCGACAGGTACTGAGTATTTCTAAAAATAGATAAATATTTTAGTTTTGCTGCTGTT
Source organism: Aspidapion aeneum (assembly GCA_963576565.1). Taxonomy (NCBI): domain Eukaryota; kingdom Metazoa; phylum Arthropoda; class Insecta; order Coleoptera; family Brentidae; genus Aspidapion; species Aspidapion aeneum. The sequence continues at coordinate 132,150,490 of OY755038.1, forward strand.
GTCTTTTATGCTCAGTTTTATGTTTGAGAAAATTATATCAAAAAGTTTTTTTTTTTAAATGAATCTTTACGTAACTTTTTTTAAATCTTGCAACAGATATTTTTTATATTTCTCGGTAAGCTGGAGACTTTAAATTAGGTGATTATTGCTTAAAACATTAGCTTAGAACAAGTCAAGTCATAAGTATTGTTTTAATAGGGACATTCCAGTGAACTTCCTCTCACAGTACGCGCTATATGAGACCATTTTTTCCATTTGGTAGAGGTTCAAGGATGATTCATGATTAAATATGTGAGTGGGCCCTGGAGCCCTTCCACTGCGACTACTAGTGGGTCTATTGTGGCTCAGCTTCAAGGATAGTGTTTATATGGATTTTAAATCAAGGATAGTGTTTATATGGATTTTAATTCATCATTAACTCCAATGGTGCTGTTTTGCTAAGGATGTTTTTCAGCTAAGTGAAATAGAAATTATGAATTAAAGGTTGGTTAATTTGAATCTGTCCTCTTCTTTATTATTTGTTTGCACCATAAATAGCGGAACATAAATAAGAAACTATATATTTTACAGGTAAGAATTAACCGTAAAACTCTCCTGTTTAAGAATTTTTTGAAAAACTGCTAGTTTCTAATATACTGAGGTGTTCTGCTAGTTATGGTACACCCTGTATAAATTGTATATATGGGTAGAATAGAAGAAATAGGATCAAAAGACTTTTGGAGTTATTTCCAATCAATAAATGGAAACATTTTTCTAGATTAGGTATATGGTTTGAGGTTATTATTATTATTGATTTTCGCTTGTGGCGAAAATCAATTACTTGAGCCGCCTCGGCCGTAACATTATTATTAATTTTCGCTTGTGGCGAAAATCAATTACTTGAGCCGCCTCGGCCGTAACATTATTTTTATTATTTTTTTTTATTTTATTCCGTCCCTAGCACCCCTAGTGTATCGCGCTCGAATTTTGACGCTTACTTGGGAACGCTTCGACGTAGAAGGATGAAATTTGGCGCACTGATTAAGAACTTACGGGAGACCAAAAGTGTCAATTTTGGGTCAAATCGGAAAATTTCAAGTAGGGGAAATAGGGGAAAAACCGTCAAAAAGTGACTTTTTTATATGTACCTCCGTTGGCACACCATAAGTGTCCAGGGGATTATTCTAGAAACTTGAGATTTTGCACAAGTGTACTCTTATGTGTGGTCAGGAAGCCTATTGTTTTTCAGCCAGATCGGAAAAAGTCAAGTGCCCCATTTTGGGGCTCTTCTGAATCCCTGCTGTGACGCATTTTCACTGTACAATAAAATTGGTCAGAATTTCACTTTTTATTTGCCGTTTTTTAAAATATATCTGGTCATTACTCCAAAACTGTTTTATGGATTTTAACCAAATTTTAAACATTTGCGGACCTAAGGGAGTGTTCGGTACAGGTATAGTTGGTTTTTTAAATTAGTTTTTGGTTTTTGAGTTTTGAGGATTTTTCAAAAACTATGCAAGGTTTTGGCAGTCAAAAATACTGAATCGAGAAATTTTTTTGCCCTTACACTTTTTGACAGTTCTCGAACTGCTATCTTTTTAACAAAATACCAAAATATTTTTGAAGAAAAGCTCGACTTTTCTAAGTTGTACCGTTTTTGAGTTTGAAAAATAAATACTAAAAAACACGCAAAAATCACAACGGAAATAACACGCATTAACACGCATTTTTACAAAAATCGCGATATCTTTAAACCATTAGGTCCGAATTGGACAAAAATTACACTGCTCACTTCGCCGAACCTTTCTTCATAAAACTTTATTTATAGTTTTAACCTTAATGTAGAGGGCGCTGGTGTAGGGCACTTAACATTTATCAAATCGGTCCAAAATTAATAAAAATCTTATAAAATTAAAGGAATATGCAAATATTTTTTGAAATATAATTCCAATAATAATAGGATTAATTTCATGTTAAAGAAGAGACAAAAATCTATAAAATGACGTATGTCATTTTTAAGTTATGACAAAATTTTAGTTTCTAGGTTTATTTTTTGTTCAAATACCGCGAAGAATATTTGTGAAACGTCAACGAAATAGAATCTTATACACAAATTGGTTGAAATTATTTTTGGCTCGCCACAAAAACATCGAAAAAAGTTTTGTCGAAATGTAAAAAGGTCGAAAAAAAAAATGACGAACCGTAATTTGGTCGAAAATAAAAAAATCGAAAGTAAAATAGACAAACATAATTTAAACGAAACGTAGTTTTGTCGATCCGTAAAATTGTCGAAAATAATATAGTAGAAAATAATTTAGACGAAGCGTTATTTCGTCGACCCGTAAAAATGTCGAAACGTAAAAGCATCGAAACGTAAAATCATCTAAACGTAGTTAAGTCGATTCGCAGAATGATCGAACCGTAAAAAAATCGAATCATAAAAAGGTCGAACCGTAAAAAAGTCGAAAAATAATAAAATCGAAAAATAAAAGAGAAGAAAGCAATTTAAGCGAAACGTAATTTTGTCGATCCGTAAAATTGTCGAAAATAATGTAGGAGAAAATAATTTAAACCAATCGTAATTTCGTCGATCCGTAAAAATGTCGAAACGTAAAAAAGTCGAAAAATAAACGCGCGATACGCATTTGAGAAGAGACGCAAAATCATCGAAAAGTAATTATGTCGAAACGTAAAAAGCTCGAACCGTAAAAAAGTCGAAAATGCGGGTGCGATGTTGCCTTATTTAGCAAAATTTCTTGGCTGAATTCGTGGAACTTACGCTGAAAGTTTCACTATATATGGTTAGATGGCACCTGAGGTCATCTCAAAGAACGAAGGGGCCGCTTATGAATTAGCTGAGGTAATCGAAATCGTTTTTAGCATGTTCTCAGTAGTATAATTTCAGTTCCTATTATTTTATTATTAAATAATAGGAATAGTTATCTAAAACACTTACATTATTAGAAAATACTTTAATATTATAAATAAAATACACATGTAGGCACCTAAGTATTAATTAAATCTTATACGCCAGTAGCTAGCCCATGGAATAGTAAAGAAATTCAAACCTCGCAATGTCTATTAATTATGTTTAAAATAGACGATATCTAAACCAAAATTTTTCTGGAAAAAAATTAAGAAATTTCTAGTATTTGCGCTGGTATATTGACATAAGACTAGATTGAGCCAATCTGGGTCGATTTCGTTTTGCTAGCACACAAATTTTTTTTTATTAGATCCCACCTAATCCTAATAACAGACTTAATTTTTTTTTGCATCTGAGAAAAAGCCCGTAAATAACGAAGCTAACGTGTTTTTGTTTTTTTTTCTTCTAAAAAACCCAAATAAGTACCTTATTTACATTAACCCCTAAGTAGCCACTACCGACTTTTTTTTCAAATTGCACTCTTAAATCTACTGCCAATTCTAAATACAACCCCGTATGTTTTGTTTTTATTTAAAATAGGTATTTTGCTTTAACTAAAAAAACTGTTTATAAAATATATATAGACAAATACTATTTTTTATTATGACCCATTACAATGTTAAAATTCTGCTCCTTTGGCCGCTACACTAACGGAGATATAGCGTGTAAAGGAAATTCAGGGACACCGTGTATACACGCGTGTTATTAAATAATTGTTTTAGGTCCTTTTTAGTTTTATACTTTTATTGTCATTTTCTGTAATGTCATTAAAAATATTTTTTTCCACTTGTTAAAAAATGATAATCGTAGCCATCTAAATTATGTCCATGTATTTTAATAAAAAAAATAGGAGCTGCTATTTCAGAAAAAAAAACTTGGTTGTGCATAAAAAAATATTGTTTCTACAAGCGTGTGGAAAATTTGATTTTCCTACTCGCGTGCGGAAAAGTGTACTTTTCCGCACTCTTTTGCGTGCGGGAAGTAGCACTTTTCCGCACTAGTGCGGAAAAGTTACTTTGCCGCACTAGTGCGGAAAAGGTACTTTTCCGCACTGCCCCTTGAATTTTGTTTTTACATGAGTTTTAATGAAAATATGGAACTGCAATAACAGTAAACAGTTTTTTGCAATATTTATTATGTGAGTATTACTATTGTTTCTCATAGGTACTCTATTAATAAGCAAAGTTTTTTAGAAGCTGCCTTTATTAATGACAGTTTTTTACTTTGTCAAGCACTCTATTAACAGAATAACAGAACTGACACCCAACATGTAGATGTCATTATTTTTAAGGTGGCTATGAGTAAGTATAGCATCACTGTTTAGATACCATAGCAACAAATTAAAATACAAACAAACGGTTTGATAGCTTTTTGAGCTGCAGCGTCGTTATAGTATAATATTATCCACTATTTTTGACCCAATGGACTCAGATTCCGAACAGGAAACGCCGCCGGAGATTTTGGAGGCAGCAAATGCGGCCACACTATCGATGATACCCGAGAAATCTTCGCCAAGATACAACAAAGAATACGAAGCTTTAGAATCATGGTGTAAAAGCAAGAGTATGACCTTAGCAGTGGCTGCTTCAAAAGAGGAGGTAATATTGGCCTATTTTTATTATTTATCGAAGAAACTCTCTCCTTCTACTTTATGGTCCAAGTATTCCATGGTTAAAATGGTCCTTAAAGTCAAACATAACATCGATCTTAAAAATTTTTGTAAATTGACAGCTTTTCTAAAACGCAAAAATGAAGGCTTTAAACCAAAAAAATCCAGAATATTTGAAAAGGAGGACACGGAAAGATTTTTGACCCAAGCGCCAGACTCGGTTTATCTCATGATGAAAGTTGCCACCATCTTCGGCGTAGCTGGGGCGTGTCGCTGGGAAGAACTAACGAAACTAACCATCGACAACATTGAAGAAAAAGACGACATTCTCTTGATTACCATACCAGATACTAAAACAAAGGTATGTAGAAAATTTGTGGTTTGCGAAGACAGCTACATCGCTTTATATAAAAAATACAAGTCGTTACGTCCTTTAAACTGCACCACAAATCGTTTTTTCCTAAACTACAAAGCTGGAAAGTGCGGTAATCAATGCGTCGGCATTAATACGTTTGGAAAAATGCCAAGTAACATTGCAGGATATCTGGGCCTCAAAAATCCTGAAATGTACACCGGCCATTGCTTTAGACGATCATCGGCCACAATGCTAGCTGACGCAGGAAGCAATATCACAAATATTAAAAGGCATGGGGGCTGGAAGTCCACTTCTGTGGCGGAATCCTATATAGAGGATTCCCTACAAAATAAGAAAAAAATTGCGGAAAACATTTTATCAAAAAAACCATTAAACAACATGTATCAGAATCTGCAGCTAGATCACATTGAAAGTGAGGCACCATCTTCCATTATTTATCAAGGCCAAGAAGAAAGTTCCAGTGTCGTAAAATCCATGGAAATCCAGGAATCTCATATTTTTACTTCAAAAACGGGCCAAATTATAAACGCCAGTGAAATGAAAGCACATTTAAAAGGAGCTGACTCAGCAGTGAACCTGCAATGCGCTACAAATTGTAGCTTCAATTTTAATTTTTATAGTAAATAGTAAAATTAGTTTAAAGTTTTCCGATTTTTCTGTTATTATTTTAAAAAATAAAGAAAATATTAACAAATCTTTAGTTTCTTATTTAATTTTATGCAAAATTACATAAAATAGTTTTGAGTGCGGAAAAGTAACTTTGCCGCACTAGTGCGGAAAAGTAACTTTTCCGCACTCATTTTTTATAACTTTATTTTTAAGTTATTAAAGAAGAATGCATCAATTTCATTCCTTATTCTTTGTGCTTGGCGTGTTCTAACCTAAAAGACCAAAAAATTGTCCGATAAAAACTATTTTTTTTCTAAAAAACTGACGATTTCCACGTTCATAGGAAAAATGTTGTACCTAACACTTGCGGAAAATGTCTTTTCCGCCCTTGACGGTTGCCCGAACTCCGCTCCGCGTCGTTCGTGCAACTTCCGTCGCGTGCGGAAAAGTATCACTTTCCGCACTTGTTAGGTAAATAACTATTTCCACACTATTTTTAGTGCAAAAAATTTTACTTTGCCGCACTAGTGTCGAAAATATTTCCGCAGAGAAATGTCAAATTTAAAAAAAAACCTGTATAGATTTGAAGTTTCTATTAACAATAATGCCAACAAAATGCCTTGGTTGCTATGGTGAAAAGGTAAGATGTCAAATTTCTATAAAACACTTGTTTTTTGGAAAAAGTCGCGTGACTATAACACTGTATTAGCTCACACATATACTATACTATAGTAGTGTGAGCTATGGTGATCCTAATTTTTTCGAGAAAAAAAAAATTTCAAAATTTTTTATATATCTTTGCGTTTCAGATGATTTTGAAACTTTTTTGTTGCGCCGTCTCTCTGTCTGTCTGTATGTCTGTCTGTCTGTCTGTCTGTCTGTCTGTCTGTCTGTCTGTCTGTCTGTCTGTCTGTCTGTCTGTCTGTCTGTCTGTCTGTCTGTCTGTCTGTCTGTCTGTCTGTCTGTCTGTCTGTCTGTCTGTCTGTCTGTCTGTCTGTCTGTCTGTCTGTCTGTCTGTCTGTCTGTCTGTCTGTCTGTCTGTCTGTCTGTCTGTCTGTCTGTCTGTCTGTCTGTCTGTCTGTCTGTCTGTCTGTCTGTCTGTCTGTCTGTCTGTCTGTCTGTCTGTCTGTCTGTCTGTCTGTCTGTCTGTCTGTCTGTCTGTCTGTCTGTCTGTCTGTCTGTCTGTCTGTCTGTCTGTCTGTCTGTCTGTCTGTCTGTCTGTCTGTCTGTCTGTCTGTCTGTCTGTCTGTCTGTCTGTCTGTCTGTCTGTCTGTCTGTCTGTCTGTCTGTCTGTCTGTCTGTCTGTCTGTCTGTCTGTCTGTCTGTCTGTCTGTCTGTCTGTCTGTCTGTCTGTCTGTCTGTCTGTCTGTCTGTCTGTCTGTCTGTCTGTCTGTCTGTCTGTCTGTCTGTCTGTCTGTCTGTCTGTCTGTCTGTCTGTCTGTCTGTCTGTCTGTCTGTCTGTCTGTCTGTCTGTCTGTCTGTCTGTCTGTCTGTCTGTCTGTCTGTCTGTCTGTCTGTCTGTCTGTCTGTCTGTCTGTCTGTCTGTCTGTCTGTCTGTCTGTCTGTCTGTCTGTCTGTCTGTCTGTCTGTCTGTCTGTCTGTCTGTCTGTCTGTCTGTCTGTCTGTCTGTCTGTCTGTCTGTCTGTCTGTCTGTCTGTCTGTCTGTCTGTCTGTCTGTCTGTCTGTCTGTCTGTCTGTCTGTCTGTCTGTCTGTCTGTCTGTCTGTCTGTCTGTCTGTCTGTCTGTCTGTCTGTCTGTCTGTCTGTCTGTCTGTCTGTCTGTCTGTCTGTCTGTCTGTCTGTCTGTCTGTCTGTCTGTCTGTCTGTCTGTCTGTCTGTCTGTCTGTCTGTCTGTCTGTCTGTCTGTCTGTCTGTCTGTCTGTCTGTCTGTCTGTCTGTCTGTCTGTCTGTCTGTCTGTCTGTCTGTCTGTCTGTCTGTCTGTCTGTCTGTCTGTCTGTCTGTCTGTCTGTCTGTCTGTCTGTCTGTCTGTCTGTCTGTCTGTCTGTCTGTCTGTCTGTCTGTCTGTCTGTCTGTCTGTCTGTCTGTCTGTCTGTCTGTCTGTCTGTCTGTCTGTCTGTCTGTCTGTCTGTCTGTCTGTCTGTCTGTCTGTCTGTCTGTCTGTCTGTCTGTCTGTCTGTCTGTCTGTCTGTCTGTCTGTCTGTCTGTCTGTCTGTCTGTCTGTCTGTCTGTCTGTCTGTCTGTCTGTCTGTCTGTCTGTCTGTCTGTCTGTCTGTCTGTCTGTCTGTCTGTCTGTCTGTCTGTCTGTCTGTCTGTCTGTCTGTCTGTCTGTCTGTCTGTCTGTCTGTCTGTCTGTCTGTCTGTCTGTCTGTCTGTCTGTCTGTCTGTCTGTCTGTCTGTCTGTCTGTCTGTCTGTCTGTCTGTCTGTCTGTCTGTCTGTCTGTCTGTCTGTCTGTCTGTCTGTCTGTCTGTCTGTCTGTCTGTCTGTCTGTCTGTCTGTCTGTCTGTCTGTCTGTCTGTCTGTCTGTCTGTCTGTCTGTCTGTCTGTCTGTCTGTCTGTCTGTCTGTCTGTCTGTCTGTCTGTCTGTCTGTCTGTCTGTCTGTCTGTCTGTCTGTCTGTCTGTCTGTCTGTCTGTCTGTCTGTCTGTCTGTCTGTCTGTCTGTCTGTCTGTCTGTCTGTCTGTCTGTCTGTCTGTCTGTCTGTCTGTCTGTCTGTCTGTCTGTCTGTCTGTCTGTCTGTCTGTCTGTCTGTCTGTCTGTCTGTCTGTCTGTCTGTCTGTCTGTCTGTCTGTCTGTCTGTCTGTCTGTCTGTCTGTCTGTCTGTCTGTCTGTCTGTCTGTCTGTCTGTCTGTCTGTCTGTCTGTCTGTCTGTCTGTCTGTCTGTCTGTCTGTCTGTCTGTCTGTCTGTCTGTCTGTCTGTCTGTCTGTCTGTCTGTCTGTCTGTCTGTCTGTCTGTCTGTCTGTCTGTCTGTCTGTCTGTCTGTCTGTCTGTCTGTCTGTCTGTCTGTCTGTCTGTCTGTCTGTCTGTCCGTCCGTCCGTCCGTCCGTCCGTCCGTCCGTCCGTCCGTCCGTCCGTCCGTCCGTCCGTCCGTCCGTCCGTCCGTCCGTCCGTCCGTCCGTCCGTCCGTCCGTCCGTCCGTCCGCCCGTCCGTCCGTCCGTCCGTCCGTCCGTCCGTCCGTCCGTCCGTCCGTCCGTCCGTCCGTCCGTCCGTCCGTCCGTCCGTCCGTCCGTCCGTCCGTCCGTCCGTCCGTCCGTCCGTCCGTCCGTCCGTCCGTCCGTCCGTCCGTCCGTCCGTCCGTCCGTCCGTCCGTCCGTCGGTCTGTCTGTCTGTCTGTCTGTCTGTCTGTCTGTCTGTCTGTCTGTCTGTCTGTCTGTCTGTCTGTCTGTCTGTCTGTCTGTCTGTCTGTCTGTCTGTCTGTCTGTCTGTCTGTCTGTCTGTCTGTCTGTCTGTCTGTCTGTCTGTCTGTCTGTCTGTCTGTCTGTCTGTCTGTCTGTCTGTCTGTCTGTCTGTCTGTCTGTCTGTCTGTCTGTCTGTCTGTCTGTCTGTCTGTCTGTCTGTCTGTCTGTCTGTCTGTCTGTCTGTCTGTCTGTCTGTCTGTCTGTCTGTCTGTCTGTCTGTCTGTCTGTCTGTCTGTCTGTCTGTCTGTCTGTCTGTCTGTCTGTCTGTCTGTCTGTCTGTCTGTCTGTCTGTCTGTCTGTCTGTCTGTCTGTCTGTCTGTCTGTCTGTCTGTCTGTCTGTCTGTCTGTCTGTCTGTCTGTCTGTCTGTCTGTCTGTCTGTCTGTCTGTCTGTCTGTCTGTCTGTCTGTCTGTCTGTCTGTCTGTCTGTCTGTCTGTCTGTCTGTCTGTCTGTCGCCAACGCGCATGAGTCTGGAGTTAAACAAAATACATTTTAATTTATTTTAAAAAAAGGGTGGAGGTATATTTCAAAAATTAGAGTTTAAGTGAAAATATGGTGTGTGTGATATCAAACGAAAGGTAATTGAATCCGGAGTTCAACAAAATACATTTTAGTTTTTGTTTTTTTAAAGGCTGGGGGTGGATTTCAAAAATTTGAGTTTAATTCAGAACAAGGTTTGTGTGGTATCAAACAAAAGGTCATTTAGTTTGGAGTTGGAGAATAAAATATATTTCAGTTTTTAGTTATATTAGCTCACACGTACACTATATCTATAGTACCTAGTGTAAGCTTAGGGGCCCATATATTGGCAGAGTATTTTTCTATATCATTTAATTTTTTTATGTTTTTCTGACGCTTGTAGAAAAACAATTTTTCCTAACTCTTGTGGAAAATCTTTTTCAACGGTCAACTAGACAGTCTCGTGCGGAAAAAGTGGATTTTCCACACTTGATAGGAAAATAGCTATTGACGACTTGATGCTATAAGGGCTAGTAGGCATCATTAAAAACCCCGTGTTTTAAAATATTTTATATTCACTATTAACAGAGATATAGCGTGTGAGGGAAATTCTGAGACTGTATTGTACTTATTATTATTATTTAGTCGGTTTAGAACGTTTTTCTACGTTGTCCGACGCCTATTCTCCACCTCCTTCGATCCTGACAATCATCTTCTGTCAGATTTTTTTGACTCATTGATCTTTGGATTGACTGTTGCCATTCTAGTTTAGGACGCCCTCTTTTTCTGCGCCCTATTGGTTGCCATTCTAGGACCTGCTTTGGTAATCTTTCGTCGTTCATCCGTTGTACATGGCCGTACCATCTATCTTTTAGTGATGTCATCCGTTATGCCTCTTTCGATTCCCATTCTTTCTTTTATGATCTCATTTCTTATGTGATCTGTTCTAGATATTCTCATTGATCTTCTTATTGCATCCATTATGTCTCCTTCGATGCCTCTTTCCATTTTTGTTTTGTATTTTTCTGTTACGCGACAAGTCTCTATTCCATACAACAGCGTGCTTTTCACCATTGTTTCATATATGTTAAATTTAACATTCTTTTCTTTCACTCTGCTCCATAAAATACTGTTAAGACATCCAATACCCTTTTTTGCTTTTACTATTCTTTTTTCCAGTTCTTTACAGTCTGTTCCTGTCTTATCAAATGTGACACCCAAGTATACATACTCATTGCATGGATTACTTGTCCATTGTCTAGTTCTAACTCACTGGATTCGTTTACAATACATAAGTACTGTGTCTTGTCCTCGTTCACTGTTAATCCCCACTTTGGGTATCCTTCCATTAACTTTCTCATCATATACTCCATGTCTTTTTTATCATTAGCTATTACTTGGTCGTCAGCAAACTGTAGTGTGTATATGGTAAATCGATCGTTAAGTTGTATTCCCATGCCGTGCACTCTCCGTTTCCAGTTTTTTAGAGCTACTGCGATATATATTTTAAAAAGAGTTGGAGAGATACAACATCCCTGTCTTAAGCCTTCTGTTACCAGGAATTCTTTTGAAAGTCGATTTCCAATTTTAATTCCAGAGTTTTACCCAATGTATAGTTCTTTCATCGCTTTTATGTATGTATATGGCTGATATTAGTTTGCTCTAACACTGTCCATAGTTCTTCTACTGGAACGGTATCATATGCTTTTTGTAGGTCCACAAAGGCAATATGAGTCTCTATATCTCTGGCGCTCCTTTTCTCAATGACTTGTTTAAGACAAAAAACATTATCACTACAAGATCTGCCTGCACAAAACCCACTTTGCTCTTCTTCTCCTTGCTCATGAAAATCATTCTCTATTAGATCTCTAAGAATCCTACCGTACAATCTACTTAGAGTAATGGTTACTGAAATTCCTCTGTAATTGTTGCAATCCAGCTTGTTTCCTTTTTTATGTATTGAGTATATGAATGCAATTTTCCAATCATCAGGTACTGGATGTCCGTTTATGCATTGATTGATAATATATGTGAGATTTTCGATTAGTTTCTCTGATCCATATTTGAGCATTTCAGCATATATTCCTACAGGTCCGCTAGCTTTTCCAGATTTAAACTTTTTAATACTATTTTTTATCATTTCTTTTTCGATGACTACTTTTTCTCCGTGTCCTTCTATGTCTCTTCTCGGAGAGGCTGCCAGATATTCGGGTCTCGTTTCCTGCAGCAGTCCCTTGTAGTGTTCTGTCCATTGTTCTGGTTTGATGATCTGGATGTTTACTTTTTCTTTTGTTGGGTTTTTTACTGTAGAAATTAATTTCCAGACTTCAGACCTCTGCCTACCTCCTACGTGTGTATTTATATCGTGGCATTTGCGCTCGAACATTTTATTTTTTTCTGTGCGTATCGAATTTCTTAGCTGTTTTCTGGTTTCCCTGTAGATTTCTAGGTCTCTTTGTTCTTTAGTCTGAGCCATTTCAAGTATGTGCGTTTTTTCTCTTTGACCATTTCCTGTATTTTTTCCGCCCACCACATCTTCCTGCTATTTCTATTTTCTTGGTATCCAACAGCTTCGATGCTTGCTTCCTTCAAGCTTTTTATTATGTTTGTATACAGGGTGTCCCAGAACTAATGGTACATAGTTAAACTGTAGATTACCTGGGTCAAAATATTACGATTTAGCCATACTTACCTTAGGCCAAAAGTTCGTACTAACCGAGATACAGGGTGTTAAACTTAATTCGATTTTCTCTAATAATTTTTTTAATAATTAATATTTTTGCAAAAACTAACCAGCGTGTAAGTTTTTTTTTAAATTGGCAAGACGATTCCGTTAAAAAATTTTGATGTACAATGTACTGGGTGTTCCTTAGACTACTACCATTGCATAAAAATCAGTGTATTTTTGTTGTGCCTCGGTGTATACCAGTTTTTATATAAAATAATGGTTTTGCCACCCTTTTTATGTAAAAAAGTTATACTGTTTTAAAGTCGCTCAGAGCAACGGTTTTTGAGATTATTGCATTTAAAGTGAATGATATGCCTAATTTATGTATGATCCTTTCCTCAATTATTTCTACTAATTAATAATTTTGCACAAAAAACTCGGGTTGGTGGTTTTCGGGCATGGACAACTTAATTTTGGTAAAAAAAAATAATATTTTACAGGGTGTTCTCTGGGTCGGTACCGTTACATTAAAATATGTCTAACTTTTTTGTTCCTCGGTGTATACAAGATTCTATTAAAAACATTAATTTTTTAAATTTTATTTAAGTAAAAAAGTTAAAGCGTTTAGATGTCGCTTAGAGCAACGGGATTCAAGATATTTATATTATAAATTTTTATTGTATGCGTAAAAGATTTTTGATTAAATTCTTACCTACTTCATACATATTAGCTATAATTAATACTTTTTATAGCATTCTATGATTGTATGTTTTCTTAAGAAATATTAAATTAAAAAATATACAGGGTTCATTGAATTATTATTAATAAGTGTGTTATCATTGTTGGTTATTGCAACTGTGTAGGGCTTTGTTTTTAATGAGGAACAAAACCTCTTCGTATTAGTTTTTTTATTAATGCAAGTATTTTTTTATTGTTTTGAAAGAAAATTTTAATTATCATTAAAATTAATATTTTATTATTTAATAAAAAAAATAAAAAAGTTTAAAATTTCAACTTGAAACTGTTTATTATTGTAGGCTAGATAAATACCCGAGAAAAACTATTTCAAAAAATTCAAAATGCTGGAGAGGCGTTCAGAAATGCAAATCTTTATTTTAAAATCAGACGTTCGTATAATAAGCGAATGAACAAATGTATTCAGGTTAACGGTGGCCATTTTGAACATTTATTGGAGAATTTTTTTTGTTTTTCTATCTAAAAATTTGTTGTTGCAATAAAATCTGTATAATTTTTATAATTGGTTTTTATTTTTTTTGTTAATAATAATTATTTAATAATTTAAGTAATATTCTGTTTAAAAACTTGCTTTAGTATACACCGATGCACAAAAAAATACACTGATGATTTTATTGCAGTGGTAGTGGTCCAAAGAGCACCCTGTACATTGTACATCAAATTTTTCAACGGAATCGTCTTGCAAATTTCAGAAAAACCTACATGCTGGTTAGTTTTTGCAAAAATATTAATTAGTAGAATGAAGTATCATACATAAATTAGGCATATCACTCTCATGCAATAAAAACTTTAAATGCAAAAATTTTAAAAACCGTTGCTCTGAGCGACTTTTAAACAGTATAACTTTTTTACATAAAAAGGATGGGAAAACCATTATTTTACATAAAAACTGGTATACAACGAGGCACAAAAAAAAGTCACGGATTTTAATGCAATGCTAGTGGTCCAGGGAACACCCTGTAAACTATACATCAAAATTTTCAACGGAATCGTCTTGCCAATTTCGAAAAAACATACACGCTGGTTATTTTTTGCAAAAATATTAATTAGTAAAAAAGTTATCAAAGAAAATCGAATTGAAAAAATATAGTTTAACACCCTGTATCTCGGTTAGTACGAACTTTTGGACTAAGGTAAGTATGGCTAAATCGTGATGTTTTTAATTTCGTATGAAAATTATTGTATTTTTTTGAGTTAACCTATCACAATGTGCCTAAATTTATATATTATCTTTACATGGAACCGCGCAAAAAAATACCAAAATTAGCAATATCGCGTTTTACAAAAAAAAAATTGCTCCTAAGATTAAATCATATTTTTAAAGTAAACTACTAATTATTTTTTTATTCCTATTTTTTGCTTAATTATTATTAACACTAAACAATATTATTTAAAAAAATATTGCGGTGAACGAAAAATAGTCCGGGTGACTAATAAAAATACTCTGCCAATATATGGGCCCCTAAGCTCACACTAGGTACTATAGTTATAGTGTACGTGTGAGCTAATATAACTAAAAACTGAAATATATTTTATTCAACTTCGGACTAAATTACCTTTTGTTTGATACCACACAAGCCATGTTTTGAATTAAACTCAAATTTTTGAAATCTACCCCCACCCTTAAAAAAAACAAAAACTAAAATGTATTTTGTTAAACTCCGGACTCAATTACCTTTCGTTTGATATCACACACGCCATATTTTCACTTAAACTCTAATTTTTAAAATATACCCCCAACCTTTTTTTAAATAAATTAAAATGTATTTTGTTTAACTGTAGACTCAATTACCTTTCGTTTGATATCACACACGCCATATTTTCACATAAACTCAAATTTTTGAAATCTACCCCCACCCTTTTGTTTGGTTTGTCTTTGGTGGATTCTGTTTATTTTTACATGGGACCATCACGACCCAAGACCCAGTCCAGGTACCAAATTTCATTAAAATCGGCCAAGCGGTTTTTGAGTTATGCGCGTTGGTCGTTACAGACAGACATACAGACATACAGACAGACAGACGGCGCAACAAAAAAGTTTCAAAATCATCTGAAACGCAAAGATATATAAAAATTTTGGAAATCGGAGCAACTTTTTTTTTTCTCGAAAAAATTAGGATCACCATAGCTCACACTACTATAGTATAGTATATGTGTGAGCTAATACTCTGCCATTATATGGGTACCTAAGCTCACACTAGGTACTATAGTTATAGTGTTCGTGTGAGCTCACGGTCCGTATATTTACAAACCGTGGTGTGAGCTAATATAACTAAAATCTGAAATATACTTTATATATACACAAGCCATGTTTTAACTTAAACTCTAATTTTTGAAATCTACCCCCACCCGTTTTTTTAAACCAAAATGTATTTTTTTTAACTCCTGACTCAATTACCTTTCGTTTGATATCACACACGACATATTTTCACGTAAACTCTATTTTTTGAAATCTACCCCTACCCTTTTTTTTACCTAAAATTTATTTTGTTTAACAGACAGACAGACAGACAGACGGCGCAATGAAAAAGTTTCAAAATCATCTGAAACGCAAAGATATTTTTGAAATCGGAGCAACTTTTTTTTTCTCGAAAAAATTAGGATCACCATAGCTCACACTACTATAGTATAGTATATGTGTGAGCTAAAAACATTGGATTTAGGGAGCAATTTGACATCTCTTCATTTGTGTACCTCGGATTTCTATATTTTATGGTAGATTTTGATCCTCCACTGAAATTAGTTTTATTGATCATAATGAATCACAAAATTATTAGAGATTGTCAAATTTGTAATGTTTAATAACAGTTTTTTCCACTCTTCAAACTTGAAAAATGCTATAACTTGAAAACAAAAATCTTTTGGAATTTTTGTCTCCTTTGGACTGTATATTGTTTTGGTGGTACTTTTTTTTATTATTTTGCAAAATAAGCACAACATGGTGTCATAATATTTATTTAATATTATTATTAAACGTCTTATTTCTAATCGTACATCATGTAAACTTATGTTGTATGCAGTGATCTCTCTCGCCAACGATTATTATAATCGTTGCTCTCTCGCAAGCTTTCATACCTGGCCGCTGGATGGCTTAACTCAGCAAACATATTTAGGGTCACTGCATCCTGGAAGATATATCCTATTAGATATAATATTAGTTATAGTACTTACCTACAATGATATAAAAAATAATATTTCTGTGGGATTACTCTAAATTTTGCCCTTTTTGGTTAAAATGGTTATAGTTTCTAGAGTCATATTCATGTGATTTTGCCGTGCTTCCAATCAGGTAGAGTCTGTGCAAAAACATGATTTTTTAAAAAAAATTCCAAACCTTTTAGTTTTGTATTTTACATCGATATTGTTTTACATCGATTTGTCTTAAAATAACACAGTATCTTTAAAGTTTGTTAGACTCGCGATCATTTAACGGCATTATTAGAGATATATTACTTAAATATTAAATCAAGCAAAACAAACTTCAAACCTATCGGGACTTCGAGCCTCGAGGTAAACCTGGACGATTAGTCTAAAGTAGGAATGTTCAGGAAGCCAGAATAATTTTTAATGGTACCTAGCCCTAATGCTACACTTTCTTTATTTTAATTTGATGTCCTATGTATGTACCATATACGTCTGAGGTACGTACATTTTCAGTACTATATACGTACCATGTACGTCTGGAGTACGTACATTTTACGTTTAACTAGACGTACCATGTTAGTATCTAGTACGAGTTTTTTACGTACATAGTAGGTACATTTATAGAAAATACGTCGAATGTTAGTAGATAGTACGTCCATAGTACGTACAAATCCCTACGACGTACATATATGGGCGTAAGCTCTCCGGTCCTCATTTTGGGAGTTTCTCTTTTGAGCGCAAACCTGTGACTTGGGGACAGTTTTTTGGTTGAAAAAAGTCATGCAGGGGGTATCCGAACCTGTAAGGTAATGTTTGTGATTAATTGACAAAGGTTAGGAAAACACCAATTTCGACCTCCTGAAAGGAGGACAGTGGAGATAATTCAAGAAAATAATTTTTCCAAAATATGTGTCGGTTTGGTTCGGTTTGGTTTCACACTCTCTAAGATCCGGGGAAAGAAGTCAGGGAAGTTTTCTTATGAAAAAATATGTTAGAAAGTCGAACTATACGAGTTGTGTAAAGTTTGGCAATCCAGGTTAGAACTTTTTTTTTCACAAAGCTTTTTTTACAATGAAATTATTTTTAAACAAATTTCTATTCGAGGAAAATGTTTTCGAACTATTACTTTCGAATAAATTTCCATTCAAAACAACTGTTTTCAGACAAATTTTTGATTAAAGAAAATATTTTCGAAGAAATTTCCGTTTAAAGAAATGGTTTTTAAACAAATTTTCGTTTCAAAAAAATATTTTCAAACAAATTTCTATTAGAAAAAACTATTTTTAAACAAATTTCCGTTCGAAGAAAATGTTTTGAAACAAATTTCCGTCAGGAAAAACTGTAAAAAAGTACTATTTGTGCGTTTGTGAGTGTGTGTGTGTGTGTGTTTGTGCCTATGTGTATGTAGTAAAACCTTTTTTTAATCATTAGAGTGTAGCTACTTTCGATTTTTTGTTGGGACCCTTTGTTTTTTAATCTTTTGTTTTTTGACCTTTGTATTTTCGACCTTTTGTATTTTTGATCCTTTATATTTTCGACCTTTTGAACTTTCGGCTTTTGTATTTTCGACCTCTTGTAGTTTCGGCTTTTTGTTTTTCGACTTTTTGTAGTGTCGCCTTGAAGTTCTCGACCTTTTGTATTTTCGACCTTTTGTACTTTTAACCTCTTAAACCGTAATAAAATAATGGTAGGCATATTATAAACCTGGGGACGACAGAGTTTACTTTTAATCCCGCGACGAGAATTTTCAAGCCCGACGGGAAGGACGGCTATATATTCTGCTAAGTAACTAAAAGGGACTTTAATGCCAAGGTTTATAAACAAAAAATAATAATAATCATAAAATAAATATTAAACCACTAACCGATACTCTAGTTTTAGCATGTCAACCCCCGGTATATAATAATACAGTGGGCAGTGATTTGTCATTTATTTGGTGGGCTATGGACCCGTTGCTATAGCATGGCGATAAACAAAAGTCAGTCAAACGCTAACAAACATAGAAAAAGTGTGGAAAAAATAATATTTATTTCGTAACAAACTAAATAGGTTTAGTCAAGAAAAAGTTCGAATTAAATTTCTCTATGATGGAACAAACATGGACCAAAGAATAAAGGCTATTCCTACTTTGAGATGGACATTAAAAAGGCCACCGAAGAAAGCAGCTTTCAGAGTACCGAAAATGATGCAATAAACAGAATGTCGAAAAATTCAAAGGTTGATTTACATCCTGAAGAAGTCTAGAACGTTAAATTCTTCCTATGAAGGTAATATTTGGAGAGCATTACTGGAAAAGGAACCAAGCACCATTATTTATATTTTGGAAAAATCAGAGTTAAAGTTAAGATTAAATTGTAAATCGTTTAAAAGAGAATCAAATTATGTTTTGGTATACTCTGAATAGAGTACTCCTAATTAATTATGCCCTTATTATGCAGAATTTTGTTTTTTTTATTGAAGGCACTTGGCACTTATAATGCAAAATTTAGGTTTTGGCGCTTGGCTCCTTTTCCAGTAACGCTCTCCATTTTATGCCAAAGGACACAATAATAATTGAAATCAACCAAGTCATCAGCAAAGTACAGTAAACTTACGGAAAGCTGGAAGCAGCATAAGAACCGTAATCGTGTATCTTGATAGCTTTTTGTTTTTGTATTCTAATAAAATAAAATGATCGAAAACACCTATATTTGGCCTTTATAGTTTTAAAGAAGTTACTTTTAATCACTGGGGATAAAAAACACTACCTTAGTCCCTGAAAAAAAAGGATTAAACGTACACTTTTATTCCCTAGAGCACATAAAGAAAAACATAATAATTTTCTATATTTTATAATAAATCGTCACCCTAATTCTGAAACCCAACTCAACAAAATTTTACAAGAATAAGAAAAGTTAGAAGCAAATTACATAGCGTAAACATTATGCGACTTATAAGAAATCGCGGGAATGACCGTTTTATTATTTTTTTTGGTTGCGAGGATTTAGCAGCATATAGAATTTTCATTTTTTTGTGGGTTACGACGTGTCAGAATTGGGGTATCGATATATAAAACATGTCAACTAATTTTTGGTTTCTTGAGCTGCGTGGTCCTAACACATATTGCAATCATAAAAAACTTATTTTTTATATTCGATAATCTGAAAAAGCATTATTTTAATGGTTTGTTTATTTGGATAGTCTAAATATATATACCGGGTGTGATAGACAGTTCTCTACGTAATATTTGTAAACCATTTTATTTTTTTGAGCACAAAGAAAGCTACGCTCCTGAGAGTGTCAGATTCGTCATATAACCAAAAAGATTTAGCTGTCGTGTCGCTACTTAAAGAAGACACTACGTCTTCGTGATGCAGTGACCCTAAACTATAATCGATAATCGTTGTTTGATCCATCAAACAACGCTATAATGTAACAGCAAACTTGGCACCGTGGCGACTTAATTATAGAATCGACGAGTTTCCGATTCGACTTTTTTACGGTTCGAGCTTTTTACGTTTCGACATAATTACGTTTCGATGATTTTGCGTCTCTTCTCCACTGCGTATCGAGCGTTTAATTTTCGACTTTTTTACGTTTCGACATTTTTACGGATCGACGATATTCCGATTCGTTAAAATTATTTTCGCCTATATTATTTTCGACAATTTTACGGTTCGGCAAAATTACGTTTCGCTTGAATTGCTTTCTATTCTTTTATTTTTCGATTTTTTTATTTTTCGACTTTTTTTACGGTTCGGCTTTTTTGCGATTCGAATTTTTTACGGTTCGAGCTTTTTACGTTTCGCCTTAACTCCGTTTCGATCATTTTACGATTCGATGCTTTTACGCTTCGACACTTTTACGGATCGACAAAATTACGATTCCTCTAAATTATTTCTGACTATATTATTTTCGACAATTTTACGGATCTACAAAATTACGTTTCGTTTAAATTATTTTCGTCAATTCTATTTTCGATTGTTTTATTTTCGACCAAATTACGGTTCGACATTTTTATTTTCGACATTTTTATAGGGACCCAACTTTTTTTGATGCATTGAGTCTGTAGCATGAGAGGAGCCGGAGCTACAATTCGTTTCATTATAAAATAAATTATCTTGGACCGATAGTTTTTGATATTTATCCCAAAATATTTAAAAAGCTCAATAAATTTCATGTATTTTTATTAAAAAAATTACGATATCTTCAAAATCATACGTCAGATTTTGACGGAAGTTACACCATTCGCTTACTCGAACGTTTTTACATAGTAATCAGTCAACAGTTTTGTCATTTTTATAGAGCGCGCTTAACAAAGTAACCAAAATTAAAAATTGTAGGTTCATAGATAAGAAATTCGCAAATGCCACATTTAACTATAGTATAGTATACTTTCATTTTAAAGAGCAGAATAAAATTTGCAAAATAGCAGATGTCATTTTTAAGTCAGTGTCTATTTAATTCTTCCTAGGTTAATTCTTTGGATTATATATTAGGCAGAATGTTTGGCACAAACTAATATTAGTATTTTAAACGCGAAAGGATAAAAGTGACATTAATATTTTTTTAACGCAATAAGTTTTTAGCATGAGGGGAGCGAGAGCTACATACTTTAGCGATAAAAAGGCACTTTAATTAAATTACATTATTATTAAAGTCCAGTGATAATAACATCAGTTGTAAGGGGGCAAAGGCAAATAATGAGTAGTTATTAAATTAAATTAAACACTTAGTTGACTAATTAACATTTTATTTTTGAATCAGTGTCCAATTCCAAGGCTAAATATTTAAAAAAAAATTTCGTGGCTAAACGTATATAAAAAGGTTTTGTTTCTCTTGTATTATTCCATGAGCATAGTTTCTTTTGTATTCGGTAGATGTCGCCACTTGTGCTTAAAGCATACCGTATTGCAGGCATTATTTTTCATTTCTCTTATCAATATCGTAAGATGAAATTTATATACCGTCTCTCCAACTTTACAAGGGTGTTACATTGACCATGCACGGTTCTGAAGGGTTCCTTAAGCACGAAACAGTTAACTGTCAACACTTAATGGGTGGCCATTAGATCTTGAACCCCCGTGGGTGTACAGCATTCGAGCTGCTCACGGAAAAACACAAGAGGAACAAAACCTTTCTACATACGATTATCCACGAAAAAATTTTATTTTCTTTATTCACGGGTGCCAAACTTTACGTTTTAAATATATTTCGCAAAACATTTAAAATACTCTGCCAATCTATGGGCAACTAAGCTCACACTGGATGCTATAGTTATAGTGTATCTACGTGAAAGCTAATATAACTAAAAACTGAAGTATATTTTATTGAACTCCAGACTCAATTACCTTTCGTTTGATGCCACACAAGCCATGTTTTGACTTAAACTCTAATTTTTCAAATCTACCCCAACCCTCTTTTTAAAAACTAAAATGTATTTTGCTTAACTCCAGACTCAATTACCTTTCGTTTGATATCACACACGCCATATTTCCAGTTAAACACTAATTTTTGAAATTTACCCCCACCATTTTTTAAAAATAAACTAAAATGTATTTTGTTTAACTCCAGACTCAATTACCTTTCGTTTGATATAACACACGCTATATTTTTACATAAACTCTAATTTTTGAAATCTACCCCTACCCTTTTATTTGGCTTGTGTTTGGTGGATTTTGTTCATTTTTAAATGGGACCATCTCGACCCAAAACCCAGTCTGGGTACCAAATTTCATTAAAATCGGGCAAGCCGTTTTTGAGTTATGCGCGTTGGTCGTTACAGACAGACATACAGACACACAGACACACAGACAGACAGACAGACAGACAGACAGACAGACAGACAGACAGACAGACAGACAGACAGACAGACAGACAGACAGACAGACAGACAGACAGACGGCGCAACAAAAAAGTTTCAAAATCATCTGAAACGCAAAGATATATAAAAAATTTTGAAATCGGAGCAACTTTTTTTTTCTCGAAAAATTTAGGATCACCATAGCTCACACTACTATAGTATAGTAGTAGTGTGAGCTAAAAACTTTTCGAAACTAGTAAAAACCTTTAATTTTAAAATGTATATTGGAGAACTTGGCTATACTTTTATCTCAATTATTATATAGATTTCTCTTAGTTTCTGTCAGTCTGTCAAATCACAGCTCTCTAGCGTTTCTGGAAGTTGGTAATTAATGTTACTTTTACATAACTTTACATGTATAGGGATGGGGAGTAAATTACAATTTCGGGTTTTTTATTTTTTCCTATAGTTTTGTCATAGTTCTTATCAGTCTGCAAGGCATCTTTTTAGACTATATTGTGTATCCATTTGGATACGCAGTCCTTCAGATTGGATACCCAGTAAACAGGAAATGGACACCTACTTTTGGGCCTTGGCCTTTTATAAAATATAATTAAAATATGATACCTAAAATACAGGGTGTAATTTAAATGATGAACCAATCTTTAAGAGATGGTGCGGAAGGTCCAAAGCAGACAAAAAGTTCAAATAAATTTTGGCCAAGTTATAGCATTTTTTAAGTTGGGAAAGTAGGGAAAAACGATGAACTTTTAAAATATCAAATTGAACAACGTTGCTTTTTTCCAAGAAAATATAGATAGGTTAAGGATATGTGGCCAAATAACCTTTGGAATAGGTATAAATTTCTCAATTCTTTTAAGAATTAATATTTTTATGAGCTATTAAATTTACACAAAAGAAATTGAAATAGATTTTTGTACATGTCTAAAGGACCCTTAAAACAAATATAAAATAATAATATTAGCACTATATTTTAACGATTTTTGGTAATAATTTTAAGTCTATCTATCTATCTATCTATTTAGCTTTCTTCGATCCATCTTTGGACATAGGCCTCCCCCAATATCTTCCACTCTTCTCTGTCTGTCGCCCTGTTCATTCATCTAGTCCCTGCATGTCTCATCAAATTGTCCGCTATCTCATTTGGGGTCTTCCCCTACTTCTTTTATTTTGCCAAGGTCTCCAGTCTACAATGCATTTGTTCCATCGATTGTCTTTCAGTTTGATATTTTGACCAGCAAATTTCCATTTTAATTTTGCTACCTCGACTCTGACATCCCTTACTTTTGAATTATTTCTTATCCATTCATTCCTTTTTCTATCTGTTAGCTTTACATGTAACATTTGTCTTTCCATGGATCTTTGGGCTTTTGTTACCTTATCCATGTTTGATTTTGTAAGCGTCCAGGTCTGGGATCCATATGTGAGCACAGGAAGAATACATTGGTTATACACTTTCGTTTTAAGGTACTGAGGATATTTTTTATTTTTTATTATGTAGCTTAATTTACCGATTGCTGCCCAGGCCAATCTTACTCGTCTCTTGATTTCAGCTGTTTGGTTTTCTTTTTTTAGTTTAATAATTTGTCTCAGATATATATTCATCTACTTGTTCTATTTTTTCTTGGTTTATTCTGGTGATATCTTCATCTGTGTTTGTTATGATTTTCGTTTTAATGTAGTTCATACTCAAGCTTATATTTTTAGCTGCTGTATCCAGTTCTCCCAGCATTTTTATAAGTTCCTCTTTCTTATCTGTTATTAAGGCAATATCGTCAGCATATCTTAGGTGGTTCAAGTATTGTCCGCTTACTTTGATGCCTATTTCTTCCCAGTCTAAGTTTTTAAAAACATCTTCTAGGGCCTGGTTAAATAGTTTAGGGGATATTGTGTCATCCTGTCTGACACCTTTTCTTATGCGGGTTGGCTTGGTCCCTTCGTGGATTTTGATTGATGTTGTTGCTTCGCTATATATATATTGGCTATTAAATCTGTGTATCTGTGATCTATTCGGCTACTAATTAAAGATGTTTTACTGCCCAGTGCTCAATACTATCAAAAGCTTTTTCAAAGTCTATAAACGCAATATAAAGTGGAATGTGATATTCGTTGGTCATAGTTCTTATCAGCGTATCATTTATTTCATCTGTATTTTCGTTCGTTAGCTGTTCATTTAGCATTTCTTTGTATACGGCTTTATTTTCTATAAGTTTACTCATGTCAAGTTGTTTATTTTTATTGTTAATTTTCCTTTCTGACCATCCTGTGATCACTGCCTGTTGTAAATCTATTTAGGACTGTTACATCTCTAACAATGCTTTTTCAGTAGTCAGGCTAAGCCATGTCCACTTTCGTTGCGGTTTCTTCCTATAGAAATAATTAATTGCATACATGTGTCTTTCCTCTAGATAGTTCATTAAGGTTGTGCCCCTGTTATTCCTTTCGCCATATCCAAAATCCCCTATTTTGGATATTAATTTTGAGTATTTCTATTTATTTTCAAATAATTTTACCATTTAATTATTACTCTTATTGTCATGCATAATTTCAGAAAATGTCGATTTTCTGTTATGATTTTTAAGGAAGTTATAACAAAAAATAAAATAATAGCTGTTAAGTTTGGCACCCTTTATCTAAAAAACAAAGAAGTATAGTGCAAAATATAATAAGAATAAGTTCTTCTTTTGATCTTTTCCACCACCTATTAAAGTTTGCTATTATTACATCCTGATATTATGTTAAATGTTTGTATGTTATGGTAAGAATTTTAAGATATTTGAAAGTATCAATTTGGTCTGAAAAAAAACCATTTATAAAAGTGAGCGCTTTTCAAGTATACCTGGTGGGCAAAAAATCCCGACAAAATGTTTTTCGTTATAACTCTCCAACTATAACACCAATTTTACCAAAGCAAAGAGTAGTTGGCAGGGATTGATTGATCGAACATTATGTCGGAAATGTTGGATAGTTTTTTGTTTGTAAGAAAGCTCTATCTTTGTTAAGCACAACGAGATAGGAATCGTTAAAAACGATTTCGGTCCCTACAAATTGATTTTTGCTTCAACTATATTGTTTTACAGGTTGTAACGATTGTCTTCTAAATCCTGTCTGTATTAATTTCCTTATAAATACATTTTTGCCGAGCCGATTTTAATAAAATATAAAGTGGAACAGATTGATTGCTTTTAAAAGATCACTATTAAAATTTGGCGACATTATAACATCCAAAATGGCGGTCATAAAAACTTTAATTTTTAAAAAGGCTGTTTATTCTTATATTTTTTGAAAGTTTTTTGATTTTTTTCGGAAAAGTTTTACAGATTATGCGATTGCCTTGCCATTTCTATGTGCATTCATTTCCTCATAAATTCATTATTACTAAACTGACAATGAAATAAACAGCATCATGGTGAAATTCTCCGCCAACTCTAAATATTGACCCTCCATAAAGGATAGTTGTTTCTTATGTTACGATAAATTTTTCGACCCTTTTTTGAATTTATTTATTAGATCCACCACTCACAACGAGGTACTAATCATAAAAAAATAAATCCTCGCAACATACAAAGAAGTGATCCTTTCAAGAAGGACAAATTTGACTTTTTTTCCAACATCTTGGATTTAAAATTGTCGAAAAATTTCAATAGTTTTGTTCAAAGAGCAATACTTCTTTTTTTATTATTGAAATCGGTTCAGTGAATTTATAAGTAAATTATTGCAGAAGCACTGGCGGATCCAGGGGGGGGGGGCACTGGGGGCACTTGCCCACCCCCGAGAATTTTTTGACTATACAAAAAATAAGTAAAAGTAAGGTTTTTGCTAATAAAAATGCAAAATTTTTCAAAAATTATATACCGTTTTTTACCAACAGAAAATGTCACCTAAAGTGAGCCCCCCCGCCCCCGAAAAGCACTTCTGGATCCGCCATTGGACAGAAGTTAAAGCAACAGTTGGAATAACAATTATTATTTAAAGAACCACTAAACGGATTTTATAGATTTTATAGAATAAAATATTAATGCATTTATGAGAAAATGATACTTGATCAAGTATCAAGGAAAATATGTAATTTTTTGAGACCGTGAGTCTGTCGCATGAGCAAAGCGAGAGTAACACATTTTAGGGAAAAAAAATTCCCTTTTTAATAACTGTGTATGAGTTCGATATTAACTTAAATTAATACTGGTAAATTAAATTTGCAAAGCGAATTATTGACAAAAGTAACTTTGTGAAGTAAATTTTATTAACACAAATTTATGAACCAATAATAATTCTCCAAATTCTTGGTTTGAAACTTGTAGACAATGATTTTGTTTCCAATCCCCCAAATGTTATTGTACGATATCAATAGAAATACTGTTAAACATATTTTTATAAATAATTAAACACAAAATCTCGCCGCAGCGAAAATCAATGCTGCAACAGTTTTAAAAGTATTGGATGTAAAAAATTTGCGAAGCAAATGTGTTAATGAACTAATTTGCGAAGCAAATTTTTCTCAACACAAATTTGCAAAGCAAATTTGTTAATAAACTAATTTGCAATGCAAATTTTTTTCAACACAAATTTGCGAAGCAAATTTGGTAATAAACTAATTTGCGAAGCAAATATTTTTCAACACAAATTTGCGAAGCAAATTTGTGATACGGATGTTTTCGCGTAGCGAAAATCATCCGTATTTTTTTTATTTTAATTTTTTTTTAAATTATTATTCCGTCCCTAGCACCCCTAGTGTATCGCGCTCGAATTTTGACGCTTACTCGGGAACACTTCGACGTAGATGGATGAAATTTGGCGCACTGATTAAGAACTTACGGGAGACCAAAAATGTCAAATTTGGATCAAATCGGAAAATTTCAAGTAGGGGAAATAGGGGAAAAACCGTCAAAAAGTGACTTTTTTTGATGTACCTCCGTTGGCACACCATAAGTGTCCAGGGGATTATTCTAGAAACTTGAGATTTTGCACAAGTGTACTCTTATGTATGGTCAGGAAGCCTATTGTTTTTCAGCCAGATCGGAAAAAGTCAAGTGCCCCATTTTGGGGCTCTTCTGAATCCCTGCAGTGACGCATTTTCACTGTACAATAAAATTGGTCAGAATTTCACTGTTTATTTGCCGTTTTTTAAAATATATCTGGTCATTACTCCAAAACTGTTTTATGGATTTTAACCAAATTTTAAACATTTGCGGACCTAAGGGACCGGTAACCGTATAGGTGGTTTTATAAATTAGTTTTTGATTTTTGAGTTTTGAGGATTTTTCAAAAACTATGCAAGGTTTTTGCAGTCAAAAATACTGAATCGAGAAATTTTTTTGCCCGTACACTTTTTGACAGTTCTCGAACTGCTATCTTTTTAAGAAAATACCAAAATATTTTTTAAAAAAAGTTCGACTTTTCTAAGTTGTACCGTTTTTGAGTTTGAAAAATAAATACTAAAAAACACGCAAAAATCACAACGGAAATAACACGCATTAACACGCATTTTTACAAAAATCGCGATATCTTTAAAACAGTAGGTCCGAATTGGACAAAAATTACACTACTCACCTTAATGTAGAGGGCGCTGGTGTAGGGCACTTAACATTTATCAAAACGGTCCAAAATTAATAAAAATCTTATAAAATTAAAGGAATTTGCAAATATTTTTTGAAATATAATTCCAATAATAGGATTAATTTCATGTTAAAAAAGAGACAAAAATCTATAAAATGACATATGTCATTTTTAAGTTATGACAAAATTTTAGTTTCTAGGTTTATTTTTTGTTCAAATACCGCGAAAAATATTTGTAAAACGTCAACGAAATAGAATCTTATACACAAATTGGTTGAAATTAAAACTTTTTTGATGCATTGAGTCTGTAGCATGAGAGGCCGGAGCCGGAGCTACAATTCGTTTCATTATAAAATAAATTATCTTGGACCGATAGTTTTTGATATTTATCCCAAAATATTTAAAAAGCTCAATAAATTTCATGTATTTTTATTTAAAAAATTACGATATCTTCAAAACCATACGTCAGGTTTTGACGGAAGTTACACCATTCGCTTACTCGAACCTTTTTACATAGTAATCAGTCAACAGTTTTATCATTTTTATAGAGCGCGCTTAACAAAGTAACCAAAATTAAAAATTGTCGGTTCATAGATAAGAAATTCGCAAATGCCACATTTAACTATAGTATAGTATACTTTCATTTTAAAGAGCAGAATAAAATTTGCAAAATAGCAGATGTCATTTTTAAGTCAGTGTCTATTTAATTCTTCCTAGGTTAATTCTTTGGATTATATATTAGGCAGAATGTTTGGCAAAAACTAATATTATAATTTTACACGCCAAAGGATAAAAGTGACATTAATATTTTTTTAAAGCAATAAGTTTTTAGCATGAGGGGAGCGAGAGCTACATACTTTAGCGATAAAAAGGCACTTTAATTAAATTACATTATTATTAAAGTCCAGTGATAATAACATCAGTTGTAAGGGGTTGGCAAAGGCAAATAATGAATAGTTATTAAATGAATTACACTTAGTTGACTAATTAACATTTTATTTTTGAATCAGTGTCCAATTCCAAGGCTAAATATTTAAAAAAAAAATTTCGTGGCTAAACGTATATAAAAAGGTTTTGTTTCTCTTGTATTATTCGATGAGCATAGTTTCTTTTGTATTCGGTAGATGTCGCCACTTGTGCTTAAAGCATACCGTATTGCAGGCATTATTTTTTATTTCTCTTATCAATATCGTAAGATGAAATTTATATACCGTCTCTCTAACTTTACAAAGGTGTTACATTGACCATGCACGGTTCTGAAGGGTTCCTTAAGCACGAAACAGTTAACTGTCAACACTTAATGGGTGGCCATTAGATCTTGAACCCCCGTGGGTGTACAGCATTCGAGCTGCCCACGGAAAAACACAAGAGGAACAAAACCTTTCTACACCCGATTATCCACGAAAAAATTTTATTTTCTTTATTCACGGGTGCCAAACTTTACGTTTTAAATATATTTCGCAAAACATTTAAAATACTCTGCCAATCTATGGGCACCTAAGCTCACACTGGATGCTATAGTTATAGTGTATCTACCTGAAAGCTAATATAACTAAAAACTGAAGTATATTTTATTGAACTCCAGACTCAATTACCTTTCGTTTGATACCACACAAGCCATGTTTTGACTTAATCTCTAATTTTTCAAATCTACCCCCACCCTCTTTTTAAAAACTAAAATGTATTTTGCTTAACTCCAGACTCAATTACCTTTCGTTTGATATCACACACGCCATATTTCCACAATTTTTAAAATTTACTCCCACCCTTTTTTTTAAAATAAACTAAAATGTATTTTGTTTAACTCGAGACTCAAATACCTTTCGTTTGATATAACACACGCTATATTTTTACATAAACTCTAATTTTGCCCCCACCCTTTTATTTGGCTTGTGTTCGGTGGATTTTGTTCATTTTTAAACGGGACCATCTCGACCCAAAACCCAGCCTGGGTACCAAATTTCATTAAAATCGGACAAGCCGTTTTTGAGTTATGCGCGTTGGTCGTTACAGACAGACATACAGACACACAGACAGACAGACAGACAGACATACAGACAGACAGACAGACAGACGGCGCAACAAAAAAGTTTCAAAATCATCTGAAACGCAAAGATATATAAAAAATTTTGAAATCGGAGCAACTTTTTTTTTCTCGAAAAATTTAGGATCACCATAGCTCACACTACTATAGTATAGTAGTAGTGTGAGCTAAAAACTTTTCGAAACTAGTAAAAACCTTTAATTTTAAAATGTATATTGGAGAACTTGGCTATACTTTTATCTCAATTATTATATAGATTTCTCTTAGTTTCTGTCAGTCTGTCAAATCACAGCTCTCTAGTGTTTCTGGAAGTTGGTAATGTTACTTTTACATAACTTTACATGTATAGGGATGGGGAGTAAATTACAATTTCGGGTTTTTTATTTTTTCCTATAGTTTTGTCATAGTTCTTATCAGTCTGCAAGGCATCTTTTTAGACTATATTGTGTATCCATTTGGATACGCAGTCCTTCAGATTGGATACCCAGTAAACAGGAAATGGATACCTACTTTTGGGCCTTGACCTTTTATAAAATATAATTAAAATATGATACCTAAAATACAGGGTGTAATTTAAATGATGAACCAATCTTTAAGAGATGGTGCGGAAGGTCCAAAGCAGACAAAAAGTTCAAATAAATTTTGGCCAATTTATAGCATTTTTTAAGTTGGGAAAGTAGGGAAAAACGATGAACTTTTAAAATATCAAATTGAACAACGTTGCTTTTTTCCAAGAAAATATAGAAAGGCTAAGGATATGTGGCCAAATAATCTTTGGAATAGGTATAAATTTCTCAATTCTTTTAGAATTAATATTTTTATGAGCTATTAAATTTACACAAAAGAAATTGAAATAGATTTTTGCACATGTCTAAAAGACCCTTAAAACAAATATAAAATAATAATATTAGCACTAACGATTTTTGGTAATAATTTTAAGTCTATCTATCTATCTATCTATTTAGCTTGCTTCGATCCATCTTTGGACATAGGCCTCCCCCAATATCTTCCACTCTTCTCTGTCTGTCGCCCTGTTCATCCATCTAGTCCCTGCATGTCTCATCAAATTGTCCGCTATCTCATTTGGGGTCTTCCCCTACTTCTTTTATTTTGCCAAGGTCTCCAGTCTACAATGCATTTGTTCCATCGATTGTCTTTCAGTTTGATATTTTGACCAGCAAATTTCCATTTTAATTTTGCTACCTCGTCTCTGACATCCCTTACTTTTGTTTTATTTCTTATCCATTCATTCCTTTTTCTATCTGTTAGCTTTACATGCAACATTTGTCTTTCCATGGATCTTTGGGCTTTTGTTACCTTATCCATGTTTGATTTTGTAAGCGTCCAGGTCTGGGATCCATATGTGAGCACAGGAAGAATACATTGGTTATACACTTTCGTTTTAAGGTACTGAGGATATTTTTTATTTTTTATTATGTAGCTTAATTTACCGAATGCTGCCCAGGCCAATCTTACTCGTCTCTTGATTTCAGCTGTTTGGTTTTCTTTTTTTAGTTTAATAATTTGTCTCAGATATATATTCATCTACTTGTTCTATTTTTTCTTGGTTTATTCTGGTGATATCTTTATCTGTGTTTGTTATGATTTTAGTTTTAGTGTAGTTCATACTCAAGCCTATATTTTTAGCTGCTGTATCCAGTTCTCCCAGCATTTTTATAAGTTCCTCTTCCTTATCTGATATTAAGGCAATATCGTCAGCATATCTTAGGTGGTTCAAGTATTGTCCGCTTACTTTGATTCCTATTTCTTCCCAGTCACAGTTTTTAAAAACATCTTCTAGGGCCTGGTTAAATAGTTTAGGGGATATTGTGTCATCCTGTCTGACACCTTTTCTTATGCGGATTGGCTTGGTCCCTTCGTGGATTTTGATTGATATTGTTGCTTCGCTATATATATTGGCTATTAAATCTGTGTATCTGTGATCTATTCGGCTACTAATTAAAGATGCTTTTACTGCCCAGTGCTTAATACTATCAAAAGCTTTTTCAAAGTCTATAAACGCAATATAGAGTGGAATGTTGTATTCGTTGGTCATAGTTCTTATCAGCGTATCATTTATTTCATCTATATTTTCGTTCGTTAGCTGTTCATTTAGCATTTCTTTGTATATGGCTTTATTTTCTGTAAGTTTACTCATGTCAAGTTGTTTATTTTTATTGTTAATTTTCCATTCTGACCATCCTGTGATCACTGCCTGTTGTAAAGCTATTTAGGACTGTTACATCTCTAACAATGCTTTTTCAGTAGTCAGGCTAAGCCATGTCCACTTTCGTTGCGGTTTCTTCCTATAGAAATAATTAATTGCATACATGTGTCTTTCCTCTAGATAGTTCATTAAGGTTGTGCCCCTGTCATTCCTTTCACCATATCCAAAATCCCCTATTTTGGATATTAATTTTGAGTATTTCTGTTTATTTTCAAATAATTTTACCATTTAATTATTACCCTTATTGTCATGCATAATTTCAGAAAATGTCGATTTTCTGTTATGATTTTTAAGGAAGTTATAACAACAAATAAAATAATAGCTGTTAAGTTTGGCACCCTTTATCTAAAAAACAAAGAAGTATAGTGCAAAATATAATAAGAAAAAGTCCTTCTTTTGATCTTTTCTACCACCTATTAAAGTTTGCTATTATTACATCCTGATATTATGTTAAATGTTTGTATGTTATGGTAAGAATTTTAAGATATTTGAATGTATAAATTTGGTCTGAAAAAAAAACCATTTATAAAAGTGAGCGCTTTTCAAATATACCTGGTGGGCAAAAAATCCCGACAAAATGTTTTTCGTTATAACTCTCCAACTATAACACCAATTTTACCAAAGCAAAGAGTAGTTGGCAGGGATTGATTGATCGAACATTATGTCGGAAATGTTGGATATTTTTTTGTTTGCACAACGAGATAAGAATCGTTAAAAACGATTTCGGTCCCTACAAATTGATTTTTGCTTCAACTATATTGTTTTACAGGTTGTAACGATTGTCTTCTAAATCCTGTCTGTATTAATTTCCTTATAAATAAATTTTTGCCGAACCGATTTTAATAAAATATAAAGTGGAACAGATTGATTGCTTTTAAAAGATCACTATTAAAATTTGCCGTCATTGTAAAATCCAAAATGGCGGTCATAAAAACTTTAATTTTTAAAAAGGCTGTTTATTCTTATATTTTTTGAAAATTTTTTGATTTTTTTCGGAAAAGTTTTACAGATTATGCGATTGCTTGCCATTTCTATGTGCATTCATTTCCTCATAAATTCATTATTACTATACTGACAATAAAATAAACAGCATCATGGTGAAATTCTCCGCCAACTCTAAATATTGACCCTCCATAAAGGATAGTTGTTTCTTATGTTACGATAAATTTTTCGACCCTTTTTTGAATTTATTTATTAGATCCACCACTCACAACGAGGTACTAATCATAAAAAAATAAATCCTCGCAACATACAAAGAAGTGATCCTTTCAAGAAGGACAAATTTGACTTTTTTTCCAATATCTTGGATTTAAAATTGTCGAAAAATGTCAATAGTTTTGTTCAAAGAGCAATACTTCTTTTTTTATTATTGAAATCGGTTCAGTGAATTTATAAGTAAATTATTGCAGACAGAAGCACTGGCGGATCCAGGGGGGGGGACACTAGGGGCACTTGCCCCCCCCCCCCCCCGAGAATTTTTTGACTATACAAAAAATAAGTAAAAAGTAAGGTTTTTGCTAATAAAAATGCAAAATTTTTCAAAAATTATATACCCTTTTTTACCTACAGAGAATGTCACCTAAAGTGAGCCCCCCCGCCCCCGAGAAGCACTTCTGGATCCGCCCTTGGACAGAAGTTAAAGCAACAGTTGGAATAACAATTATTATTTAAAGAACCACTAAACGGATTTTATAGATTTTATAGAATAAAATATTAATGCATTTATGAGAAAATGATACTTGATCAAGTATCAAGGAAAATATGTAATTTTTTGAGACCGTGAGAGTTACACATTTTAGGGATAAAAAATTCCCTTTTTAATAACTGTGTATGAGTTCGATATTAACTTAAATTAATACTGGTAAATTAAATTTGCAAAGCGAATTATTGACAAAAGTAACTTTGTGAAGTAAATTTTATTAACACAAATTTATGAACCAATAATAATTCTCCAAATTCTTGGTTTGAAACTTGTAGACAATGATTTTGTTTCCAATCCCCCAAATGTTATTGTACGGTATCAATAGAAATACTGTTAAACATATTTTTATAAATAATTAAACACAAAATCTCGCCGCAGCGAAAATCAATGCTGCAACAGTTTTAAAAGTGTTGGATGTAAAAAATTTGCGAAGCAAATGTATTAATGAACTAATTTGCGAAGCAAATTTTTCTCAACACAAATTTGCGAAGCAAATTTGGTAATAAACTAATTTGCGAAGCAAATTTTTTTCAACACAAATTTGTACGCCTTTTTCAAATCCTTTTTTTGGATAAGACAGGATCGAAAATGTAAATATCGGAGGTATTAAAATGTATTTATTCTGTATACTTGTAAGGGGATTTAAAAGGATAAGTATTTTATGGATTGGAGGGATTTAAAAAAACCATTAATGGTATAGAAATCGATTCTTTTTGAATGACACAAAGTGGATTGAAGTAGATGGAAGTTTAATGACAACTTAATACGCCTTTTCAAAATCTTTTTTGGATAAGAAAGAATTGAAAATGTGAATTTCGGAGGTGTTAAAATGTTTTAATTCTGTATACTTTAAAGGGGACTTAAAAGGATAAATAGTTTATGGATTAAAGTTAATTTAAAATAAGAACCCTTAATGGGATAGAAATTGATTCCTTTTGAATGCCACAAAGTGTATTGAAATGGATGAAATGTTTGTATACTTTTTAATGCCAATTTAATACGCCTTTTCAAATCCTTTTTTTGAATAAGGAAGGATTGAAAATGTAGATCTAGGAGGTAATAAAATGTATTCATTCTGCATACTAAAGGGAATTTTAAAGAAGAAGTAGATTATGGATTGGAGGAGATTAAAAATAATACCCCTTAATGAGATAGAAAGGGATTCCTTTTGATTGCCACAAAGTGTATTAAAATGGATGGAATGTTTATATACTTTTTAATGCTAATTGCATACGCTTTTTAAAATCCTTTTTTTGGATAATCCTTAGGGGATTAAAAATAAAAACCCCTTAATGATAGATAGATAGATAGATAGATAGATAGAAATAGTCTTTATTTTCATATGCAAAATTTCATAGAAAGTTAATGACATAGAATTGGATTGATTCCTTTTGAATGTCAAAAAGTGTATTGAAATTGATGGAATGTTTATATACTTTTTAATGACATTTGCATATGCTTTTTGAAATCCTTTTTTTGGATAAGACAGGATTGAATGCATGCATACATTTCTTAAACAGTTTGACACAATCACATCATTAATTGAAAAAGTTATTCAATCAAAATTTGTAAAAATGATCTCGGCTTTGACGTCATAATTTTGAGAAAGATCGCCCAGCTTCTTCTTTACACATGCAATGCATAACGTCGGAAAAGAACACTACTTAAAATTACCAATTCTCCACAAAGCAATATTTTTGTACAGTTTTATTATTCAAAAATGTTTTAAGAATATTGTACTGTTTTTTGTAGAATATATTCATGCCATGAATATTATTAAAATATATGTGTATTATCTAATGCATTCCGGAATATTCTTAGCATGTTAATCTCAGAATATTCTTGGCACATTCATAACTGGTATATACTATGGATGTACTAAAGTGAAACATTCTCACATGGTATATGCCAAGAATATGGTATGCTGATTCCTAAAAGAAGATCCTTTACAGTATATTCATCGCATATGCTTAGGATGCGAATAATCTTATTTCCAAAATATGCTAAGGATATCCCTAAAAGAATATACTTTAAAGTACCTAAAAAGCATATACAAAGTATGTGAATGTTCTTTCAATGCTATGTGGGCACTGGTTTGCCGTCAGTTTTTCCTGACCGTTTTGCCTGACAGGTAAAACGACAGGCAAAACGTTATGTGTAGACCCGCCTTTAAAATGTGAGCTCCTGTCATTTATAAACTATACTCGACTACGTTCTACGTTATAATTATGCGTTACAATAAAGGTAATATTAAAGTGTTAAAATTATTTAAAAAAATATACTAAAAATTATAATTTTTAATAATATATTATGTCTTATTAGAAATCTGTTTTTTTTTCAATAAATATTTTTTAAAAATTAAATGTTATGTTAAAATTACTTTTCTGTATAATTAAAAAGTCATTAAAATGGATTGTTTTATAGCGTACTAGTATATGTATTCAGATGTATTAAAAATAAATCCTTGTATGTTTATTCGGTTGTATTGAGAAAGGGAGGTATTGAAAAGTATTTAACGGTATAAATAATAAAGTCATTTAAATGGATTGTTTTATAGCGTATTAGCACAGCCTACCTATTAGGTAGGCTGTGGTATTAGTATGTATTCAGATGTATTAAAAATAAATCCTTGTATGTTTATTCGGTTGTATTGAAAAAGGAAGGAATTAAAAAGTATTCATTGGTATAAATATTAATTACATAAAAAAGTATTTAATTGGATTGCTTTAAAGAGTATAAATATGTATTCAAATATATAGAAAATGAATACTTGAAAAGTTCATTCAATTGTATTGATAAAGGAAGGTATTGAAAAGTATTCAACGGTATAAATAATGAATTCATAAAAAGTCATTTAAATGGATTGTTTTATAGCGTATTAGTATGTATTCAGATGTATTAAAAATGAATCCTTGCATGTTTATTCGGTTGTATTGAGAAAGAAAGGAATTAAAATGTATTCATTGGTATAAATAATGATTACTTAAAAAGGTATTTAATTGAATTGCTTTAAAGAGTATAAATATGTATTCAAATATATAGAAAATGAATACTTGAAAAGTTCATTTAATTATATTGACAAAGGAAGTTATTGAAAAGTATTCAGCAGTATAAATAATGAATTCATAAAAAGTCATTTAAATGGATTAAAAATTAATCCTTGTATGTTTATTCGGTTGTATTGAGAAAGGAAGAAATTAAAAAGTATTCATTGGTATAAATAATGATTACATAAAAACGTATGTAATTGGATTGCTTTAAAGAGTATAAATATGTATTCAAATATTTAGAAAATGAATACCTAACAAGTTCATTCAATTGTATTGATAAAGGAAGGTATTGAAAAGTATCCAACGGTATAAATAATGAATACATAAAAAGTAATTTAAATGGATTATTTTATAGCGTATTAGTATTTATTCAGATGTATTAAAAATGAATCCTTGTATGTTTATTCGATTGTATTGAGAAAAGAAGGAATTAAAAAGTATTCATTGGTATAAATAATGATTACATAAAAAGGTATTTAATTGGATTGCTTTAAAGAGTATAAATATGTATTGGTAGGTGGTAGACGCTTTTTACTCATTGGGCGTCGACTGGTGAGATACCACCATGCCAGAACTGAGTAGCGCTAAGTGGTATCACCACATTCCGCTACTGCGCTGGCAGTCCGGTTCCAACAATGAGTAACAGATAGCATGATGGCGCCTCCAGGATCAAAATATTCCGGAGGTAAAATACCCGACCACTCGGATCTCCGGGCGTCGGGTGATCCTGGGGGTCCTTTATGCAAAGATATTTAAAGAATACCAAAAACTCAACTCAGAATTGATTTTAGCAATATAAGAGGATTAAGTACCAACATGAATTCAGTTCACCAACATCTTGAAGAATAAAGATCTGACATCCTTGTTCTTACTGAAACTAAAATCAGTTCTGCAACACCTATTGTGAACTATCTTTATCCCGGCTACGACCTACACCACCGATTTCGACATAATTTTGGGATCTGTGTGTACATTAAAAATGACCTTTTATGTCATCGAGAGGAGAAGCTAGAACCAGCGAACCTCGATATCATATGGCTGAAATTCACCTCAAAGTCATCGACCAAGTTCATTTGCTGCCTCTACCGACCGCCAAGTAACACCGAGTATCAAAACTTTTTTGCGACATTATCCGAAAACTGTGATAGTATACAGTCTAACTATCCACATGCGGAAATTGTTTTTTTTAGGCGATTTCAACGTCCACAATATACCCTGGCTAAAACACCACAACAAAACAGATAATGAAGGCAGGGAAGCAGAAGCTTTTGCCATAAGTTGTGGTCTAACGCAGCTTGTCGATGAACCTACCCGTATCTCAGAAAGGGGTGAATTTGCAGCGCTTTTAGACTTGTTCCTAACTACAAATCCTGACTTGTACACAATTCAAGTAGATCCCCCACTTGGTTCATCCGATCATATACTTATAAGAACAAAGTGCGAAATGTTCATACCGCCAAGCCAACAATCACTTCCTCGTAAAATGTGGCACTATAAATCGGCAAAATGGAATGACCTTAAACAGTTTTACCTGGATTTTCCATGGCAAGAAGTTTGCCTTAAAACAGCTGTTCCCACTATTTGCTGTAATGAAATAACAAAATTAATCTTATCTGGAATGGATGCATATATCCCACATACAATAAAACGCAGAGCTAATGCAAAACCTTGGTTCAACAGCCAGTGTCAAACGGCTGTACGGAAAAAACACAGAGCATATAACCTTTGGAAACGACAACAAGCCGCTCAAAACCACACAGAATTTATAGAAGCCAGAAATAGTTGCAAAATTACTATTGACGCCGCCAAAGAAACATACATTCAAAGAATAAAAAACAGGTTGCTGAATTGTCCAAGTAGTTCTAGGTCCTTTTAGTCTCTTGCAAAAGCCGTTGGATCAAACTTCACCAAGTCATCCATACCACCACTTACAGATAAAAATACTCACTTAGCCACAACATCATAGGAAAAAGCCAATATGCTGGCCAAAATCCTTTCCTCCAACTCAAACCTAACAGTGCCAAATGGAAAAACTCCACCGTTCATTGAAAGGGTTTCCCACAATATGCCAGAGGTACCCTTTTGTCACAGGGAAATACGAAAATTCCTTAAAAAGTTGGATACAAACAAAGTAATGGGTCCAGATGGCATTCCCGCGATAGTGCTCAAAAATTGTGCTAGCGAACTCACCCCAACTTTCGCAAAATTATTCAATTTATCTTATAGGCAAGGAGTATATCCATCATCATGGAAGTCTGCCGCAGTACAACCCATTCCAAAGAAAGGAGAAAAGACAGATCGTTTAAACTATAGACCAATTGCTCTACTTCCGGTGATATCAAAAGTAATGGAAAGAGTTGTAAACAATCACCTAACCAAGTACTTGGAAAAGTACAAAATTATCAACGACAAGCAATACGGATTTCGAAAATATAGGTCAACTGGCGATTTACTTACATACGTCACTCACTTATGACAAAAAGCGATTGAGTTGCGAGGTGAAACAAGAACAATTGCCTTAGATATATCTAAAGCATTCGATAAAGTCTGGCATGAAAATCTGCTCAACAAGCTCAAAGCAACGGGATTGTCGCCGAGACTTTGCACTTGGTTTGAAAGTTACCTTAAGGATAGATCCATTTATGTTGCACTGGATGGCCGGAACTCCAACTCTTACCAAATAAATGCTGGTGTGCCACAGGGAGCAATCCTTTCGCCAACACTTTTTCTGATTTACATAAATGACCTCATAGATAAAACAGTAAATCCACTTTATTGCTTTGCAGATGATGGCAGTGTGGTCTCCTCAGTCATACCACCCACACGTCTCTCCGCACGTGAATTCCATTACCTTAGACTAACTGAAATATCACAGATAAATAACGACTTGGAGATAATAGAGGACTGGGGCAACAAAAACCTTGTACAGTTCAACGTGCAGAAAACCCAAGCAGCCCTGTTTTCAAAAAAGACCAGCACCGGTGAGCCAAACATCATGCTATCTGGAAGTGCTGTCGCATTGCAGAGCCAGTTGAACATCTTAGGAGTCACTGCAGAGACCAACATGTCTTGGCGCAGTCACGTGGCAGATATAGCTAAAAGGGCGTCCCGAAAGCTTGGGATGCTATTTCGTACAAGACATCTGTATACACCAAGCCAACTGCTGACTCTCTACAAAGCCCAGATTCGACCAACTATGGAGTACTGCTCACATATATAGAGTGCGGCACCCAAACATACCTTAATGCTTTTGAACACCGTGCAAAAACGAGCTATCAAGCTGATCAATGACCCCGCACTTCCCCGTAGCTTGGATAGTCTCGAACATCTAAGAACTGTGGGCGATCTGTCTCTCTTCTACAGGTATTATCACGGAAAATGCTCTGAAGAGTTGGCACGTGTGATCCCCCCGGGAGTAGCACCTACTAGGCGAACACGCCAAACAGATGGCAACCATCAATTTACTGTCAAAATAGAGGCATCAAGAACCTCATTATATCAGAATTCATATCTCTGGAGAACAGCATAGCTGTGGAATAAACTCCCTGCGACAGTTTTCCCTGCAGGTTACAACCTGAGCCGTTTCAAAACCAACACACACCAACATTTTCGCGCACTTGCCGCTTCTCGAGCGTGATAGGGATCTCCTAGCGAGTCCGCATTCCCTTTAAAAAAAAAAATAAAAAAAAAACTTAAAAAGTTCATTCAATTGTATTAATAAAGGAAGTTATTGAAAAGTATTAAACGGTATAAATAATGAATTCATAAAAAGTCATTTAAATGGATTGTTTTATAGTGTATTAGTATATGTATTCAGATGTATTAAAAATGAATCCTTGTATGTTTATTCGGTTGTATTGAGAAAGGAAGGAATTAAAAATTATTCATTGGTATAAATAATGATTACATAAAAAGGTATTTAATTGGATTGCTTTAAAGAGTGTAAATATGTATTCAAATATTTAGAAAATGAATAGCTAACAAGTTCATTTAATTGTATTGATAAAGGAAGGTATTGAAAAGTATTCAACGGTATAAATAATGAATACATAAAAAGTCGTTTAAATGGATTATTTTATAGCGTATTAGTATGTATTCAGATGTATTAAAAATGAATCCTTGTATGTTTATTCGATTGTATTGAGAAAGGAAGGAATTAAAAAGTATTCATTGGTATAAATTATGATTACATAAAAAGGTATTTAATTGGATTGCTTTAAAGAGTATAAATATGTATTCAAATATATAGAAAATGAATACTTGAAAACTTCATTCAATTGTATTGATAAAGGAAGTTATTGAAAAGTATTCAACGGTATAAATAATGAATTCATATAAAGTCATTTAAATGGATTGTTTTATAGCGTATTAGTATATGTATTAAGATGTATTAAAAATGAATCCTTGTATGTTTATTCGGTTGTATTGAGAAAGGATGGAATTAAAAAGTATTCATTGGTATAAATAATAATTACATAAAAAGGTATTTGATTGGATTGCTTTAAAGAGTATAAATATGTATTCAAATATATAGAAAATGAATACTTGAAAAGTTCATTCAATTGTATTGATAAAGGAAGGTATTGAAAAGTATTCAACGGTATAAATAATGAATTCATAAAAAGTCATTTAAATGGATTGTTTTATAGCGTATTAGTATGTATTCAGATGTATTAAAATGAAGCCTTGTATGTTTATGCGGTTGTGTTGAGAAGGGAAGGAACTAAAAAGTATTCAGTGATATAAATAATGATTGCATAAAAAGGTATTTAATTGGTTTGCTTATATATAGAAAATGAATACTTAAAAAGTTCATTCAATTGAATTGATAAAGGGAGGTATTGAAAAGTATTCAACGCTATAAATAATGAATTCATAAAAAGTCATTTAAATGGATTGTTTTATAGCGTATTAGTATGTATTCAGATAATGTTTATGCGGTTGTGTTGAGAAAGGAAGGAACTAAAAGGTATTCAGTGATATAAATAATGATTACATAAAAAGGTATTTAATTGGTTTGCTTTAAAGAGTATAAATATGTATTCAAATATATAGAAAATGAATACTTAAAAAGTTCATTCAATTGAATTGATAAAGGGAGGTATTGAAAAGTATTCAACGCAATAAATAATGAATTCATAAAAAGTCATTTAAATGGATTGTTTTATAGCGTAATAATATGTATTCAAATGTATTAAAAATGAATCCTTGTATGTTTATTCGGTTGTATTGAGAAAGGAAGGAATTAAAAAGTATTCATTGGTATAAATAATGATTACATAAAAAGGTATTTTATTGGATTGCCTTAAAGAGTATAAATATGTATTCAAATATATAGAAAATGAATACTTGAAAAGTTCATTCAATTGTATTGATAACGGAAGGTATTGAAAAGTATTCAACCGGATAAATAATGAATTCATAAAAAGTCATTTAAATGGATTGTTTTATAGCGTAATAGTACGTATTCAGATGTATTAAAAATGAGTCATTGTATGTTTATTCGGTTGTATTGAGAAAGGAAGGAATT
Source organism: Aspidapion aeneum (assembly GCA_963576565.1). Taxonomy (NCBI): domain Eukaryota; kingdom Metazoa; phylum Arthropoda; class Insecta; order Coleoptera; family Brentidae; genus Aspidapion; species Aspidapion aeneum. The sequence continues at coordinate 132,192,285 of OY755038.1, forward strand.
AAAAGTATTTACCACAACAAAACAGATAATGAAGGCAGGGGAGCAGAAGCTTTTGCCATAAGTTGTGGTCTAACGGAGCTTGTCGATGAACCTACCCGTATCTCAGAAAGGGGGTGAATTTGCAGCGATTTTAGACTTTTTCCTAACTACATATCCTGTCTCGTACACAATGTAAGTAGATCCCCCACTTGGTTCATCCGATCATAAACTTATAAGAACAAAGTGCGAAATGCTCATACCACCAAGCCAACAATCGCTTAAAATCACTATAAATCGGCAAAATGGAATGACCTTAAACAGTTTTACCTGGATTTTCCATGGCAAGAGGTTTGCTTTAAAACAGCTGATCCCACTATTTGCTGTAATAAAATAACAAAAGTAATCTTATCTGGAATGGATGCATATATCCCACATACAATAAAACGCAGAGCTAATGCAAAACCTTGGTTCAACAGCCAGTGTCAATCATCTGTACAGAAAAAACACAGGTCATATAACCTTTGGAAACGACAACAAACCGCTCAAAACCACACAGAATTTACAGAAGCCAGAAATAGTTGCAAAATTACTATTGACGCCGTCAAAGAAACATACAATCAAAGAATAAAAACAGGTTGCTGAATTGTCCAAGTAGTTCTAGGTCCTTCTGGTCTCTTGCAAAAGCTGTTGGATCAAACTTCACCAAGTCATCCATACCATCGCTTACAGATAAAATACTCACTTAGCCACAACATCAGAGGAAAAAGCCAATATGCTGGCCAAAATCTTTTCCTCCAACTCAAACCTAACAGTGCTGCCACGCTCTTCTAAGGGTAGAAGTAGGTTAGGGATTAATTAAAAATAATTCATCAAAAATCAAAAACAAAATAACCAAAATAAATAATTAATTAATTTTAGGCCTAATTACTGGCGTCTAAATTGTGAAGGACACAGTAAGAGCGCGCAAAAGAGCTAGTTCACTATTGCGGGAGCTAGGGATGAATAAAATGCCGTGGGTTTGAGCGCCAGAAGCTTTTGTCCAGTAAAGCTTCAAAACTGCCAAGCTGTTTTTGGCTTCTTATTTATAACCAGCAATAAGCTTCAAAATAAATAATAAACTCATTTGAGCTTAATAATAATCAAATATAGTGAATAAAATAAAGCTAGAAAAATACTAGACAAATCGCATTTTATTTGTAAATAATTCGATGCTTAATACAAACTCATAAAGTACTCAACAATCGCGATAGTACGGCCGCTAATTATGAAAATATTAATTAATAAAAATAATTAATAAATTAGGCATAATGCAAAGTTGGGTTAGGTTAATATTCTAAAAGCAAATAACTTTACCTTAGCAATTTACCCAGTCAAATGGTGATCACCTTTTGCTCACAGGGGGTGACTTAAATCTAGCCTGTTAATGGTAAGCACAGGACATAGCGCATAAGGACTGAACCGATTCTAATGAATTTAAATAGACCGAAAAATATCGCAAATTATTGGTGAGAATTGTCTAATACCAATGTACTGAATGAAACGTAATTAATAATGACTAAACTAATGTCCAATTAATTAATTGATCAACTAAAACCCTGTGATCATTAATTAATCAGTCTAATCAAGGTAACGTACAGATATGTACAAAATATCGCAATCAACCGACTTACGCATAATAAATCGTAAATAAAACAAATATCAAACATAATAATCGAAAAATAATATAAGGTAACGCAATTAATAAAATAAATAATTAATCAAAATTAATTATCGTAATCAAGGCATAAAAATAAAAGCTTATCTGTCAAAAGCTCAAGTCCCTCGATGTCATGGGATCGACGTCCAATTGTTGAGGTAGATCGCAACAGAGTGAGTTACTCAAAGGTAGTAGGTAATTCACAGGGGTGGCTCAAAGCTGTACTGAAACTGAGGCTGAAACAGGCTGTACTGAAACTGAAACCCTATAAAATAAAGAGAAACGAAAAGATAGGAGAGAATAGAGAGAGATAACATGATAAAAGACAATCACACAGATAAAAGATAAGGCAAGATAATTAAGCTAAATTTACCTCAAAAGTGGTGTGAGGGTTGATCTGCAGCTGTTGGTCGGTGCTGTGGATCTCTCAACAAAATAACTGGACGGCTCATTAGTGACTCTGGAACAAGAGTAAAAGAGCAATTAGAGAAAATTCTAGAGGCCATGGCGGCGTGTTTTAACTTACTTGTCTATCTTCAATAAATCCCAATACAGGAGCAATCGTAGTTCACCAAACTCAAAAATACTCAATAACAACAAAACTAATGGAACTATGGATTGCAACAAAAGAACTATAACTCAAAATCCGTAAACGATGATTTAGATAAAATCAAAATTGAGTTGTAGCTTCTCAAACTGAAGACATTAAAGTGACAAGTCGACCGTTAACCGTCGCCTAGAGTGACGTCGGATTTGAACAATGGCAGATTATGTCTGTCTCTTTTTCACTCAAAAATTATTCCATAAAGCAATAAGAGTAATAAGGACAAAAGAATAATGCCAAAAATGATTTATTGCTAACTGCCAAAGTTTTAGAGCAAAATCAAGAATTAAAATAAAAGTAGGTAAAATATAATACAAGATATCAGTGAGAATGAGATAGCAATATACAAATAGGAACACAACAAGATAATTCTTACACCGACTCATCAAAACTCATGTTCTCGATAATTCAATTACAATGTTGCCAAGTACCACTCAAAGTAGAAGATCTAACGTCAAGTACCCTTAATGAAATTAACTTGCGACGATCCTAATTAAAATTACGTAAAACTAATAACGATAAGCAAGATTGTTAGTTCTGTCACATAACGACTTTATTTTTCATCATGGTATAAAATAGTACTTTTAGGATTTTCTAACAGATAACACTGGCAACGTGTCGAACGTATTGATTTACTGACCCAAATCGAAGATGCACTAAAAACAAACAACTGCTATAGTTGTGAGATAGATAGAGTCAATAAATTAAAGAAAATCAATTAGAAAAGTAAACTAGTTAGAAAACTATTTTCCATGGCTTTCCACTAGAAAACAATAGTTAAGGTAAGATCTAAAATCATGACTAACTTAATATAACAATACTTATATAATTCAGATGTATTTTAGGCACCAAGAATCGATGCTAAAATGAAGCTAGTTTTGCATGGTTTATCACAGCGAACTAGGAATAAATAAACGAAATAAAAGATGGACACGAACTAGTAATAGATCATAGATGGATAGAGAATGACGAAGAATATACAAGGTAAGTCATAGTTAAGAATAAAGCAATAAAACAAGATTTAATTATAAATAAATAACAGTTATTCAAAACAAGATAATTTCTGGTGGGTGTGCTTTCGGGCTATTCGGCCGTCGTCGTTGGAAATTCGTTCTCGACGTTTCACCATCTCGAGTGGATGGCATCTTCAGTAGATGTTGACTGTTTGTCGGCTTCTCGAAGAGAAGAAGAAAGCCGACAAACAGTCAACATCTCCTGAAGATGCCATCCACACGAGATGGCGAAACGTCGAGAACGAATTTCCAACGACGACGGCCGAACAGCCCGAAAGCACACCCACCATTGGACGATGGCCGCGAAAGCCTTTCACAATTTGTAAGATAATTTCTATTTTCAGACACCAGAAAATAGACAAATAGCTCAGAAATAGATCATAGATCAATAAGGAGATAGAAAGACAGATTCAAGAGGTGCTTAGAGGTAAATAGAGAAGAATGTGAGGCAGAAGATACAATACTGATGTGAAGGTGACCTAGCACAATTTTAGAAAACAGTAACTATTTTTCTATTTGTCTAGGAAATAGTTTCCATTTATGATCGCTAGGTTCTAGTTATAGCAGAATTTAGTAGTTTATTTTAGTTTTTAGGATCATTTTATTTAGGTTTAGTTTTTATAAGGAAATATTTGTTTATTTGTCATAAACTAAATAATTGTTAGAAAATTGTTGTTAAAGTAACCTTTTGGTATCTCACTGTAACGAAATTTAATAAAAATAAGATAATGAGTCAAATAACAAATTGATAATTAATCTTCAAATATGTGACTAAATTAGAAAAATATGAGTAGGTATTATTTTTAATATTTAAAGCTTTGGCGAATGCGCTAGTTTATTGTAATTTATTCGAGAATTTTATAAAAAATTAGTTTGCCAAAATCGGAACGGTTTAGTGCCAAATGGAAAAACTCCACCGTTCATTGAAAGGATTTCCCACAGTATGCCAGAGGTACCCTTTTGTCACAGAGAAATACGAAAATCCCTTAAAAAGTTGGATACAAACAAAGCAATGAGTCCAGATGGAATTCCCGCGATAGTACTCAAAAATTGTTCTAACGAACTCACTCCAAATTTCGCTAAATTATTCAATTTATCTTATAGGCAAGGAGTATATCCATCATCATGGAAGTCTGCCGCAGTACAACCCATTCCAAAGAAAGGAAAAAAGACAGATCCGTTAAACTATAGACCCATTGCTCTACTTCCGGTGATATTAAATGTAATGGAAAGAGTTGTGAACAATCACCTAACCAAGTACTTGGAAAAGTACAAAATTATCAACGACAAGCAATACGGATTTCGAAAATATAGGTCAACTGGCGATTTACTTACATACGTCACTCACTTATGGCAAAAAGCGATTGAGTTGCGAGGTGAAACAATAACAATTGCCTTATATATATCTAAAGCATTCGATAAAGTCTGGCATGAAAATCTGCTCCACAAGCTCAAAGCAACAAGATTGTCGCCGAAACTTTGCACTTGATTTAAAAGTTACCTTAAGGATAGATCCATTTATGTTGCACTGGATGGCCGGAACTCCAACCCTTACCAAATAAATGCTGGTGTGCCACAGGGAGCAATCCTTTCGCCAACACTTTTTCTGATTTACATAAATGACCTCATAGATAAAACAGTAAATCCACTTTATTGTTTTGCAGATGATGGCAATGTAGTCTCCTCAGTCATACCACCCACATGTCTCTCCGCACGTGAATTCCATTACCTTAGACTAACTCAAATATCGCAGATAAATAACGACCTGGAGATAATAGAGGACTGGGGCAACAAAAACCTTGTACAGTTCAACGCGCAGAAAACCCAAGCAGCCCTGTTTTCAAAAAAGACCAGCACCGGTGAGCCAAACATCATGCTATCTGGAAGTGCTGTCGCATTTCAGAGCCAGTTGAACATCTTAGGAGTCACTGCAGAGACCAACATGTCTTGGCACAGTCAGGTGGCAGATATAGCTAAAAGGGCGTCCCAAAAGCTTGGGGTACTATTTCGTACAACTATTCGTACAAGTTATTGAAAAGTATTCAACGGTATAAATAACGAATTCATAAAAAGTCATTTAAATGGATTGTTTTATAGCGTACTAGTATGTATTCAGATGTATTAAAAATGAATCCTTTTATGTTTATTCGGTTGTATTGATAAAGGAAGGTATTGAAATGTATTCAACGGTATAAATAATGAATTCATAAAAAGTCATTTAAATGGATTGTTTTATAGCGTATTAGTATGTATTCAGATGTATTAAAAATGAATCATTTTATGTTTATTCGGTTGTATTGAGAAACGAAGGAATTAAAAAGTATTCATTGGTATAAATAATGATTACATAAAAAGGTATTTAATTGGATTGCTTTAAAGAGTATAAATATGTATTCAAATATATAGAAAATTAATACTTGAAAACTTCATTCAATTGTATTGATAAAGGAAGTTATTGAAAAGTATTCAACGATATAAATAATGAATTCATAATTCATAAAAAGTCATTTAAATTGATAGGTTTCAAAAGATATTGAGAAGTATTTAAATGTATATAAAATGAATTTATAATTTATGAGCATGAAGTTAGCGAAGCACCCATCGCAGATCGAATCGTGACTAGGTGGATAATTTGCCGTTAATTAGTCGTGAATTAGTTGTGGAAAAATTAATTTTGTCGCTCTTATTTTTGACCGTTTTTGAGGGTGCTTCGCTAACTTCATATGAAGTTAGCGAAGCCTCCTCGTAAAAATGGCTTTTATCAAAATCGAATATGGTGGATAATTTGCCGCTAATTAGTCGTGAATTAGTTGTGGAAAAATTAATTTCGTCGCTCTCATTTTTGACCATTTTTTTTGGGTGCTTCGCTAACTTCATATTTTGGCACCCATCGCAAATCGAACCGCTACTAGGTGGATAATTTGCCGTTAATTAGTCGTGAATTAGTTGTGGAAAAATTAATTTTGTCGCTCTTATTTTTGGCCGTTTTTGAGGGTGCTTCGCTAACTTCATATGAAGTTAGCGAAGCACCCTCGTAAAAATGGCTTTTATCAAAATCGAATATGGTGGATAATTTGCCGCTAATTAGTCGTGAATTAGTTGTGGAAAAACTAATTTTGTCGCTCTTATTTTTGACCGTTTTTGAGGGTGCTTCGCTAACTTCATATAAAGTTAGCGAAGCACCTTCGTAAAAATGGCTTTAGACATGACGTATCGAAATCGAATATGGTGGATAATTTGCCGCTAATTAGTCGGTAATTAGTTGTGGAAAAATTAAGTTTGTCGCGTTTATTTTTGAGTGTTTTTTGGGTGCCTCTCTAACTTTATATGAATTAAGCGAAGCACTCAAAAAACGGTCAAAAAAAAGAGCGACAAAATTAATTTTTCCACAACTAATTCACGACTAATTAGCGACAAATTATCCACCATATTCGATTTTGATAAAAGCCATTTTTACGAGGGTGCTTCACTAACTTCATATGAAGTTAGCGAAGCACCCAAAAAAAGGGTCAAAAATAAGAGCGACAAAATTAACTTTTCCACAACTAATTCACGACTAATTAGTGGCAAATTATCCATCATATTCGACTTTGATAAAAGCTATTTTTACGAGGGTGCTTCGCTAACTTCATATGAAGTTAGCGAAGCACCCTCAAAAACGGTCAAAAATAAGAGCGACAAAATTAATATTTCCACAACTAATTCACGACTAATTAACGGCAAATTATCCACCTAGTAGCGATTCGATTTGCGATGGGTGCCAAAATATGAAGTTAGCGAAGCACCCAAAAAAAGGGTAAAAAATAAGAGCGACAAAATTAATTTTTCCACAACTAATTCACGACTAATTAGCGGCAAATTATCCACCATATTCGATTTTGATAAAAGCCATTTTTACGAGGGTGCTTTGCTGACTTCATATGAAGTTAGCGAAGAACCCTCAAAAACGGTCAAAAATAAGAGCGACAAAATTAATTTTACCACAACTAATTCACGACTAATTAGCGGCAAATTATCTACCATATTCGATTTAGATAAAAGCCATTTTTACGAACGAGGGTGCTTCGCTAACTTCATATGAAGTTAGCGAAGCAGCCTCAAAAACGGTCAAAATAAGAGCGACAAAATTAATTTTTCCACAACTAATTCACGACTAATTAACGGCAAATTATCCACCTAGTCCCGATTCGATCTGCGATGGGTGCTTCGCTAACTTCATGCTCATTTATAATTTGGTATATACATGTAACCAAAACAGTTTTGGATAAAAAAGTATTGGTTGTAATAAATTCTGAATACCTATCCTCTGCTCAGGGAATTCAGCAGGATACATAGTTATTAAAAGGTATAAAAACTGAATAATTTTTAATGCCATTGAATCCATTATTTTTTATAGGGTAGTCTAATAACCTATCTATCTAGCCGCCCCCATGAAACTTCCTCCTCTACTTGCATCGTGTCGTAAGGTTAGTCGAGACTTAATGAATTTTGGAATCACAAGCCTTTGCTTTTGACCCAACATGGTGTAAAAGTTTTTTAAATAAAATGGACCAAATAACAAAAGTCAACAATAATTTAAGTAAACGACAAGAAATTAAGACAGGGGTGCCCCAGGGCAGTGTTTTAGGACCACTTTTTTTTTGTAATATACATAAACAGTATTTTTCAAGATAAATTCAAGGATAAAATAATTGCATTTGCAAATGACACTGTATTATATTGGGATGAAAACTTTAATGAAATATATCATGATCTAAACTTAACTAAAACATGGTTCAGCATGAATGAATGACATGTTACTAAACCCTTCAAAAACAAAATTCTTAAATTTTTCATATAACAAACACATTAATTTTAAAAACAAATTAAAATACCATGTAAACTGCAATACCAACACCAATAACTGTGACTGTCAAATTATTGAACAAGCTAAAACCATTAAATACCTTGGAGTAATCATAGATGAAAAATTTAAACTTTAAAATACATATTCAATCAATAAATAAAAAAATTAAATACATCTTAAGCAAATTTTACTTTATCAAGAAAATACTTAAAAAAATTTCTCAAAAAAACATTATATTTTGCACTTGGAATCAATCCTAAGCTATGGTATCTCAATTGGGGGGGGGGGGGAATATAACTACACTCTCCTGTCCCTTAACAAAACAAAAAACATTTCTTAGATGAATAGAAGGTTGTGGTTATCTTGATCACACTGAACCACTATTTGCAAATCACAAAATATTAACTTTAAATGAGCTCTACTGTGTGAATATTTCTAAATTAATATTTAAAAATAAAAACAAATTAGATTTCCAATTTAGCGACAATGGAAAAGTATTTATACCAAGGGTTGACAGATCCCTTACTCAAAGAATATTCTTTTATTTGAGACTAAAAATTTTTAATAGTGTACCTGCACAATTCAAAGTCTTCTCACAAAAATTATTTAATAGGAAAACCAAAATGTTCTTTCTTCATAACAATATGGTTAATACTTTATTTGCTAGAAACTTTGATGTACCTGTAAATTAATTAATTTGTCTTAGCTCTGTCGAAAACCAAATTTTTTATTTAAGTATATATTTAGCTAAGCTAATAATTTATTTATTTAGATTTTATTTACTTAGCTTAGGTTGTTAGTGTTCTGTGTAACTCCAGTGCCATATATGTGTAGGTAATATTTTCTAATTCTTTTGTTCGTGTTCGTTTTTTGCACACAGGATTTGTTTCCTCGCACAACACTGCACAAGGAAGAGAAAATAAAAAAAATTATTGACATAAAAATGTAAGTTGAATGTTATGTATGAAGATAAGTTTTGAGGTGTTAGTTAGTGTTAGTTAGTGTTGTTATTGTGTTTTCCAATTATTGAAAATAAAAATAGAAGGTATGTACCATATTTTAAAACGTAATTTTATTATTCCTTTGTTTTTTACCTGGTACGTTTACGAAATATTTTAAAATGCCCTATTTGGGTATTTATATTTGCCTAATTATTTTCTTATCAAAGTGTTTTAGTTGCTTGCCGGGGATTGCCGAGCTATATTTCTTTAATAGGCATGAAGCTTAGGCTTATGTCAATTATGGCTTCTAAAAAAATTGTCTGCCTACGTCTGCGTTTTGGCTTATATGCATTCAAGGGTGTGATAAGCGTGTAAAAAAAACATGTGATATAAGATTTTTTTACATATAAAAAATAATTTTTTTTTATTCAAATTTCTTCTTTTTGGTACAAAAAATGTACAAAAACAAATAAAAAGCAATTAAAGGCAATAAAACTCTAAAAATATATACAGGGTGACTCAAATTCGAAGTTTTTGGGGGTTTTACGTATTTCTAGGGGAGTGAATTGAATTACGCATGGATACCAGAAGGGGTATTCTCTGTGTCAAAAGTGAATATAAGTTTGAATTTGGGAGGGGAAATTCCTTCTTTTTTTATTCCCCCACCCCGTAGGTCCGCGCCTAAGATTTTTTTAGATATTTTCCACATATTTTACGAATAAAAACGAAAAATAGCATGAAATATGACATCATGGAGTCTCGCCCCCTTCTCCAAGAAAAATTTCTTGGTGCGCTGCTGATAAATAACAGTAAATAACTTGTAAGCGATTAAAAACCGGATTACAGTATCGTTATTCTTATTACCTCCAGGGCTGTCGCTAGACTTGGGGCGGCCTGGAGCAAGACAGGAAAGATGTGCCCACCCCCCGCTTGTTGCCCCACCATTGCAAAAATTTTTGTGTTATTTTCTTACATACATGGTGTCAGTAAGTGAGCCCAGAAAAGTGATTTACTCTAAAACCAAATTATAATTGCAAAAAGAATTAAGTCAAAGCGCGGATTTGGGGGGGGGGTGCGTGGTCATTATCCCCCTTAGAAAAAATATATATGCACTTTTTGCTAAAAATTAAAGAAAAAACAGAAGAATTACCCCCCTCCCCCTATAAAAAAACCTCGTCGACTATTGCCCTTCCCTAGATTTTCACCCAGATCCGCGCATGATGAGGTCAGAATAAAAAAGTCAACAGTTTTTTTTTAACCGAGTTTTTAAAGTACATCCTCCCTACTTTTTTACGGGAGTCATAGTAATATCTCTTATTGAAAAAATAAAACCAAATATAGATTGGCTTAGTATAAACCGAACCGAACGTGGTCATTATCCCCCTTAGAAAAAATAAATATGCACTTTTTGCTAAAAATTAAAGGAAAAATAGGAGAATTATCCCCGACATCCAACCGAAAGCCACCGCCCGTAAGCTCCGGGTGGGATCCTTTACCCCTAACGAGTGTACAACAAACTACCTAAAACCAAAATATTAAGTTGTACATGGTTAACGTGGGTATAATCCGGAATACGCAGTACGACATTAAACACTAAAAAACCCATATAGCCGTAGAACATGAGTTTTCTATAAAGAAGAAGTCACAACTTAATTTAACCGTTTTACCCATATGTGACGACACGGATTTGCATTGCTTGAGACAAAATCATTGGGATTTGCAGGAGTCTGTGCAAGAATTGAAAATTTATTTTCAAATTTTTTTCTTTCGAACATACCTTATACCATTCTATAAGTACCTAATCCCTTCTCGAAATATAACAAAGGCTTTCAAAAGGTACCACCTGCATTCTTTAATACTGGGTCAAACTCATTTTAAAATTGTTAGCGGTTGTGTTTATATTACGGATTTGAATACATCTCAATTATAACAATAACAATAATAACAATTATTATAAACCTGTATATTTTAGTGTTTTTTTATAAGTTAGGCTCTTAGTAAGTGATATTAATAAAGGCGTTGTGGCGGCCATTTGAAACACCACAAACAAATTTATGGAGACCATTTAATGACCAAATAGGGGAAGAAGTGGTGGTACCATTAGAGTATGCGGTTTTACAGGAACCAAACCTTAATCCTAAAATATAAATGGATCCATGACGGAACTGATACCTTCCTAGCTAGCCTAGTATCACACTTCAAGTGAAGCCATGATAATATATTAGCCTTGAAAACAGCCTTTTGTAAATATCTCAGAAACTAAAGCTCCTACGAAGTTTTTAGTAATAACACGAATTATTAAAGAAAATATAGTCCTACATTTTGAAAACAATGTATTGAGACGATGCTCCGTTAAAAAGTTAGTATTTTTAAAAATTTTTAATTGTCAGAAAACTGAGATTAGCATTAATGGATTTTGACCAAAATCTAGTCAGCTTGTAAGAGTATCAAGCACTATTTTACCTGAAATTTTTTTAAAAATCCGTTCTGCGGTTTAGGAGCTATCGTGTTACGTACAGAAGTAATATATACACACACAGACAGACATCACGACGATATTGCTAGGATAGGTCAAAATACATCAACATAACACCTTTTTGGCGTTATCTCAAATCGTCGAAAATAATACCTTCTCTCTAGCCATTATACGCGGGCTAGGAAGGTAGAAATATCCAAAGGGCAAGGCAAAACTTTTAAAAACACAATGTACGAGGAAAACTCAAGATTTTATTCTTGATATGTATACGCAATTCTCAGTAGAAAATTACGGAAATCGTTCCAGAATATACGAACGTATTACACATATTACAGGGGCAAGCTACATAGTATATAGTACCTACCTATTAATGATTATTATACGCATTAAGCAGCAACTTTTATTAAACGTTTTATTTTACTTGACTATATACTATAAACAGTTCCCAGTCCGGCACATCCTCTCCGTTATTTGTTTAGGATTCCCTAATGGGTTTCAAACTTCAAATTTTATTATGGCTTTTTTAGTGGCTTTTTGAAATGAAAGAACATTAATACCAAACTGACCAGAAAAACAAGAATCTGTGATATTGTGCAAAAAAATGCACATCCAAAATAATTTTAAAAAATATTTTTAAAGGTTTTAAAATACAACGCCCAATTCTGAAGTTTTTAAAAGCAACTTATTTAAACTGCCCTTTCCTTAAACGTGCTTTTTGACAGTTTTTTGCTAAAAACTAGTGTTGTGTGCTGGTCTTTTTTAATGATTTGGTATTTCACAAAAAATATAGCCCGAATAAAATTAGAATGAATTGGGAGGACTTACCGAGGTTTTCCCACTATTTGCCCCAAATGATTTCTTCTCGAGGATCCTCTGGCAGACCATCAACAACCAATCCAATGCACAATTTTAACCACTCAAAATGTTTGTGGAGTTAGAAATAGTTTGTAAAATAATAATTGGAAATTATTAAGCGATCACAAAAGGTGAAAAGTGCGTGAGCATAAACACTGCTTCTTACGATAGACAGAATTTTATACTGAAAATATAATATATTAAAATAAAAATGTTCAACGAAAAATTCGAATCTTTCTATAAAAAAAGGCCTCCCAATATTAACTCGCGAAAAGGCATTAAATCGAGAGAAAACAAAATAAATAAAATTCTCGCTGCTCTCGAGCGCATTCACCAAAAACTAAATTACTGGTGGATGCATTTTATGCAGTTTATATTTAAGAAAAAGAAAAGTTTAAAACTAGAAATTATAAACTAGAAAAGAATGTGAGCGGATACGCAACATCCTGCCCACCGTTAAGAGTCCCAGCGGACCTTAACTATGTAGTATCGTTTGTGGAGACTGGTAAAGGACAAAGCTTTACCATTGGTCTCCTAAAATCACCTTGATTTATGTGGACTATAGCAACGCGTGTTACTCCGTCTGCACCCGGGTGTAAGGCAATTATTTTACCTACATTCCACTTGGTGGGTGGTAAATTGTCGACTTTAAGCAGCACAAGAGTACCCACTTCAGCAGGTTGGGAATTGGGTTCTAGCCACTTCCCGCGCTGCTGAAGGGTATGCAAATACTCCTTGTGCCACCTAGACCAAAAATCTTTGTGCAGTCGTTGTAACAACTGATAGCGACTCATTTAATTTAATTTCAAATGTGATAAGTCTCTGTCTGGCAAAACAGAAAGAGGTTCGAGTGATAGAAAATGACCGGGTGTTAAAACCGCTAAGTCATTTGGATCGTTTGGTAATAGTGATAAAGGCCGAGAGTTAAGTACGGCTTCAATTTGAACCAAAACAGTATAAAACTCCTCATAAGTTAATCTTTGTTCACCAATAACCCGATACAAGTGACAGACTTAACTCCTGCTTCCGCTAAAGCATTAAAATGCGGAGCAAGAGATGGACTAAATTTCCATTCTATTTTCTCAGAATCCGTTGCATACTTAAATATTTCAGTAATTTGTTTACTCGCAGCGCAAAAATTCGACGCGTTATCCGACCAAATAGAACTTATGCGTTCCCTGCGACAAATGAATCGACGTAGTGCGCAAAGAAATGCCTCGCAAGAAAGGTCGGAAACCAATTCCAGGTGAGATGCCTTCGTGACAAAGCACACGAATATGCATATATACGATTTTGTTGATTTTACTCCACGCAATTTTCCGAGAGTAGTAAAGAAAGGTCCCGCAAAATCTACTGCAACGCAACTGAACGCATTTGCTTTAGAAATGCGCTCCTTTGGCAAGTTGCCCATTGGAGGTATATAAGGCTTGGAGTTTAAGCGCCAGCAAGTCATGCATTTTCCTATGACCGATCTAATAGTTCGTCTCGCGGATAAAATCGAAAATCTTTGCTGCAATAAATGCTGCAACGTCTGCGCACCTGGATGTAGGTACATTTTATGAAATTGTTCAATAAGCAATGCGGTTAGTCGATTTTTTTGCGGCAATAAAATGGGGTGTTTTTTGTCGAAATCTAATTGAGATCTGCGAAGGCGACCACCGCTCTTAAAATGCCTTCTGGATCAATAAAAACGTTTAATTTGCGGAATGGTTTAGAAGAAAGTCGGTTGGTTCGTAAGTTTGTAATATCATCAGAAAATTCTAGCGCTTGCGCGTGTTTAGTTAAAATTATTAAAGCGGAATCTAGCTCAAATATTGTAAGAAAACCAGTATTTAATTCTCGTTTTCTTATTTTTAAACAAAAGCGGAGGCATAGAGCCAGAATTCTATGTATTTTTGAGAGACACGAATAATTATTTAATAAATAATCTAAGTGGTTGTCATTTATAAAAACAGCCAACGTAATTTTGCGTTCTTCACATAGTGCAATTTCGTCCATGCTTTCGGGTTCAACTAATTTTTGTAGTAGGCCAAGTGTCCTGTGGTTGACGCAAAAAATCAGAACCTGCCCACCGTAACAAATTATTGGATAACTCCATGGGTAATAAACCGCGGCTTGCCACATCGGCTGGATTGGCTTCAGTGCTAATATGACGCCATATAGAGGGAGATATTTTCTCTTGTATAGACGCTACCCGGTTAGCAATAAATGTTTTCCAGCGATATGGAGGATTTTTTATCCAAGTCAATGCAACTGTGGAGTCACACCAGGCAAAAATTTTTGAAAAAGTTATTTGACTCGAAAGCGTGTTAATAACTACATGCATTAAATCAGCGAGAGCTATAGAAAGCGGTGCCACTTTTGATTTAGCCGCAACTAAGAAAATGCGAAATGAATCTTCACAAAGTATACGAAAATATATTACACAGACCGTAGCCTTTTGGCTAGCTTCACAGAAGCCATGAATTTCACAGCTATAATCTTGATTAAAGCTAATGAGTCGGGGTAGTTGAAAATTCGAAAGCGTAGGTAGCTCGGATTTATATTGTAGCCAACGATCTACAATAAACTGAGGCGGGGAGTCATCCCATCTAACTCCTAATGAAAAGAGCATTTGGCTTAAATGTTTTGCAAAAAGCGTTAGCGGAGCTAAGTAGCCCATGGGTTCGTAGCATCTAGCTACTTCAGACAAGATTGCGCGCTTAGTACAACCCTTATCCTGTGGTTGAATGCGAAATGCAAAATTGTCAGATCTTGAAATCCAATGAAGACCTAATATTTTCACCGTTTCCGATTCTGAACCAAAATTAAAAGATTTAGAAACTAAATGTGATTCTGGTATATCCTTTAAAAACTCTGAACTGTTGCTAGAAAATTTTTTAAGATCAAATCCACCGAGTTTAAGAAGTTCGACTAACTGATTTCGTAATTCACGAGCTTGATCTAGAGATTTACATGACGTCACGCAGTCGTCAACAAAAATGTCACGTGACAGAACCTCTGAGGCGAGAGGGAAGCAATGACCTTCATCCGCAATAAGTTGGGTTACAACACGATTTGCTAAATATGGTGAACAAGAGAGACCGAAACTTACACGTTTAAATCTATAATCTTTAATTTCCTCATTCTTAGAAAATCTCCAGAGTATTCTTTGGTAGTCTGTATGCTTTAAAGCAACTTTTAGTTGTGGAAACATGCTGAGAATGTCACATGTGAAAGCAATAGGATGAAGACGAAAATTCAGAAGAATAGAGAAAATTTCTTTTTGTAACTTAGGACCTACTAGAAAATTGTCGTTTAATGAAAAACCGTTCACCTTTGCACTTCCATCGTAAACAATTCGAATCTTATCACCCTTTGGTACAGGGTGGTGCGGCAGATAATAGCAATCATTTTTACGCGCAGAATCGGGAACTAGCTCTAAGTAATCATCCTTTAGATATCCGTCAATTATTTCAGAATATTGAGCGTACATATTTTCATTAAAGGAAAAGCGTTTTTCTAAAGATAAAAAACGTCTAACTGCGCACGCGCGTGAAATTTTCGTATCGATTTTTTGTACATTATCTTTAAAGGGCAATTCAACAATATAGCGACCCGATTTATCCCTACTGTGGGTTTCTAAAAAATGTTTTTCACATTTTTCTTCTTCGGGCGATAAAAATTTTTTTTTTTTGGAATTTCTTCTATTTCCCAAAATCTTTTAATGCACTTATCTAATTCGAGCGTTTGCGATTTGCTTTTTAAGAAAAGCGAGGTTGTAGAAACCATTTTTGTTTTATTTTGTTCAAGTTTTCCCATAACAATGTACCCAAAACAAGTATTTATTGCATCCGGTAAATGTGGCTGACTATAAACGTACCCACTCCTTAACATGTAAGGAAAAACTTCACATCCTAAAAGCATGTCAATACCAGCGGGTTGGAAAAACTAAGGGTCTGATAGTTTTATATTAGAGAGATATGAGAAGTCAACTCCGTTAATTACCGCGGCGGGCATGTCAGAAGAGACTTGGTTAATAATAATCGCGTTAACGTTAAAATAAGGACCTTTTTTATCCATTGGTTTTATTACGCAAGTTGTTCTACCATTGGAAACGACCTCATTCATGGTTCCTATACCTTGAATTGTGAGAGATAAAGGGTATTTATGTAAATCTAACGTTTTAAAACACTTTTGAGAAATATAACTACTTGAACTACCGCTATCTAAAATAACGCGAATTTGGTGGAAGTTACCACAAAAATCTTGAATATCTACCTTTGCCCTACCCAAGATTGTATTTGAAGAATTTGACACTATGCCACAGTGGGTATTGGAAGAAGCGGAGGGCGCGGAAGAATGCGCCTGCGGCGCAGATTGTGCACTAGAAAAATTATGTTGTCTTGCGGGTGTCTGATTAGCATCAAAAAATGGAAGCGAGGGCCGTGAGTCCCTTGTAGCGTTAGTGAAAGAAGGTTGAATATTAGCGAAATGCGTATTAGCATTAGAGAAGTTAGCGTTTGCGTTAGCGGGTTGCATATTAGGTTCAGCGTATTGCGAATTAGCGTTAGAATATAGCGGGTTTGCGTAAGAAATAGCGTTGTTATATGAATAGGAGTGAGCGGGTAGCGAATTAGCGTTAACGTTTGAGATAGTCTGAAACTCTCTATTATTATTCTTTTGCGGGATACTATCCATATTTTGGGGTTGATTAGGTAACACGTGAAGCAATGAGTGGTGTTTAAGGGCGCAGACGCGACAAGCAGATTGCGATTTGCATTGTTTTATATTGTGGAAACCTAAACAATTTGTGCACCAGTTTTTACTTTTAAATAAATTTAGGCGTTCTTGCGGAGTTTTGTTATTAAACTCGGGACACTGATATATTAAATGCGACTCCTGTCTACAAAAATGGCAAAAATTTGTTGGTTTACTAGGAGTATTACCGAAAAAAGTTTGCGTAGTCGGACTAGTCCTTTTAAATGGATATTGCCCCTTGGCCTTTAAGTTATCAACTTTAAATTGTGATTGTTTGAAACTTGAAAAACTCGAATTTTTGTTATTATTTAAAGAATATTCTAGCGTCTCCAATGCGTTACATTGTCTTAAAACAAAGTTTTTCAGAGAATCGAATGTGGGAATTTTACTGGAGTCGGTGTGTTCCTCAAGTACAAACCGCGTAATGGTATTCTGATCCAAGTGTTTGGAAAATAAGAAAAATAATAAAAAATCCCAATTTTTGGTATCAAAATTTAAATTATCAAGGGCTGCGAGATTTTCCGTAAACGTGTCTACTAGCGTGCGTAAAAGTTTTCCATTTTTTGAAGAATTAACAACCGGTGCATTATATATTGCTTGCAAATGATCAAAAGCGATTAACCGTTTATTATCATAGCGTTGGACGAGATTATCGTAAGCTATTTGGTAATTAGCGTCAGTTGGTTGTAGGCACTGAATTAAAGCGAGCAGCGGCCCTTCCAAGTAAGAACGCAAATAGTTAAATTTTTCAACATAGGGTATGAAGGGCTGGTTGTGCACTACCGAATTATACATATCTATAAACGGACAAAAATCGCGCAGGTTTCCTGAAAATTTTTTAATATCTAATTTTGGTAAGCTAGGGCGTATACTTGCTAAAGTTTGCATCTGATTCTGAGTGCACGTAGAAGTTGCTGCGAAATCTACTGTGATAGATTTTTGATCAAAATGCGTGGTATAAACTGCGTGGACATAAGCCAGATTAAAATCAAACTGTTTTCTGACACCGTCCTCAGTATCCATGGTCGTTGCATCATCTTCAGTTATAGCCATCAAGGATAAAACATTCCCGTGATTTTTATTAAAATCAAGAGATATCTGATCTTTATTTTGATATAATAATTTAAATTGTAAACTGGACATTTCATCCTGACTTATGTTTTCTGATAAAGTTCTTAAATCCTGCATCTGATTAAAGTTCATTTGCCGAAGGGCTTTATACTGTTTTAATTTATTAGAGTTACTAGTCATTTTGTCTATTTGCGTAAATTAAACAATGAAAAGAAAATACCAAGAACAAAAATCACTATTTTAATATAGCTATTTACCTATATATTGCAGTTGCTACAGTCTACACTCTGTATAAAATCAGGTTATACTATTCCCTATAGACTAGTAGGTAGGTACCTACTATATTTCGCAAAAATAAATATAATTTTAAAATTGAAATCAAATTAAATAGGTAGGTATAATTAACCTTTCTTAAAATATTTTTAAAATCAATATTTGAAAAAAGTTTTAGGCCACCGTGAATTTTCAATGTCAGGCGACACAAAAAACTGTGTTGACTCGCACTGAATGGTTAAAATTACAAAACGAGACTACGAGAATTTTATTTGCTAATTTTAAGAAAAATCGGGTTCCAATTCGGCTCCGGTAGGACCAGATGTTGTGTGCTGGTCTTTTTTAATGATTTGGTTTTTCACAAAAAATATAGCCCGAATAAAATTAGAATGAATTGGGAGGACTTACCGAGGTTTTCCCACTATTTGCCCCAAATGGTTTCTTCTCGAGGATCCTCTGGCAGACCATCAACAACCAATCCAATGCACAATTTTAACCACTCAAAATGTTTGTGGAGTTAGAAATAGTTTGTAAAATAATAATTGGAAATTATTAAGCGATCACAAAAGGTGAAAAGTGCATGAGCATAAACACTGCTTCTTACGATAGACAGAATTTTATACTGAAAATATAATATATTAAAATAAAAATGTTGAACGAAAAATTCGAATCTTTCTATAAAAAAAGGCCTCCCAATATTAACTCGCGATAAGGAATTAAATCGAGAGAAAACAAAATAAATAAAATTCTCGCTGCTCTCGAGCGCATTCACCAAAAACTAAATTACTGGTGGATGCATTTTATGCAGTTTATATTTAAGAAAAAGAAAAGGTAAAAACTAGAATTTATAAACTAGAAAAGAATATGAGCGGATACGCAACAACTAGAAAACAATCAACTTACGTAAAAATCCTCTAGAAATTATCTATTGAATAGACAAAACTTTATTTTTATCGATGTATACAAGTCCCCTTTGAGAGCAGAGGTGCACCTGCCAGAGGCATATCAAAAAGGGGTAAATTTTTAAAATTAAAATTTTTCTTGAGGTATTTTTTATTCCTAACACATTGTTTTTCTCCAAAAAGTATTTTTCGGAAAAAAACCCATTAGTAGTAGATATATGTTCCTTCTGGATCAAAATGAGAAGGTAATTCCGAGAAATAAAGTCTTTTTAACAATAGCCGAGGGTCATTGTCTTTTTAACAATAGCCTCCTTTAGGGCATATGCCAATAGTCGGAGTGCCTTTTTGACTTTGATATTACAATGTACAGTTATGTGAGCCTTTGTTTTTTATGTGCAGGTGCGAGTGTGTCTTTGTCTTTTTGACAATAGCCAAATAGTGCGACTCGTTTTTTGAGCATCGGCCAATAGTCTAAGTGCTTTTTTGACTTTGATATGTCAATGTACAGTTATGTGAGCCTTTGACTTTTGTGTGCAGGTGCGGGGTGGCTCATTGTCTTTTTAACAATAGCCTAATAGTGTGGATACTCTTTTAGAGCATAGGCCAATAGTCGGAGTGCCCTTTTGACTTTGATATTACAATGTACAGTTATGTGAGCCTTTGTCTTTTGTGTGCAGGTGCGAGTGGCTCTTTGTCTTTTTGACAATAGCCGAATAGCATGGGCGATTTTTTGGCTGGGTGTTATATTGACCTCGACAATGAATGGTCTTGGCTCCAAATTTATTACCAAACAAGTCAAGACAAGTTTAAGTAAAGATTGCATTTTCTTGGCACTAATTACTCCAGATGCTCATTCATTATGCTTTGTATGCAGTTGCAAACGTATTATTGACCTCGAGAATGAATGGCCTTGAGCCCAAATTTATCACCCGACAACAATTCAAGGCCATTACAAAATTAAAAGTCAAGGGCACATATATTTTGCAAGAGTGGGTTAGGTGGTGTGTGATTCATGCCAGGTGTTCATTTTATTTTTGCATGCAGAGGCTTATAGTCTGAGAGGTATTATATTTTTTACCCAACAAGTCAAGACAAGTTTAAGTCATTCTCTTGGTACTAATTACACTAGGTGTTCATTCATTATGCTTTTTCAAAATTTGGAATGCCCTAAAGTGACATTATATTATTAAAATTTACATCAAAAGACTGCTACAGCTTGTGATTTGTGGTCCAGTTTATCATGAAGGTGCATTGTTGGATAAAATACTCTGCCAGTATATGGGCACCTAAGCTCACACTTACTATAGTTATAGTATACGTGTGAGCTAATATAACTAAAAACTGAAATATCTTTTATTCAACTCCAGACTCAATTACATTTCGTTTGATATCACACAAGCCATGTTTTAACTTAAACTCGACCTAAAACCCAGCCTAGGTACCAAATTTCACTGAAATTAAGCAAGCGGTGGGTTATGCACGTTGGTTGTTACAGACTGACAGACAGACAAACATACAAACACACACACAGATAGACATCATACATCAGATCAACATCAGTTTTCGCAATCTAAGAATTAAATTTTTCGAAGAATCCCAGCCATTTAACAAAATATTGCTCTTGTTATTATTTATTTTCTTCTTGAAAAATTTTTTACTACCTATATTCCAACACCAGTATTTACTAAAGGGTCTACAGTGCTAAGTGCTACAATCCTAGGTTTCAAAGTCTACATTTTGGTTGAAGGTTTAACTTACTTTTCCCGTGAATGCAATAGTTTTTAATATTTATATAAATTGTTCATAAATACTTTGCGATATGGGTCATCTTGTTTCGTTGTAACAAAGACATTATTTCCACACAAGGGTTAAAAATAAATAAAAAGAATAAAAGATTTTGGTTTAAAAGCGGCAGCCATATTTAGACCTCCAAACGTCACTAGGAAATGTCGAATAAAAACGGTGTAAGTCAGTGTCAGCTGTCCGCTATATTTTACTTGTTAATTTTTTAGACAAGTTAGCAAGGATTAAGATGGTCGATTGTTTTGGCAAATGTGTAATTGAAAAGAGATTCTAACATATCTTGTGCTTTTTACAGTATTTAAATATTGATACGTATTTAATACGGTAATGCATCTACAGATATAGTTTTAAGTTATTTATGTATTATTTAGCTTTGAATATTTTTGTATAATTTTTTTTTGTCAATCATGTATTATTTCTATTGTTATTCGAACTTTAAACCACCCCTTAGGAGTGGTATTACAATTTGAGACTATTTTTAACGGGAATCCTACGACTGCACGGACTAAGTTTCCAAAAAATGACATTTCGTTACAAAATTTTAATGTGGTTATTCTTTATTTCTAAAGTTAAGTTGAATTTATATGAGATGAAACTCACTGAGAAATGCATACTATCATATTGCACATTATAGTTCCGGCAAGATTCGGGAAAAACCACTTTCTAGAAGCATTTTATATTACTTTTTGGCAAATGGGCAATTCCTACTATTTTGACCCTGCTGAATCCGAATATCCCTGTTGCCAACTCGAAATATTGAGAGGGGCTGAGATATTCAAGATGGCGGCCAAAATGGCGGCGGAATTTTAAATTGCCGCTGGAAAGTCCAAATTGTCACAGGTGTACATTCAAAATATAACATATTATTTTTTTTTAATGGCTGCAAAAACCTCCAAAAACCCCCCCAGACCCCCCAAAATCTGAAAGTTTGAGGTTTTTTCAAATTTTCTTAAAAACTGAGCTTCCAAGAGAGACAAATGTATAATATACTTTATTGTATACAATAAAATTCCCTTTTCAACACGGTATAACTTAATAAAGTTAGACTAATAACAAGCTCTCGCGCCGTCCGTTATTTGAAGTAATTAAAAAAAGTTGAAAAAGTACCTATGTTTCTTCCAAGATTTATTAAATTTTTTTAAAAACTAATATCTACAGAAAACCGTGTATTACATTTTGGTATACTTAATAAAATTTCCTTCGAAATGACGTATAACATGATTAAACATATATTAATTTTGAAAAAACAGAAAATAAACCATTTTTGTTACAGGTTTTATCTAATTTTCTCAAAAACTAAGCTTAACATGAAAAAACTTATTCTAGAATTTTTTGGAGACAGGGAAATTTCCTTTTTAAAAATGTGAAACTCGGTGGGGTTTGACTTATAGCAAACTCTCCAGCGACGTCCGTCAATAGGGGTGATTTCAACAAATCATTAAAAAAAACATGTTTTTCATACGTTTTATTCAATTTTCTTAAAAACCAAGCTCTTTATCAAAAAATGTATTGTATACTTCGTCATAGCCAATA
>OY755038.1:132220016-132267720 GCA_963576565.1 Aspidapion aeneum
GGTTAGTTGGTTAGTTGGTTAGTTGGTTAGTTGGTTAGTTGGTTAGTTGGTTAGTTGGTTAGTTGGTTAGTTGGTTAGTTGGTTAGTCGGTTAGTCGGTTAGTTGGTTAGTTAGTTAGTCAGTCAGTCAGTCAGTCAGTCAGTCAGTCAGTCAGTCAGTCAGTCAGTCAGTCAGTCAGTCAGTCAGTCAGTCAGTCAGTCAGTCAGTCAGTCAGTCAGTCAGTCAGTCAGTCAGTCAGTCAGTCAGTCAGTCAGTCAGTCAGTCAGTCAGTCAGTCAGTCAGTCAGTCAGTCAGTCAGTCAGTCAGTCAGTCAGTCAGTCAGTCAGTCAGTCAGTCAGTCAGTCAGTCAGTCAGTCAGTCAGTCAGTCAGTCAGTCAGTCAGTCAGTCAGTCAGTCAGTCAGTCAGTCAGTCAGTCAGTCAGTCAGTCAGTCAGTCAGTCAGTCAGTCAGTCAGTCAGTCAGTCAGTCAGTCAGTCAGTCAGTCAGTCAGTCAGTCAGTCAGTCAGTCAGTCAGTCAGTCAGTCAGTCAGTCAGTCAGTCAGTCAGTCAGTCAGTCAGTCAGTCAGTCAGTCAGTCAGTCAGTCAGTCAGTCAGTCAGTCAGTCAG
The DNA here is from genome assembly GCA_963576565.1 of Aspidapion aeneum. NCBI lineage: Eukaryota > Metazoa > Arthropoda > Insecta > Coleoptera > Brentidae > Aspidapion > Aspidapion aeneum. The sequence goes on from OY755038.1 coordinate 132,220,623, forward strand.
TCAGTCAGTCAGTCAGTCAGTCAGTCAGTCAGTCAGTCAGTCAGTCAGTCAGTCAGTCAGTCAGTCAGTCAGTCAGTCAGTCAGTCAGTCAGTCAGTCAGTCAGTCAGTCAGTCAGTCAGTCAGTCAGTCAGTCAGTCAGTCAGTCAGTCAGTCAGTCAGTCAGTCAGTCAGTCAGTCAGTCAGTCAGTCAGTCAGTCAGTCAGTCAGTCAGTCAGTCAGTCAGTCAGTCAGTCAGTCAGTCAGTCAGTCAGTCAGTCAGTCAGTCAGTCAGTCAGTCAGTCAGTCAGTCAGTCAGTCAGTCAGTCAGTCAGTCAGTCAGTCAGTCAGTCAGTCAGTCAGTCAGTCAGTCAGTCAGTCAGTCAGTCAGTCAGTCAGTCAGTCAGTCAGTCAGTCAGTCAGTCAGTCAGTCAGTCAGTCAGTCAGTCAGTCAGTCAGTCAGTCAGTCAGTCAGTCAGTCAGTCAGTCAGTCAGTCAGTCAGTCAGTCAGTCAGTCAGTCAGTCAGTCAGTCAGTCAGTCAGTCAGTCAGTCAGTCAGTCAGTCAGTCAGTCAGTCAGTCAGTCAGTCAGTCAGTCAGTCAGTCAGTCAGTCAGTCAGTCAGTCAGTCAGTCAGTCAGTCAGTCAGTCAGTCAGTCAGTCAGTCAGTCAGTCAGTCAGTCAGTCAGTCAGTCAGTCAGTCAGTCAGTCAGTCAGTCAGTCAGTCAGTCAGTCAGTCAGTCAGTCAGTCAGTCAGTCAGTCAGTCAGTCAGTCAGTCAGTCAGTCAGTCAGTCAGTCAGTCAGTCAGTCAGTCAGTCAGTCAGTCAGTCAGTCAGTCAGTCAGTCAGTCAGTCAGTCAGTCAGTCAGTCAGTCAGTCAGTCAGTCAGTCAGTCAGTCAGTCAGTCAGTCAGTCAGTCAGTCAGTCAGTCAGTCAGTCAGTCAGTCAGTCAGTCAGTCAGTCAGTCAGTCAGTCAGTCAGTCAGTCAGTCAGTCAGTCAGTCAGTCAGTCAGTCAGTCAGTCAGTCAGTCAGTCAGTCAGTCAGTCAGTCAGTCAGTCAGTCAGTCAGTCAGTCAGTCAGTCAGTCAGTCAGTCAGTCAGTCAGTCAGTCAGTCAGTCAGTCAGTCAGTCAGTCAGTCAGTCAGTCAGTCAGTCAGTCAGTCAGTCAGTCAGTCAGTCAGTCAGCAGTCAGTCAGTCAGTCAGTCAGTCAGTCAGTCAGTCAGTCAGTCAGTCAGTCAGTCAGTCAGTCAGTCAGTCAGTCAGTCAGTCAGTCAGTCAGTCAGTCAGTCAGTCAGTCAGTCAGTCAGTCAGTCAGTCAGTCAGTCAGTCAGTCAGTCAGTCAGTCAGTCAGTCAGTCAGTCAGTCAGTCAGTCAGTCAGTCAGTCAGTCAGTCAGTCAGTCAGTCAGTCAGTCAGTCAGTCAGTCAGTCAGTCAGTCAGTCAGTCAGTCAGTCAGTCAGTCAGTCAGTCAGTCAGTCAGTCAGTCAGTCAGTCAGTCAGTCAGTCAGTCAGTCAGTCAGTCAGTCAGTCAGTCAGTCAGTCAGTCAGTCAGTCAGTCAGTCAGTCAGTCAGTCAGTCAGTCAGTCAGTCAGTCAGTCAGTCAGTCAGTCAGTCAGTCAGTCAGTCAGTCAGTCAGTCAGTCAGTCAGTCAGTCAGTCAGTCAGTCAGTCAGTCAGTCAGTCAGGTCAGTCAGTCAGTCAGTCAGTCAGTCAGTCAGTCAGTCAGTCAGTCAGTCAGTCAGTCAGTCAGTCAGTCAGTCAGTCAGTCAGTCAGTCAGTCAGTCAGTCAGTCAGTCAGTCAGTCAGTCAGTCAGTCAGTCAGTCAGTCAGTCAGTCAGTCAGTCAGTCAGTCAGTCAGTCAGTCAGTCAGTCAGTCAGTCAGTCAGTCAGTCAGTCAGTCAGTCAGTCAGTCAGTCAGTCAGTCAGTCAGTCAGTCAGTCAGTCAGTCAGTCAGTCAGTCAGTCAGTCAGTCAGTCAGTCAGTCAGTCAGTCAGTCAGTCAGTCAGTCAGTCAGTCAGTCAGTCAGTCAGTCAGTCAGTCAGTCAGTCAGTCAGTCAGTCAGTCAGTCAGTCAGTCAGTCAGTCAGTCAGTCAGTCAGTCAGTCAGTCAGTCAGTCAGTCAGTCAGTCAGTCAGTCAGTCAGTCAGTCAGTCAGTCAGTCAGTCAGTCAGTCAGTCAGTCAGTCAGTCAGTCAGTCAGTCAGTCAGTCAGTCAGTCAGTCAGTCAGTCAGTCAGTCAGTCAGTCAGTCAGTCAGTCAGTCAGTCAGTCAGTCAGTCAGTCAGTCAGTCAGTCAGTCAGTCAGTCAGTCAGTCAGTCAGTCAGTCAGTCAGTCAGTCAGTCAGTCAGTCAGTCAGTCAGTCAGTCAGTCAGTCAGTCAGTCAGTCAGTCAGTCAGTCAGTCAGTCAGTCAGTCAGTCAGTCAGTCAGTCAGTCAGTCAGTCAGTCAGTCAGTCAGTCAGTCAGTCAGTCAGTCAGTCAGTCAGTCAGTCAGTCAGTCAGTCAGTCAGTCAGTCAGTCAGTCAGTCAGTCAGTCAGTCAGTCAGTCAGTCAGTCAGTCAGTCAGTCAGTCAGTCAGTCAGTCAGTCAGTCAGTCAGTCAGTCAGTCAGTCAGTCAGTCAGTCAGTCAGTCAGTCAGTCAGTCAGTCAGTCAGTCAGTCAGTCAGTCAGTCAGTCAGTCAGTCAGTCAGTCAGTCAGTCAGTCAGTCAGTCAGTCAGTCAGTCAGTCAGTCAGTCAGTCAGTCAGTCAGTCAGTCAGTCAGTCAGTCAGTCAGTCAGTCAGTCAGTCAGTCAGTCAGTCAGTCAGTCAGTCAGTCAGTCAGTCAGTCAGTCAGTCAGTCAGTCAGTCAGTCAGTCAGTCAGTCAGTCAGTCAGTCAGTCAGTCAGTCAGTCAGTCAGTCAGTCAGTCAGTCAGTCAGTCAGTCAGTCAGTCAGTCAGTCAGTCAGTCAGTCAGTCAGTCAGTCAGTCAGTCAGTCAGTCAGTCAGTCAGTCAGTCAGTCAGTCAGTCAGTCAGTCAGTCAGTCAGTCAGTCAGTCAGTCAGTCAGTCAGTCAGTCAGTCAGTCAGTCAGTCAGTCAGTCAGTCAGTCAGTCAGTCAGTCAGTCAGTCAGTCAGTCAGTCAGTCAGTCAGTCAGTCAGTCAGTCAGTCAGTCAGTCAGTCAGTCAGTCAGTCAGTCAGTCAGTCAGTCAGTCAGTCAGTCAGTCAGTCAGTCAGTCAGTCAGTCAGTCAGTCAGTCAGTCAGTCAGTCAGTCAGTCAGTCAGTCAGTCAGTCAGTCAGTCAGTCAGTCAGTCAGTCAGTCAGTCAGTCAGTCAGTCAGTCAGTCAGTCAGTCAGTCAGTCAGTCAGTCAGTCAGTCAGTCAGTCAGTCAGTCAGTCAGTCAGTCAGTCAGTCAGTCAGTCAGTCAGTCAGTCAGTCAGTCAGTCAGTCAGTCAGTCAGTCAGTCAGTCAGTCAGTCAGTCAGTCAGTCAGTCAGTCAGTCAGTCAGTCAGTCAGTCAGTCAGTCAGTCAGTCAGTCAGTCAGTCAGTCAGTCAGTCAGTCAGTCAGTCAGTCAGTCAGTCAGTCAGTCAGTCAGTCAGTCAGTCAGTCAGTCAGTCAGTCAGTCAGTCAGTCAGTCAGTCAGTCAGTCAGTCAGTCAGTCAGTCAGTCAGTCAGTCAGTCAGTCAGTCAGTCAGTCAGTCAGTCAGTCAGTCAGTCAGTCAGTCAGTCAGTCAGTCAGTCAGTCAGTCAGTCAGTCAGTCAGTCAGTCAGTCAGTCAGTCAGTCAGTCAGTCAGTCAGTCAGTCAGTCAGTCAGTCAGTCAGTCAGTCAGTCAGTCAGTCAGTCAGTCAGTCAGTCAGTCAGTCAGTCAGTCAGTCAGTCAGTCAGTCAGTCAGTCAGTCAGTCAGTCAGTCAGTCAGTCAGTCAGTCAGTCAGTCAGTCAGTCAGTCAGTCAGTCAGTCAGTCAGTCAGTCAGTCAGTCAGTCAGTCAGTCAGTCAGTCAGTCAGTCAGTCAGTCAGTCAGTCAGTCAGTCAGTCAGTCAGTCAGTCAGTCAGTCAGTCAGTCAGTCAGTCAGTCAGTCAGTCAGTCAGTCAGTCAGTCAGTCAGTCAGTCAGTCAGTCAGTCAGTCAGTCAGTCAGTCAGTCAGTCAGTCAGTCAGTCAGTCAGTCAGTCAGTCAGTCAGTCAGTCAGTCAGTCAGTCAGTCAGTCAGTCAGTCAGTCAGTCAGTCAGTCAGTCAGTCAGTCAGTCAGTCAGTCAGTCAGTCAGTCAGTCAGTCAGTCAGTCAGTCAGTCAGTCAGTCAGTCAGTCAGTCAGTCAGTCAGTCAGTCAGTCAGTCAGTCAGTCAGTCAGTCAGTCAGTCAGTCAGTCAGTCAGTCAGTCAGTCAGTCAGTCAGTCAGTCAGTCAGTCAGTCAGTCAGTCAGTCTCAGTCAGTCAGTCAGTCAGTCAGTCAGTCAGTCAGTCAGTCAGTCAGTCAGTCAGTCAGTCAGTCAGTCAGTCAGTCAGTCAGTCAGTCAGTCAGTCAGTCAGTCAGTCAGTCAGTCAGTCAGTCAGTCAGTCAGTCAGTCAGTCAGTCAGTCAGTCAGTCAGTCAGTCAGTCAGTCAGTCAGTCAGTCAGTCAGTCAGTCAGTCAGTCAGTCAGTCAGTCAGTCAGTCAGTCAGTCAGTCAGTCAGTCAGTCAGTCAGTCAGTCAGTCAGTCAGTCAGTCAGTCAGTCAGTCAGTCAGTCAGTCAGTCAGTCAGTCAGTCAGTCAGTCAGTCAGTCAGTCAGTCAGTCAGTCAGTCAGTCAGTCAGTCAGTCAGTCAGTCAGTCAGTCAGTCAGTCAGTCAGTCAGTCAGTCAGTCAGTCAGTCAGTCAGTCAGTCAGTCAGTCAGTCAGTCAGTCAGTCAGTCAGTCAGTCAGTCAGTCAGTCAGTCAGTCAGTCAGTCAGTCAGTCAGTCAGTCAGTCAGTCAGTCAGTCAGTCAGTCAGTCAGTCAGTCAGTCAGTCAGTCAGTCAGTCAGTCAGTCAGTCAGTCAGTCAGTCAGTCAGTCAGTCAGTCAGTCAGTCAGTCAGTCAGTCAGTCAGTCAGTCAGTCAGTCAGTCAGTCAGTCAGTCAGTCAGTCAGTCAGTCAGTCAGTCAGTCAGTCAGTCAGTCAGTCAGTCAGTCAGTCAGTCAGTCAGTCAGTCAGTCAGTCAGTCAGTCAGTCAGTCAGTCAGTCAGTCAGTCAGTCAGTCAGTCAGTCAGTCAGTCAGTCAGTCAGTCAGTCAGTCAGTCAGTCAGTCAGTCAGTCAGTCAGTCAGTCAGTCAGTCAGTCAGTCAGTCAGTCAGTCAGTCAGTCAGTCAGTCAGTCAGTCAGTCAGTCAGTCAGTCAGTCAGTCAGTCAGTCAGTCAGTCAGTCAGTCAGTCAGTCAGTCAGTCAGTCAGTCAGTCAGTCAGTCAGTCAGTCAGTCAGTCAGTCAGTCAGTCAGTCAGTCAGTCAGTCAGTCAGTCAGTCAGTCAGTCAGTCAGTCAGTCAGTCAGTCAGTCAGTCAGTCAGTCAGTCAGTCAGTCAGTCAGTCAGTCAGTCAGTCAGTCAGTCAGTCAGTCAGTCAGTCAGTCAGTCAGTCAGTCAGTCAGTCAGTCAGTCAGTCAGTCAGTCAGTCAGTCAGTCAGTCAGTCAGTCAGTCAGTCAGTCAGTCAGTCAGTCAGTCAGTCAGTCAGTCAGTCAGTCAGTCAGTCAGTCAGTCAGTCAGTCAGTCAGTCAGTCAGTCAGTCAGTCAGTCAGTCAGTCAGTCAGTCAGTCAGTCAGTCAGTCAGTCAGTCAGTCAGTCAGTCAGTCAGTCAGTCAGTCAGTCAGTCAGTCAGTCAGTCAGTCAGTCAGTCAGTCAGTCAGTCAGTCAGTCAGTCAGTCAGTCAGTCAGTCAGTCAGTCAGTCAGTCAGTCAGTCAGTCAGTCAGTCAGTCAGTCAGTCAGTCAGTCAGTCAGTCAGTCAGTCAGTCAGTCAGTCAGTCAGTCAGTCAGTCAGTCAGTCAGTCAGTCAGTCAGTCAGTCAGTCAGTCAGAGTCAGTCAGTCAGTCAGTCAGTCAGTCAGTCAGTCAGTCAGTCAGTCAGTCAGTCAGTCAGTCAGTCAGTCAGTCAGTCAGTCAGTCAGTCAGTCAGTCAGTCAGTCAGTCAGTCAGTCAGTCAGTCAGTCAGTCAGTCAGTCAGTCAGTCAGTCAGTCAGTCAGTCAGTCAGTCAGTCAGTCAGTCAGTCAGTCAGTCAGTCAGTCAGTCAGTCAGTCAGTCAGTCAGTCAGTCAGTCAGTCAGTCAGTCAGTCAGTCAGTCAGTCAGTCAGTCAGTCAGTCAGTCAGTCAGTCAGTCAGTCAGTCAGTCAGTCAGTCAGTCAGTCAGTCAGTCAGTCAGTCAGTCAGTCAGTCAGTCAGTCAGTCAGTCAGTCAGTCAGTCAGTCAGTCAGTCAGTCAGTCAGTCAGTCAGTCAGTCAGTCAGTCAGTCAGTCAGTCAGTCAGTCAGTCAGTCAGTCAGTCAGTCAGTCAGTCAGTCAGTCAGTCAGTCAGTCAGTCAGTCAGTCAGTCAGTCAGTCAGTCAGTCAGTCAGTCAGTCAGTCAGTCAGTCAGTCAGTCAGTCAGTCAGTCAGTCAGTCAGTCAGTCAGTCAGTCAGTCAGTCAGTCAGTCAGTCAGTCAGTCAGTCAGTCAGTCAGTCAGTCAGTCAGTCAGTCAGTCAGTCAGTCAGTCAGTCAGTCAGTCAGTCAGTCAGTCAGTCAGTCAGTCAGTCAGTCAGTCAGTCAGTCAGTCAGTCAGTCAGTCAGTCAGTCAGTCAGTCAGTCAGTCAGTCAGTCAGTCAGTCAGTCAGTCAGTCAGTCAGTCAGTCAGTCAGTCAGTCAGTCAGTCAGTCAGTCAGTCAGTCAGTCAGTCAGTCAGTCAGTCAGTCAGTCAGTCAGTCAGTCAGTCAGTCAGTCAGTCAGTCAGTCAGTCAGTCAGTCAGTCAGTCAGTCAGTCAGTCAGTCAGTCAGTCAGTCAGTCAGTCAGTCAGTCAGTCAGTCAGTCAGTCAGTCAGTCAGTCAGTCAGTCAGTCAGTCAGTCAGTCAGTCAGTCAGTCAGTCAGTCAGTCAGTCAGTCAGTCAGTCAGTCAGTCAGTCAGTCAGTCAGTCAGTCAGTCAGTCAGTCAGTCAGTCAGTCAGTCAGTCAGTCAGTCAGTCAGTCAGTCAGTCAGTCAGTCAGTCAGTCAGTCAGTCAGTCAGTCAGTCAGTCAGTCAGTCAGTCAGTCAGTCAGTCAGTCAGTCAGTCAGTCAGTCAGTCAGTCAGTCAGTCAGTCAGTCAGTCAGTCAGTCAGTCAGTCAGTCAGTCAGTCAGTCAGTCAGTCAGTCAGTCAGTCAGTCAGTCAGTCAGTCAGTCAGTCAGTCAGTCAGTCAGTCAGTCAGTCAGTCAGTCAGTCAGTCAGTCAGTCAGTCAGTCAGTCAGTCAGTCAGTCAGTCAGTCAGTCAGTCAGTCAGTCAGTCAGTCAGTCAGTCAGTCAGTCAGTCAGTCAGTCAGTCAGTCAGTCAGTCAGTCAGTCAGTCAGTCAGTCAGTCAGTCAGTCAGTCAGTCAGTCAGTCAGTCAGTCAGTCAGTCAGTCAGTCAGTCAGTCAGTCAGTCAGTCAGTCAGTCAGTCAGTCAGTCAGTCAGTCAGTCAGTCAGTCAGTCAGTCAGTCAGTCAGTCAGTCAGTCAGTCAGTCAGTCAGTCAGTCAGTCAGTCAGTCAGTCAGTCAGTCAGTCAGTCAGTCAGTCAGTCAGTCAGTCAGTCAGTCAGTCAGTCAGTCAGTCAGTCAGTCAGTCAGTCAGTCAGTCAGTCAGTCAGTCAGTCAGTCAGTCAGTCAGTCAGTCAGTCAGTCAGTCAGTCAGTCAGTCAGTCAGTCAGTCAGTCAGTCAGTCAGTCAGTCAGTCAGTCAGTCAGTCAGTCAGTCAGTCAGTCAGTCAGTCAGTCAGTCAGTCAGTCAGTCAGTCAGTCAGTCAGTCAGTCAGTCAGTCAGTCAGTCAGTCAGTCAGTCAGTCAGTCAGTCAGTCAGTCAGTCAGTCAGTCAGTCAGTCAGTCAGTCAGTCAGTCAGTCAGTCAGTCAGTCAGTCAGTCAGTCAGTCAGTCAGTCAGTCAGTCAGTCAGTCAGTCAGTCAGTCAGTCAGTCAGTCAGTCAGTCAGTCAGTCAGTCAGTCAGTCAGTCAGTCAGTCAGTCAGTCAGTCAGTCAGTCAGTCAGTCAGTCAGTCAGTCAGTCAGTCAGTCAGTCAGTCAGTCAGTCAGTCAGTCAGTCAGTCAGTCAGTCAGTCAGTCAGTCAGTCAGTCAGTCAGTCAGTCAGTCAGTCAGTCAGTCAGTCAGTCAGTCAGTCAGTCAGTCAGTCAGTCAGTCAGTCAGTCAGTCAGTCAGTCAGTCAGTCAGTCAGTCAGTCAGTCAGTCAGTCAGTCAGTCAGTCAGTCAGTCAGTCAGTCAGTCAGTCAGTCAGTCAGTCAGTCAGTCAGTCAGTCAGTCAGTCAGTCAGTCAGTCAGTCAGTCAGTCAGTCAGTCAGTCAGTCAGTCAGTCAGTCAGTCAGTCAGTCAGTCAGTCAGTCAGTCAGTCAGTCAGTCAGTCAGTCAGTCAGTCAGTCAGTCAGTCAGTCAGTCAGTCAGTCAGTCAGTCAGTCAGTCAGTCAGTCAGTCAGTCAGTCAGTCAGTCAGTCAGTCAGTCAGTCAGTCAGTCAGTCAGTCAGTCAGTCAGTCAGTCAGTCAGTCAGTCAGTCAGTCAGTCAGTCAGTCAGTCAGTCAGTCAGTCAGTCAGTCAGTCAGTCAGTCAGTCAGTCAGTCAGTCAGTCAGTCAGTCAGTCAGTCAGTCAGTCAGTCAGTCAGTCAGTCAGTCAGTCAGTCAGTCAGTCAGTCAGTCAGTCAGTCAGTCAGTCAGTCAGTCAGTCAGTCAGTCAGTCAGTCAGTCAGTCAGTCAGTCAGTCAGTCAGTCAGTCAGTCAGTCAGTCAGTCAGTCAGTCAGTCAGTCAGTCAGTCAGTCAGTCAGTCAGTCAGTCAGTCAGTCAGTCAGTCAGTCAGTCAGTCAGTCAGTCAGTCAGTCAGTCAGTCAGTCAGTCAGTCAGTCAGTCAGTCAGTCAGTCAGTCAGTCAGTCAGTCAGTCAGTCAGTCAGTCAGTCAGTCAGTCAGTCAGTCAGTCAGTCAGTCAGTCAGTCAGTCAGTCAGTCAGTCAGTCAGTCAGTCAGTCAGTCAGTCAGTCAGTCAGTCAGTCAGTCAGTCAGTCAGTCAGTCAGTCAGTCAGTCAGTCAGTCAGTCAGTCAGTCAGTCAGTCAGTCAGTCAGTCAGTCAGTCAGTCAGTCAGTCAGTCAGTCAGTCAGTCAGTCAGTCAGTCAGTCAGTCAGTCAGTCAGTCAGTCAGTCAGTCAGTCAGTCAGTCAGTCAGTCAGTCAGTCAGTCAGTCAGTCAGTCAGTCAGTCAGTCAGTCAGTCAGTCAGTCAGTCAGTCAGTCAGTCAGTCAGTCAGTCAGTCAGTCAGTCAGTCAGTCAGTCAGTCAGTCAGTCAGTCAGTCAGTCAGTCAGTCAGTCAGTCAGTCAGTCAGTCAGTCAGTCAGTCAGTCAGTCAGTCAGTCAGTCAGTCAGTCAGTCAGTCAGTCAGTCAGTCAGTCAGTCAGTCAGTCAGTCAGTCAGTCAGTCAGTCAGTCAGTCAGTCAGTCAGTCAGTCAGTCAGTCAGTCAGTCAGTCAGTCAGTCAGTCAGTCAGTCAGTCAGTCAGTCAGTCAGTCAGTCAGTCAGTCAGTCAGTCAGTCAGTCAGTCAGTCAGTCAGTCAGTCAGTCAGTCAGTCAGTCAGTCAGTCAGTCAGTCAGTCAGTCAGTCAGTCAGTCAGTCAGTCAGTCAGTCAGTCAGTCAGTCAGTCAGTCAGTCAGTCAGTCAGTCAGTCAGTCAGTCAGTCAGTCAGTCAGTCAGTCAGTCAGTCAGTCAGTCAGTCAGTCAGTCAGTCAGTCAGTCAGTCAGTCAGTCAGTCAGTCAGTCAGTCAGTCAGTCAGTCAGTCAGTCAGTCAGTCAGTCAGTCAGTCAGTCAGTCAGTCAGTCAGTCAGTCAGTCAGTCAGTCAGTCAGTCAGTCAGTCAGTCAGTCAGTCAGTCAGTCAGTCAGTCAGTCAGTCAGTCAGTCAGTCAGTCAGTCAGTCAGTCAGTCAGTCAGTCAGTCAGTCAGTCAGTCAGTCAGTCAGTCAGTCAGTCAGTCAGTCAGTCAGTCAGTCAGTCAGTCAGTCAGTCAGTCAGTCAGTCAGTCAGTCAGTCAGTCAGTCAGTCAGTCAGTCAGTCAGTCAGTCAGTCAGTCAGTCAGTCAGTCAGTCAGTCAGTCAGTCAGTCAGTCAGTCAGTCAGTCAGTCAGTCAGTCAGTCAGTCAGTCAGTCAGTCAGTCAGTCAGTCAGTCAGTCAGTCAGTCAGTCAGTCAGTCAGTCAGTCAGTCAGTCAGTCAGTCAGTCAGTCAGTCAGTCAGTCAGTCAGTCAGTCAGTCAGTCAGTCAGTCAGTCAGTCAGTCAGTCAGTCAGTCAGTCAGTCAGTCAGTCAGTCAGTCAGTCAGTCAGTCAGTCAGTCAGTCAGTCAGTCAGTCAGTCAGTCAGTCAGTCAGTCAGTCAGTCAGTCAGTCAGTCAGTCAGTCAGTCAGTCAGTCAGTCAGTCAGTCAGTCAGTCAGTCAGTCAGTCAGTCAGTCAGTCAGTCAGTCAGTCAGTCAGTCAGTCAGTCAGTCAGTCAGTCAGTCAGTCAGTCAGTCAGTCAGTCAGTCAGTCAGTCAGTCAGTCAGTCAGTCAGTCAGTCAGTCAGTCAGTCAGTCAGTCAGTCAGTCAGTCAGTCAGTCAGTCAGTCAGTCAGTCAGTCAGTCAGTCAGTCAGTCAGTCAGTCAGTCAGTCAGTCAGTCAGTCAGTCAGTCAGTCAGTCAGTCAGTCAGTCAGTCAGTCAGTCAGTCAGTCAGTCAGTCAGTCAGTCAGTCAGTCAGTCAGTCAGTCAGTCAGTCAGTCAGTCAGTCAGTCAGTCAGTCAGTCAGTCAGTCAGTCAGTCAGTCAGTCAGTCAGTCAGTCAGTCAGTCAGTCAGTCAGTCAGTCAGTCAGTCAGTCAGTCAGTCAGTCAGTCAGTCAGTCAGTCAGTCAGTCAGTCAGTCAGTCAGTCAGTCAGTCAGTCAGTCAGTCAGTCAGTCAGTCAGTCAGTCAGTCAGTCAGTCAGTCAGTCAGTCAGTCAGTCAGTCAGTCAGTCAGTCAGTCAGTCAGTCAGTCAGTCAGTCAGTCAGTCAGTCAGTCAGTCAGTCAGTCAGTCAGTCAGTCAGTCAGTCAGTCAGTCAGTCAGTCAGTCAGTCAGTCAGTCAGTCAGTCAGTCAGTCAGTCAGTCAGTCAGTCAGTCAGTCAGTCAGTCAGTCAGTCAGTCAGTCAGTCAGTCAGTCAGTCAGTCAGTCAGTCAGTCAGTCAGTCAGTCAGTCAGTCAGTCAGTCAGTCAGTCAGTCAGTCAGTCAGTCAGTCAGTCAGTCAGTCAGTCAGTCAGTCAGTCAGTCAGTCAGTCAGTCAGTCAGTCAGTCAGTCAGTCAGTCAGTCAGTCAGTCAGTCAGTCAGTCAGTCAGTCAGTCAGTCAGTCAGTCAGTCAGTCAGTCAGTCAGTCAGTCAGTCAGTCAGTCAGTCAGTCAGTCAGTCAGTCAGTCAGTCAGTCAGTCAGTCAGTCAGTCAGTCAGTCAGTCAGTCAGTCAGTCAGTCAGTCAGTCAGTCAGTCAGTCAGTCAGTCAGTCAGTCAGTCAGTCAGTCAGTCAGTCAGTCAGTCAGTCAGTCAGTCAGTCAGTCAGTCAGTCAGTCAGTCAGTCAGTCAGTCAGTCAGTCAGTCAGTCAGTCAGTCAGTCAGTCAGTCAGTCAGTCAGTCAGTCAGTCAGTCAGTCAGTCAGTCAGTCAGTCAGTCAGTCAGTCAGTCAGTCAGTCAGTCAGTCAGTCAGTCAGTCAGTCAGTCAGTCAGTCAGTCAGTCAGTCAGTCAGTCAGTCAGTCAGTCAGTCAGTCAGTCAGTCAGTCAGTCAGTCAGTCAGTCAGTCAGTCAGTCAGTCAGTCAGTCAGTCAGTCAGTCAGTCAGTCAGTCAGTCAGTCAGTCAGTCAGTCAGTCAGTCAGTCAGTCAGTCAGTCAGTCAGTCAGTCAGTCAGTCAGTCAGTCAGTCAGTCAGTCAGTCAGTCAGTCAGTCAGTCAGTCAGTCAGTCAGTCAGTCAGTCAGTCAGTCAGTCAGTCAGTCAGTCAGTCAGTCAGTCAGTCAGTCAGTCAGTCAGTCAGTCAGTCAGTCAGTCAGTCAGTCAGTCAGTCAGTCAGTCAGTCAGTCAGTCAGTCAGTCAGTCAGTCAGTCAGTCAGTCAGTCAGTCAGTCAGTCAGTCAGTCAGTCAGTCAGTCAGTCAGTCAGTCAGTCAGTCAGTCAGTCAGTCAGTCAGTCAGTCAGTCAGTCAGTCAGTCAGTCAGTCAGTCAGTCAGTCAGTCAGTCAGTCAGTCAGTCAGTCAGTCAGTCAGTCAGTCAGTCAGTCAGTCAGTCAGTCAGTCAGTCAGTCAGTCAGTCAGTCAGTCAGTCAGTCAGTCAGTCAGTCAGTCAGTCAGTCAGTCAGTCAGTCAGTCAGTCAGTCAGTCAGTCAGTCAGTCAGTCAGTCAGTCAGTCAGTCAGTCAGTCAGTCAGTCAGTCAGTCAGTCAGTCAGTCAGTCAGTCAGTCAGTCAGTCAGTCAGTCAGTCAGTCAGTCAGTCAGTCAGTCAGTCAGTCAGTCAGTCAGTCAGTCAGTCAGTCAGTCAGTCAGTCAGTCAGTCAGTCAGTCAGTCAGTCAGTCAGTCAGTCAGTCAGTCAGTCAGTCAGTCAGTCAGTCAGTCAGTCAGTCAGTCAGTCAGTCAGTCAGTCAGTCAGTCAGTCAGTCAGTCAGTCAGTCAGTCAGTCAGTCAGTCAGTCAGTCAGTCAGTCAGTCAGTCAGTCAGTCAGTCAGTCAGTCAGTCAGTCAGTCAGTCAGTCAGTCAGTCAGTCAGTCAGTCAGTCAGTCAGTCAGTCAGTCAGTCAGTCAGTCAGTCAGTCAGTCAGTCAGTCAGTCAGTCAGTCAGTCAGTCAGTCAGTCAGTCAGTCAGTCAGTCAGTCAGTCAGTCAGTCAGTCAGTCAGTCAGTCAGTCAGTCAGTCAGTCAGTCAGTCAGTCAGTCAGTCAGTCAGTCAGTCAGTCAGTCAGTCAGTCAGTCAGTCAGTCAGTCAGTCAGTCAGTCAGTCAGTCAGTCAGTCAGTCAGTCAGTCAGTCAGTCAGTCAGTCAGTCAGTCAGTCAGTCAGTCAGTCAGTCAGTCAGTCAGTCAGTCAGTCAGTCAGTCAGTCAGTCAGTCAGTCAGTCAGTCAGTCAGTCAGTCAGTCAGTCAGTCAGTCAGTCAGTCAGTCAGTCAGTCAGTCAGTCAGTCAGTCAGTCAGTCAGTCAGTCAGTCAGTCAGTCAGTCAGTCAGTCAGTCAGTCAGTCAGTCAGTCAGTCAGTCAGTCAGTCAGTCAGTCAGTCAGTCAGTCAGTCAGTCAGTCAGTCAGTCAGTCAGTCAGTCAGTCAGTCAGTCAGTCAGTCAGTCAGTCAGTCAGTCAGTCAGTCAGTCAGTCAGTCAGTCAGTCAGTCAGTCAGTCAGTCAGTCAGTCAGTCAGTCAGTCAGTCAGTCAGTCAGTCAGTCAGTCAGTCAGTCAGTCAGTCAGTCAGTCAGTCAGTCAGTCAGTCAGTCAGTCAGTCAGTCAGTCAGTCAGTCAGTCAGTCAGTCAGTCAGTCAGTCAGTCAGTCAGTCAGTCAGTCAGTCAGTCAGTCAGTCAGTCAGTCAGTCAGTCAGTCAGTCAGTCAGTCAGTCAGTCAGTCAGTCAGTCAGTCAGTCAGTCAGTCAGTCAGTCAGTCAGTCAGTCAGTCAGTCAGTCAGTCAGTCAGTCAGTCAGTCAGTCAGTCAGTCAGTCAGTCAGTCAGTCAGTCAGTCAGTCAGTCAGTCAGTCAGTCAGTCAGTCAGTCAGTCAGTCAGTCAGTCAGTCAGTCAGTCAGTCAGTCAGTCAGTCAGTCAGTTAGTCAGTTAGTCAGTTAGTCAGTTAGTCAGTTAGTCAGTTAGTCAGTTAGTCAGTTAGTCAGTTAGTCAGTTAGTCAGTTAGTCAGTTAGTCAGTTAGTCAGTTAGTCAGTTAGTCAGTTAGTCAGTTAGTCAGTTAGTCAGTTAGTCAGTTAGTCAGTTAGTCAGTTAGTCAGTTAGTCAGTTAGTCAGTTAGTCAGTTAGTCAGTTAGTCAGTTAGTCAGTTAGTCAGTTAGTCAGTTAGTCAGTTAGTCAGTTAGTCAGTTAGTCAGTTAGTCAGTTAGTCAGTTAGTCAGTTAGTCAGTTAGTCAGTTAGTCAGTTAGTCAGTTAGTCAGTTAGTCAGTTAGTCAGTTAGTCAGTTAGTCAGTTAGTCAGTTAGTCAGTTAGTCAGTTAGTCAGTTAGTCAGTTAGTCAGTTAGTCAGTTAGTCAGTTAGTCAGTTAGTCAGTTAGTCAGTTAGTCAGTTAGTCAGTTAGTCAGTTAGTCAGTTAGTCAGTTAGTCAGTTAGTTAGTTAGTTAGTTAGTTAGTTAGTTAGTTAGTTAGTTAGTTAGTTAGTTTATTTATTTATTTATTTATTTATTTATTTATTTATTTATTTATTTATTTATTTATTTATTTATTTATTTATTTATTTATTAATTAATTTATTTATTTATTTATTTATTTATTTATTTATTTGTTTATTTAGTCAGTCAGTCAGTCAGTCAGTTAGTTTAGTTAGTTAGTTAGTTAGTTAATTTATTTATTTATTTATTTATTTATTTATTTATTTATTTATTTATTTATTTATTTATTTATTTATTTATTTATTTATTTATTTATTTATTTATTTATTTATTTATTTATTTATTTATTTATTTATTTATTTATTTATTTATTTATTTATTTATTTATTTATTTATTTATTTATTTATTTATTTATTTATTTATTTATTTATTTATTTATTTATTTATTTATTTATTTATTTATTTATTTATTTATTTATTTATTTATTTATTTATTTATTTATTTATTTATTTATTTATTTATTTATTTATTTATTTATTTATTTATTTATTTATTTATTTATTTATTTATTTATTTATTTATTTATTTATTTATTTATTTATTTATTTATTTATTTATTTATTTATTTATTTATTTATTTATTTGATTATTTATTTATTTATTTATTTATTTATTTATTTATTTATTTATTTATTTATTTATTTATTTATTTATTTATTTATTTATTTATTTATTTATTTATTTATTTATTTATTTATTTATTTATTTATTTATTTATTTATTTATTTATTTATTTATTTATTTATTTATTTATTTATTTATTTATTTATTTATTTATTTATTTATTTATTTATTTATTTATTTATTTATTTATTTATTTATTTATTTATTTATTTATTTATTTATTTATTTATTTATTTATTTATTTATTTATTTATTTATTTATTTATTTATTTATTTATTTATTTATTTATTTATTTATTTATTTATTTATTTATACAAGTACAAATACAAGATATTATTACAAAAGAAAAGAAATGTGGTTCATGGAACCCAAAGAAGAAGAAGACGCTAGCAGAAGACACGATGAATTTTAGAAATTTGTGTGTGTCTCCAACTAGGATTCTTACCTTAGACTAAATTACGTAAGTTGTTTCAACATCCTATTATTATATAAATTATTAGACATTTTTAACAAAATACAGAAACAGGTAAAGCATAATATTTTAACAGAAATGTGTTAATTTTATGAAAACCAAATTATTTCAGACATAATTCGTTGGTAGTTATTTTTAACACAAATTTTTATAGTTCTTTTTGTTGCCTGATTTAAAGATTTATTTCTTATGTTTAGTGGCAACAGATTAAGGACCTGTAAATAAGATAGTTCGCTGAGTCCCTGAAAAGTTTTGTAGAGAGGTTCAATGGTTTACCCTAGATACTGCTTTTGTTTGTATATCATGTGAAACAAAGTTTTGAAATATCTTATAATTTAACGAGAATTGCAGGACTTTCATACAATATAACTGCCTTAAATGTAAAAACTCTATTTCAGAAAATAAAAGCTCTGTAGGATATAATTTCGGTTTAAACAATAGTATCTTGGGTACATATTTCTGAGCTATTTTAAGAGGCGATAAGATAGAGTCGCAAGTGGCACTCCAACACAATATCCCATAACATAGTACCGATTCAGCCAAAGCCAAATAGAGATAACTTGTAAGTTAATTTTCTAATTTTTTGCAAACATAATCCACGTAAACGTCCCATTTTAAAAATGAATCAAATTATGCACCAAGGTATTTAATAGTCTTAATTAGTACAGCCATTTAAATGTGGTTACAGGCGGAATTATGGAGCAAAATAAAGTCTCTGTGTGACATACCACGCTTGTTCAAGCTAAAGCATATAAATTTAGTTTTATCAACAATAAAGATAATTGATTAGCATCCAACCAACACTTTATTTTGTGAAGGGCCAATTCTGCCCTCCTGTAAGCTTCTTCTCAACTACTCCCTGTTACTAGGACAGCAGTGTCATCTGCATAACAAACTATTTTACCACTTAGTTTTAAATTAAGAAGACTGTTAACGTACATGGAAAAGAGAATCGGGCCCAACACAGTGCCTTGAAGCACACCTACCTACTGATCAAAACCCAATAAAACTTTTAAAAATGGAAAACGGTCATATAGTCACTAATAAAGCAGAAATCGCAAATGAGTTTAATACTTTCTTCAGCTCTATTGGGGCTAAACTAGCAGAGAAGATTACACCCACTCCTCAAACATATGAAAATGTATGCGATAAATCCTTATTTCTTAAACCTGTAACAAAATCGAAGCTAATAAATATAATAGGTTCTTAAAAAAATACTGGTTCTTGTGGGGCAGGATGGTTATACCTCGAAAATTATAAAAGATAACCATAACTCTCTCCTTAAGCCTCTGGTACATCTAATTAATTCTATTTTTACTTCTAGTTACTATCCAAAGATTTTTAAAAACTCTATAATTATTCCCATACTTAAAGCTGGCGATAAAAGAGAAAGAAATAATTATAGGCCTATTGCACTATGTAGTGTTCCTAATAAAATCGTAGAAAAATGAATTAAAGAAAGGTTATGGGGCTTTTTAGAGGATAATCGTATCATCTCCCCACATCAATTTGGATTTAAACCTAAAGTTAGCACCGATAATGCATTACAAGACGTCAATCAATTTGTTTCGAATAGCATAAACAAAAAACTTAAACCTATCGTCGTTTTTTTGGACTAGAAAAAAGTTTTTGACACAGTTGCACACTCTATACTCCTAAAACGTATAACAACTATAGGAATCAGAAAGACAAACTAGCCACATATTATTGATTTTTTGATGGGTAGGAAGTAACTAAAATAATGAAAAAAAAATTGAGAAATTTTATCAAAAAAATTAAAGGAAAGGAAATTGAAATGACTAAAACTCAATGGCAGTAATAGAACATTCATAAATTACATAACGCAAAGATACAAGATTTTTGATCTCACTTCTTAACGCATTTTTAAGAAAAATCATAATAAAAATACATTGACTGTAACGCAAGGCTAATATTCCTTCCCTCTTACTTGAGAATTATATAGGGTGTTTTAAGTTAAGTGTCCACCATTGCTAAATTTTTTATTATTAAAGATAGAAAAAAGTTTAAATTGGCAAACTAGTAGAATATTTGATGCTCTTCAAGGTACTTAAATCTAATCTAATCTTTTGATTTTTTTTTTGCCTACAGTTTAAAATAATAAAGATATCTGAAATTCAAAATTACGTATTGTAATTTTATTTGGTAGACAGAAATCTAATACCCTGTTTCCACCAATGCATACCCACCCCGAATCAAAAAACGCATCACGTGATGGCCCATGGATTTGCACCGGTTTTAAATGCAGCGTCACCTGATGCGTTTTTTGAATCAGGGTGGGCATGCATTGGTGGAAACAGGGTATAGGTGTAATTTTGAATTTCGAATATATTCGTTATTTTTAACTTTAACAAAATAAATCAAAATACAAGAATCGAAAGACCTATCAGAAAAAATTATAAAATGCAGGATGTTTATTAAAATTGGATTTATGTTTTTTGAAAAAATTCGAAAACTCGATGTTTGATTTTTTTGATTTAAGTAATTTAAAGAGCTTCAAAAATTCTATTAGTTTACCAATCTAAAGTTTTTTCTATTTTTAATAATAACAAAGTCAAATATTTAAAATACAATAACAACAATATTATTTTTGCCTTGATTTTTACAAAATTTTAAAAATATATTTTTTTATATTTAGTTAAAAAAATTTTTCAAGAAAAGGTAGGTGTTGTGTAATAGGCACATCATTTAAGAATTTTTTTTAGCAGGTGCCTTAAAAACAGCCTACAACATTGAGTATTTTTTAAATTATTAGTAATTTTCTATGTGTATGTAAAACTCATTTCATAATTTTAGTCCTGGCCCATACTGGTTGTGATGATAACTATCAAAAAAATCCATACCCCCCAAGTCTATGTCCCAGCTTCCCTCGTAACCTTGTATGACCCACATTGTCTTGGTAGAAAACAACCAACAGAGGAAAATTTGTGTTTGTTAAAATTTAAATTATATTATAAAATATTTATTAAACATATTTAAACACTCACCAGTTTTTTTTACTTTTCTAGGTAAGGTATAAGTTAATTTAGTCTTTAATACATTTATAGCAGACACGGAAAAGGTATTTAAACACTTACAAGACTCAAAATGTATAAAATTTCCTCGCGAAAGACGAAATTACGCTATAATCAGCGTTTGACTGCTGATTTCTAGGCAAACTGTAACGTAGCCCTGACGTCACGCCACGACACCGAGTTACCAGACAACCGGTTTCTTTACGGCCTGTGGAAAAATATCATATCTTTGCTGTGGCACAAATATTAGAATGAATTTGAAACAGTACGAATTATTTTCGGATTTTTAAACAAATTACCAGGAGTTAATTATAGTTAAAAGTAATTAACGGAAAGTCTCGTATTATACAGTATTTTTTAAGCCGATTACAAATCGTTGTCTTGATTGTCTACCTTACTTTTTGTGTTTTAAAACAAGTTAAAAGAACATTTTGTGAAGTGAAAAACACATACTTTTTATTTAATAGTAAACCTATTAAATACATAAACTCTTGCTAGGGTATTCCCAGTGAAAAAATAGTACCTATAATGGTTGGTGATTATAACTATAAACTACTGTTTCTCATTTGAAAAAGTTCCTGTTTTAAGCAGATGGAACAGTCTGTAAAGAACAGGTACAATCATAAATTAAACATAATTAATGGCCTGGATCCATATCTACTAAAAGACTTGAGTGTAAAAAATTTGCAGTCCCTGGCCGCACTATTAATAATAGACCTGAGGAGGATACAAATATTATGAATCCGGACATGTACTAGAGGCAAGGGCTAAAAGAAAAAACTTGGAGGCTCTTGTTATTGGAAAGGTAAGCAGAGTGGATTTACAAAAAAATATCTTAAAAGTGTTGATTTACAAAAAGGATTAAACTTTTTAAAACAAGGGGGTGATCAGCTGAACCAAATTTGTACATTATCCTACAGGACTACAAAATTTTTGTAAAAATTACTGAGGGCCACCAATTGTTTCGTTTTTATTTACCTATTACATTGCAAATCGAATTAAACAATGCTTTATTATCCAGAACAACAATAAAAATAAATGATATTAGAGTTTACAAATAACAGAATCTTTTATTTGGGAGGTACCTACATTTTTTTGTGGCTAAAAAATTTCATATTGAGCTTCTTAAAGAGATTGCCCTTCAGAAAGGGGTCTTTAATAACTCTGTCTATAACTTTTTTGTTATTTTTCTTTTTTATTAAAATAATATTTTTTATCATAGAATTTACTTTTCTAACTAATGAGTGTGATATGTCACTTTGGTTTTGAAGATAGACATAAAAATGTTTGTTTTTATCAAGGGGTGATTAGCTGAACCAAATTTGTACACTATCCTACAGGACTTTTAAATAAATTCTTGGTCCTGCAGTGTTTTTTAGCGTCCTGTATAGTGTCCTGTGGAGTCCTGTAGACAATTTTTGTACACCTACTGTGGGCAGCTGATCACCGCTCGGTTTTTATATTCTGTGCCAAGTTTCCTTAAAAATGAAAATTTTAATCAAAAATTTTTTGTCGGTGTCACACTCAGCTGGGCAGTAATTCCATTAAAGGTGCTTCGAGCAGTTTGTAAATATGGTGCTAAGACTTTAGAGCAAGTACTTTGAAATTAAATAAAAATTCAATGGTTTAAAAATTTATTTACTTTTTACAAAAGGTCTATTGCCATACTAAAAATATTATTATATTATACAAGGGGGTCAAAAAATAATAAAACATAAAATATCATTAAGAGTAAATATCCTTTATTTTTCAGTTTGGAGTAAAGTGGCAAAAACTCTTAAAGTCCTGTCCAAAGACTAGATTAAAGATAAGAAATTTTAGAAATAATGCTTTAAAATGTTTTTTTTTGTTTGCCACTTTGCTAAAAAACTAAGGGCAGTTTATTCTTAATAGTATTTGATATTTTGTTGTTTTTTGACATCCCTGTATATGTTTAAATTTCACATAGACAACACAAGCAGACATTTTTACGAGGAATAATTTCTTTTTGCCTCTGCAGTCCCTCTCCTCTCAATGGGTATATACCTACTATATATATTTTTTTTAATTTCAGGTAAAACATTCCTCAAAAGGTAAGAGAGAAGCCATTGGAATCCGATTTTTATATTTTAAAGAAATGTTGTGAAGACCAATTATGTATTTTGTATGTGTTTGACACTAAAAAATTGCAGTATTATTTTTTGATATAGTACAAATACTAAAAATAGATCTTAGGTACTTGTACTTAGTAAAATAGAATAATTTTCTTTAGATTAAATTAAAACTGTACCTGCATATCTTACTAGTAATAAAAGATTATAAATTATATCTCTATATGGTCTCCTTTAATAATTATTAGTCTTAGCAGAAGGCAACTCGAACTAATGTAAGAGAACTTTTTATGCAAAAGGGTTTTTAATGGCATAAAATATTGCCTGTACATAAAACATAAGTAAAAAAAAATCTAAAAATAGAGAATTTCATCAAAATAAAGTAGTTTCGATAAAAGCCAATAATAATATAAATATTAAAACAACACAATAAAGTGTAGAAATTACCACATCACATTTTGTCTAAATCACTTTGCCC
The DNA here is from genome assembly GCA_963576565.1 of Aspidapion aeneum. Classification (NCBI taxonomy): domain Eukaryota; kingdom Metazoa; phylum Arthropoda; class Insecta; order Coleoptera; family Brentidae; genus Aspidapion; species Aspidapion aeneum. The sequence continues at coordinate 132,241,805 of OY755038.1, forward strand.
TATATTTTCCATAATTTCATATACTTCATCTTGGCTTCTCGCTGGAGTCGGCAGGTTTGCTAAAATTAAAAAAAAAATTACTTATTTAGCAAAATATCTAGTTAAAGCTGAGAGGTGACCACCTGAACCAACTTTGTACACCATCCTACAAAAGTTTAATATAAATTCTTGGTCCTGTAATGTGTTTTACGGTACTCTATATAGTGTCCTGTGAAGTATTGTACACCTATGAGCAGCTGAGCACTTCTCTGTTAAATGTATTTTTTACTTATTGACTTCAAAATCCTTATTTAGTCCTAGTTTTCAGTCCTTAACATGATGGATGAGGCCACCCTGACATGAACCAAGTGTAATGACTGAAACTGAGTCACATACCAAGATTTTCATTGACATACATGTCCAAATTTTGGGTTGTTATCCCCTCGGCTTTCTCTAAATATAAACCCTTGTACTGTCGTGCTTAATGGGAAACCCATAACTACATAGGGATTCCTATGTAGATATGATATTTTCATTAAGAATGGCAGTGTTAACTTTATGTAAAAGTTCATATCATTATTTTTGAGACAACTTTTTACAACTTTTTTTCGTTGGCCCATGCTATAAGTTATGGTAAACAGCTGAGAACTGTCAAAAAGTTATCTCAAAAATTATGATATGGAGTTTACACAGACTTTCCTCATCAAGTTCAAGCTGCTTCCTATTTTTTGAATCTCTCTATCAATTTGTGTGGCAGTCACAGCTAGAGAATTATAGTTGGGGAACCCAATCAGGGTGATCTTTATTTAGAAAATCAGCAGATCTTCCTGAAAACAAAAAATTTTTAAACAATATAAACAAAGGCTATTTTCTAGAATTTATTACTTGTTTTGAAATGTATGGAGCATGCTTTACTTGAGATTCACTAAATCCTCCTCTTCTAAGGGCTTTAATCCACATCTCCTGCCTCTCTTTTAATAAGGCATTTTGACTGTCACCTGCATTTTTCAATGCAGCAGGAATCCGAAAAAACTTCACATTGTCTCTATTTTAGAATTTAGTGAAAAAAAACACTACAGTTAACCTCAAATTGGTTTGTTTGTTTTGTGACGTCATTTGAAAATGATGACAAGGTTGTGTTTTAGGTTTCTTGTTTTCAACTACTTAGACGTATTCTTTATCAGGACAAAATAAAGTGCAACTTTTAACCTAGCCAACGCCGAACTTTCCATATGGTTAAATAAAATGGCAGATTTTCCTATATAGTTCAACGATGCGTTTTAGGTTGTACTTATTTAATAAAAATGATAATTTTCAACCTATAACTTAACCAAAAACGGCCCTGCCTTGAAGGAAATCATTTAGGTCAAAAATAAGTAACTCTAACTTACACAGTTAACCAAAAAAGTTCTTAACTTTCAAGAAGTCTTTAAGGTCAAGATTTACACTATTTTACAAGCTATGTTGTCTTAAAAATGCCTAGGGAAATCGAGAACCTCAAAGTAGAATACTAGGTCAGGTTTAGCACAAACTGTGTCGTTAGTTTGCCTTTATAGCCAAAACGAGTTTAAAGGCTTATAGAGAAGGAAAAAATTAGAAAGTTTTTCCTAAAAGAATTCTTCAAAATTTCTTGTCTATAAATAACGATTTCTTGGGTTATTTGTTCCAGTTTCTCACATATCTTACAAACCTTTAACTGCAAAGTAATTTTTTAAGGAAAAAAGTAGAAGTTTTGACAAGTGATTGGAAATTTTGATCCTTCAGCTTGCTATGCCCTAAAATGTTACTTGAGTATATTGGGAATGAATAAAAAAAATATATTTTTGGGACACACTGTATATTTAAAAAAAAGCAGAGGTGGCTCTTCACAAGACACTCGGTGTACAGTGGTTAATGAATTCAAATTTTGGAACACTCTGTATATTCAGTAAAATAAGACAGAGAGAGTATGTGTTTTCAAATCACTCGGTGTATGTTGGGGATAAATTTGAAAAAGATTTTGGGGACACTGTATATTTTGTAAAATAAAACAGATAATTGTCTTAAAGAGACACACACGGTATAAAATTTTTTAAAAAATCTGGGGACACTCTGTATATTTTTAAAATAAATAAAGCAGAGGTGGGTCTTAATAAGACACTCGGTATACAGGGGTTAATGAATTCAAATTTTGGAACATTCTGTATATTTAGGAAAATAAGACAAAGTCTTGGTTGTCGATTCACTGGGTGTATATTGGGTATGAATTTGACAAAGATTGTCAGAGGATTGTCTTAAAAAGACACACGGTATAAAAGGTTAACGATTTCTTTAAAAAAAAATCTTATATTTCTGTATATTTTTTAAATGAAATAAAACACGGGTGGGTGTTAATAAGACACTTGGTACACAGGGCTTAATGAATTTAAATTTTTGGACACTCTGTATTTTTTTTTTAAATAATAAAAAGGGGTTAATCGTAATGAGTCACCCGGTACGCGGGAAATAATGAATATTAAAAAAAATATTTATTTTGGGACACCCAGTATATTAGAAAATATTCCGTTGTTTATTTTTAGAGTAAATTGCCCACCGGAATCTTTCCAAAAAAAAATTGTTGTCTTCTGTATACCTAAGGCCTCCCTAAAATTGCTGGGATAAACACTCGAACTTCCCTGCATGGAGTATTTGTACCGGTATAACCCAGCAAAATAACTTCCGGGAGGAACCAAACCCACCTAGTATGTTAAAACCGATCTGTCTTACACCCTGTATTCTCCACCAGCAAGCTCCCTCCGGCATATTATGTTCTGTAGTGAAGCAACGGGACATGTGTAAAATGTGTAAAGCAAATAGCTCCCTGCAACTTGCCAATATCCTAAGCTACCTAATGTCTCACCCTGTATACTGTGACAGAGTAATATTGAAAAAAATTATTTATATACCAGTATCTCGCTCAAAAATTATAAAAAATCATATTTTTTTTTTCGTAGGCTTACTTGGAAATAGAAATTAAACATTCTGTATTCTGTGACAGAGTATAAGAGTAGTATAAGAGTAGTATAAAAAACTCTTTACCTTGTATACTGTGACAAAGTACCGAAACCAAAATCTCAGTACACTCATTTTAAAAACCAAACCCCCAGAAAAAAAACACTCTGTGACAGAATCTGAACATAAGTCAGCTTCACTGCCTACAAAAAAAAGCATTGGACCACCAATACCCCACCCCAGTGTCCAAAGACAGCAAATAGTCAAAAAAACAAAAAAAAAATAAAAGCATTGGACCACCAATACTCCACTGTCCAAAAACAGCAAATAGCCAAAAAAAAACAAAACAAAAAACTAAATAACCCGCTAGTCTTATACACCATAAACGGTGCGAGCAAGTAGTCCGTCGTAGTAGGTTTACCGAAAAACCAAGATATACGTTTTAAAAGGAAGATACCCAACATCGAAAAAGTGGACAAACCTTTTTTTTAAATCAAGTTTTTAGGGAACCTCCCCCCTCCACTTTTTTCAAAGTTGGGAAAAACTACAAAATTTTCTATAGAAATCATAGCAAAGTTGGTTTTATTGAGAAAACCTAAAACCAAATCGGAATCGTTTAAGGCGTTTTTGAGATATTAGCGTTTCTATGTAAAAGTTTGAAATATCTCGAGAACCGATGGAAAAAATTTCTTAAGATAGGGCCGTAGAGTCGTAAGGGTCCTATCTCTATCAGAAAAAACCAAACCCGTGGTCTTAGATGTCACCCAAACGACCTCTATGTTTTGCAAAAACTGATTTTTTTTCAATTTCAGTTTTTACGTTATATCTCGAAACGGAAGCGTCGAAATGCAAGAATGATAATAAGTAAATTGGTAAGGCTTACTAAACTTAATTAAATCAAAAAACAAAAATTTAAATCGGTTTAGTAGGTTTCGCGTTAATGAGGAAAAACCATTAAAATTTGGGCAAAATTGAAGGGTCATATCTCGAGAACCGATAGAAATTTTTTTTTAAGAGTCGTAAGGGTCCTATCTCTATCAGAAAAAACCAAACCTGTGGTCTTAGATGTTACCCAGTGTCCAAATAAGCGCGCAAACAACCCCCATGTTTTGCAAAAACGGAATTTTTTTCAATTTCAGTTTTTACGTTAATATGTCACAGAGAAAAATGGACCTAGGTGTCTTTAGTTTGGGGGCGTAGAAAATTATCGGAAACGGGGGAAGTTTAATATATATATTTCGTTTATAAATATACAGCGGATAAATCGACAGAAACTATAGCCTACGCTAACCTACCCAAAAAAAATATGGAGAACCATAAATACGGCCATTAGGGCCTTACTGTGAATTATTCCGGGTAGGACTCGGGGGACGCAGTACACAGGACCACAGGTTCAGGGTTAAAAAAGAGACGACGTCCAGAAACTGGTTACGAAGCTCAGCGGACGTCCAGAAACTGGTTACGAACGCTTAGTTAAGGGGCAAATGAGACGACGTCCAGAAACTGGTTACGAAGCTCAGCAGCATGTCCCGAAACTGGCTACGAACGCTTAGTTAGGAGTGGACCCCGGGTACTGGTCACTTGTATGGTGTGTTAAATGGCCTTTTATATTAAATTATTGCAAATTCAGCAATATTGCTAGTGAAGATGGTTTTCGATATTTAGGTACCACAATTATTATTATTGCCAATAACTTGGTATTTTATAATAATAGATGCACGCCTTTAATTTATATGGATCCCAATAATTAAATTAATACGAAGTGCATCTGTTTTGTTTAGATAAATGTATCACTTTGGGATAGTTAACTTATGATCTGTGTGACACGCCCCCCGCTCGAAAAGCGTTGACCCTCCAGCGCTAACCCACAGTTACAAAGAAAAAAACCTAATCCTATCTTTTAAAGTTACCCTATATACATGGTATATCTGCGAATTCCACATGAAAACCTGAACAATGGATCTTGCATGGCGAAGAAACCTCCAGTTTCGGATCCTCTGTCTATGGATGTTAGATTTATTTGGCCAAATATCTTAGGGGTTCCGGTAGGGTGGTGATCTCCTCTCCATCATGATGCCTGGTTCCTGTTGCTTATTATGCTAAAATTAAAAAAATTATACGGCAGTTTGATGAGCAACAACTAAATGTTACTTATTATTAAAAATATTAAAATTCGCAATATTTCCGCCAAACGATTTTATTTGTGCTATCCATTGACTTCTATACCCTACGGGTAGACCCGGCATGGGCCTTAATTGCCATTATATCAAGCTTTTATCGCAATTGACCAAATACAAGTAAGAATTTAATGAGCAAGATAGGGATGAAAATAGAATTTCGGTTTGGTAAGTCCGAATACATGCAACATCGCAAAAATATTCTATTTGCTTGTCTTGGATAAAAAAGGGCAGTGGCGGCGCAAAATAAAAATTTTGAATTCCACTAGCATTTGTTTATCAACAATTTTCTGTTTGAATAATAAATAATTCATGAATACTTACTTGTGTATACTGTGTTTACAAAATTCTCTTCAGTAAAAAAAAGAGCAAAAAGAATTTGTTAGCATGCTAAGTGCAGTGGATGTATTAAAATTATTGTTTTCATCTTAGAACTTTACAAATGTTGTACCTTCCAGGTAAAATATTTTCTTTCTTTGAACAAGGGTCTTCTTTAACTCTTCTCTTCTTGGGTGACCTACAAGTTAAGCTCGAGTCAGATGAAATTTCGGAACTAAAAATTTCAATTTCGAATGGGACAACTGGGCGCCGGGACAACTCGGCGCCGCCAACAGGGCGCCACGCCGGGCCTAATGGGCGCCGGGCCAACTCAGCGCCGGACTAACAAAATAAATATGTTATTTATACAAAAATTTCAACATCTATTAAGTCGAGTGTTGAAATTTGGTAGGGGTAGTGTTCTGGCAACCTGGTAAAAATACCATTTACGTTTTTTATTTCAAGAATGGCGGATCCAAAATGGTGGATTTCTTTATTTTTAAACCGATTTGTCTCAAACTTGAAAGTTTGCAGTGTTTGAGATCACTTAATACAGTTTTAACACAAACAAAGAAACATTAAAATGCGGATCCAAAATGGCAGATTTTCTTATTTATGCACCAATATTCATCAAATATAGAACTTGGCAGTGTTTCAAATCGCTGAACATAATTTTTGACTCAAACTCAAAATGGCGGATTTCTTTATTTTTAAACCGATTTGTCTTAAACGTGAAAGTTTGCAGTGCTTGAAAGAAAGCACTTAATTTCAAATGACGGATGGGAAATGGCGGATTTTTTTATTTATACACCGATATGTATCAAATATCAAACTCATAAATAATTCAAATGGCGGATCCCAAATAGTGGACTTTGCTGATTATCAGTTTTTACTTAAACTCATAAAAAAATCAAAATGGCGAATCCAACATGACAGACTTTTTTATTTACTAACCGATTTGTCTTAAGCTTAAAATATTGCATTTCTTTCTTTAAACTTGAGTCATATTTTGTATTAAGCTATAAAAGTCTGCCATTTGCAAGTGTGAGTCACAAATTGTATTAAGTGACCTTAAGCACTGTAAACTTTCAAGTTTGAGACATTTGAGACAAATTCGTTGAAAAATAAAGAAACCCACCATTTTGGATCCGCCATTTTGAATTTTTTATGAGTTTGAGTCAAAAGTTCTATATTTGATACATATCGGTGCATAAATAAGAAAATCCGCCATTTTAATTTTTTTTATGTTTTAGGGTAAAACTGTATTAAGTGATCACAAACACTTCAAACTTTCAAGTTTGAGACAAATCGGTTTAAAAATAAAGAAAACCGCCATTTTGGATTCGCCATTCTTGTAATCAAAAACGTAAATTTTATGTTATCAGGTTACCAGAACTCTAGACCTGCCAAAATTTCAACACTCGATCGATTTAACTCTAACAAAACCAAATTTGAAGAATATTACATAAAAGATTTTTTAAAGATGTTTTTGCATAAATAATAATCTATCTATTTTGTTTTTCGTCTGCACATTTTATCAAGAAAAAATATTTTAGTCCGGCGCCCAGTTGGCCCGGCGTCCAGGTGGCCCGGTGCCCAGTTGGCCTGCCGCCCAGTTGATGGCGCCAAGTTGGCGGCGCCCAGTTGTTTATTTATTTTATTTTTATTTTTATTTATTTATTTCTCAAATATCAACAGCCAAAGGCCAATTACAGATATAGTAAAATCTCACATTGTGACACATATTTCCAACCATTATAAATAAAACTTAGAAGTCCCGTGACCCGTTTATTCTCATCTTCTAGTCAGAACGTCTCGAATTGCCCAGAAATTATTTAATTATAAATTATTTAATTACAACTTGCTTGCTACCATGATAATAATTAATTAAATAGTTTAAAATAGCAATGCACATTTTAGGACAAATTATTTTAAAAAAATAATCTTATAAGTGCGGGAAGTGACACTTTCTGAATCAAAATGTGTGAGGGTAAAATCGCACGGTCGCAGAAAAAACTATCTATCGTGACGCTACTGAACTTTCTCGTGTTTTAGCAAAAACTATCCGTCAAGCCGACTTACCCATGAAATGTTGTTTTTTCATCGATTTTTTTTCTTCTTTTGCACAAAAAGCAATTTTGCACCATGTTTTAACTCAAATAGTTACTTCTAAACTTGTTTTTAAACGTTTTTAAGATTTCTTTTTGTAATATTCCCGCACGAAATTGAAAAAAAATCATCTCCGTACTTAGACAACATTATCTATCAGTTTTCCCTGTATAAACCGACTAGCAGGTAGAATCGCTTAAAATACAGCAGGTGGTTTAAAAGTAGCCAGCTGCTTTTCTGTCGCACTTATGCCGTCAGTGTGCAAGAGATAAACGTAATCATATATTATCTAGGGTATTATTAGCATGCAAAATCAGCCTATCTTTGTCTGTTTCACATGTTCAATAATGTCTATCTCTGATTTTTTTGTAAAAGAATTACCCGCCCTTAGAAACCAAATTGGATAGGGTCAATAAAAAATTCCGTCTCTAAAGCCCTTTCAGGGCTTTATACACCTCGTCGACAGATGAATGCTGTTGGCTTCGATGATTCTTCCATTGGTACTTGCCAATAAGCGCTTTTGATATCTAAAGTTGACAAGTATTTAGCATCTTTCAACTTGTCAAGAGTCTCGGATACGAATGGTAAAGGATAACTATCACGCGCCGTCACTGAGTTCAATTTGCGGTAGTCTACGCAGAACCGATATTTCTTTGTGTTTTTCTTTTGTACCATTACCACTGGGCCCATGAACTACTACTACGTTCTATTACATCCATTTTCCGCATTTCGTCGATCTCGTCATCAATAAGTTTTTGAATGACCGGTGAGACCTTATATGAACGTTGTCTTATCGGTGCTGCATCTGTTGTAATCTTATGCTCTACCCTGTCTGTACATCCTAGTGAGTCACCCATAATAGTCTTATATTTATCGACCAATTCCTCTAGTCGTTCCGATTCATAAGGCGTAAGAGTAGTTTGTTGGTCTGATGTTTCTAAAGAACAAATCACATCTTTACTATCGGCAAAGTGCCACTCATTAGTACTTAAGTTCGGTACTATCCCCATCGAAAAACAAAAATCTAATCCCAAAATCAAAGTGTGCGGCAACTCAGGAACGACGATGACCTCTATTAACCTAAATTTATCCTGAACTCGCATAGGAAGCTGCACTGTCCCAATACTACTCGTGCTTTGACCATTTGCCACAATACAACTCGTCTTCTTTGTCGTATCAAGTGAAAAACCAAATCTCTCGATGATTGACCAACCATGATTCCCTAAAAAGGTACGTGAAGCCCCGGAATCCAACAAACCTAATAACTTATTTCCGAGCACATCCACTTTTAAATAAGGCCTCTCATCTTTACGAGCATGACTTATCACATAATCTAAAACGTACGTTAGCCTATCGGTCGATGCTTGTTCAGGCTGACTCGAAGGTCGACCACCTACGAGCGCCTGGGTCCGTTTCCCTGACGATTAAAATTACGACATTCTCTTACTGTAACCCCTGCCTGTCCACACGAATAACACTGCTTACCTCTAGGTAATGCGCACCCGATTGCCATGTGCCCTGTTTGGTTGCATCTATGACAAACAACATCCCTGTTCGCCCTACCAGGTCTAGCACCTTGTGTGGTAGACTGACCACTAGCTGGTTGCTGTCTATCTCTATCATCTCTAGCAGCGAAATTGCTTGCTGGCTGTTGCCTATTTCTATTAAATCTATTATCAGGAATACTAAAATTCTGTTGATTTGATGTCCCGGCGCCTGATATCTGAATTGTATCGATCCCTGTTGGAAAATCGTCATTATCGCTCTCTACGTCAACGTAGGCTAAGTCAGGTTCAATAGATTGGTTTTTCCTAGGTGTAAAATTCTCCTCTTCTAAACCATATCTCTGGTCTATTCTACGACACAGATCCTTTAAATGTGATAGGCTATTGACCTCGGTAGCAATTAACCCATTTTTATAGATGTCCGCGATATTTCTGAAGACGATAGCTAATTTTGCTTCTTCGGAAACAGGACAGCCAAGTCTTTGGAAGTATGTGTTCATGACAGCAATGTAAGTCCCTATAGACTCTCCAGGCCCTTGTTTACGTTTTTGAATTTCCTTCAATAGCTTCTCGCCATATGAAGAAGGAAGATACTCTGCCATGAACCTCTGTTCCAGCTGTTCCCATGTATGGACTTCTCTTCGAACATCTTTGTAAAAAGTATAAGCTGACTTTTCAAAAAGATCAATGCCCGAATTCAGTAAAACCTTTTTGCTGACTCCTCTAGCCTGACTCAACTCGTCCACTCTCTCGAAAAATGCGGTGACGGAGATCGTACCCCTCTCGCCTGTAAACTTTAAGTTCCACTTATGCGGTGGTACAGGTGCAACGTGATATGAGGTACCAGGATCACTTGACATTGGTACTGGCGACGAACATGAAAATGGTCGTGACTGAGCAATTGGTTCAATGCTACTTTGGAGGGCAGCTAAACTCAAAGAAACGGTAGACGGTTGTTGATAATGAAAAGCTGATGCACGGTCATTCTGAATTAGCATTGGGGGTGGTGCCTGTATTGGTGCTTGAGTTGGGTTCGCTAGCACTTGCATTTGCACTGGAGCAATGACCGACGGTTGGTTCGTAGGCTGTTGAGCTGTTCTTTTTGTGCTCGAGTGCTGTGGTTGCGGTAGTTGAGACTGGCTGGGAATGTTGCCAACATTTGTCGAGTGATCTGAGCTTCGACTCGTTGATTGGGTTTCAGATGCTTCATCATCATCTGAGTTCACGCCAACTCTTAATAAATCTGTTGCTTGGCTCTGCAACCTCCCAATCAAACTCAAGGTTTCCGCAACTAGTATGCCTTTTGTTTGACTTTCTTCAAAGTTTGACGGATTCATGTTATTTATCCTGGCTAACACATGTTCCAACCTTACAGCGATTTTCCTAAACTCTCCCCCTTTGCTCGTACCAGAGAACTTCTCTACCAGCGGTACCAGACTATCTAGCTTCTTCATGCAGCTAAAAGCATCCTGATACGGAGGGTATCTCATACTTGTATCAGTCTTTTCTCTTTGCTTAATCAGCATAAGCTGTTGTTTCATCTCTTCCACCGATCCAATGGCTATGCCTCTCCATGTTAATTCATAGATTAACTCGTCCTTGACTAGGTACCTTATGTCAGACAACCGACTCACAGAAACAGCCATGGTGCCTCTTATATATATTAAAGCTTTAAACTTTAAAACTCTTAATTATACCTCCCAATTATAAAAACTAAACCACGCAATAACAAACACAAAGTTCACTTTAAACTCACTAGTGAAAATCACTATAAATTTTCTCACAAATGTAGAAAATATAAAACTTAAATACGGGCAGACGCGAATAAAATCGAAGAACACCGGAGCAGTAAGAAAATAAAATTTATTTGCATTTAAAAATGTAATCATAGTTTATATTAAGTATTTGTACAACCAACTATGACGTCCAACCCTGCAGAGAGAAATAACTACTTAAATCCTAAATTATAATTAACAAGTAGCCATTCAAAAAAAATTAAAACAAATGATGATAGGTTGTTAAAACGCGAGTGTTTGAAATGATATTATATTTTAATTCAGAAAAAAAAATATTTAAATAAACTGGTAAAACCATTGTAGGGCAAGGTACTACTATGCATCAAAAAGAAAATTTTCCAACAAGAAAATCAAGTTTCCTTCCTTAAAAAAAATATTTAAAAAAAAATATTTAAAAAATATTTTCAAAAAAAATTTAAAATGTTTAAGTGGGGTTGCGCTCCTATTAGTGAACCTTAAAAAAAATTTAATAAAATCAACACCAGAAAAATCTTATTCGATTTGTCATGCAACAGTTTTTGTTCTTTTCCTTTAAAAAAAAACAGTTGTCAATTCCCTTTCCTCTCCCAAAACTGTGGCAATGTGGAAAGTAAATGAGATAGGAAAATTAATTTACTATACAAAAAAAATGTTGAAAATTAAATTTACTTAAGAATCATAAGGTATAAAAATCGTAATTGCAAAAAAAAACAATCAGTTTAGGAAAAGTTAAAAAAATATTTATGTTACAAAAAAACAACCGATGTTAGTATATTTGTTTAAAATTATTACTAAAGGAAACAAACAACGTGAGTACTCATTTACTGTACCACTATAATGATGTGGACCTAAGTTTTAAACTTTGCACTCAACCCCGTAAAGAATCAACTTGTGTGCCCTTTCAAAAAACAAATATGAAAACAATTTCAAGGTTCACCCATAAGAACGTTGCAAAACTAAATCTGCCTACTCAAGTGTTTTTACACACAACCTCTAATCAAAAAAAAAATTTACTGCTTAATGCATTCTCAGATCCTTATTCCTGGTGTTCACGAGATATAAAATTAAGTTGGGCCCTTTCCGCAACTATTAGTCAAAGCAAAATTACCAAATGTCCAAGGGCTAATGAGACCCTATCACCTACAAATGATATTTTGAAATGAAACAGTTGGGAATAATCCTGCGTAAAAACCAGACAACAAAAATCAAGAAGCCAAAACTATTACATTAATTTTAAAAGAGCATAATAACCTCCTGGCCCCAAATAAACTTTTGTTATCTCAACAAAACTAGGCCTAAACTCAAAAAAAACTTTTTATTAGACATTTCCCCTATTTCCTAAGTATAATGTCAATAAACCCAAAACTTGTGATTTCCATTCCAATCCCATCTGTACTCTATATATTTTTTCCAACAGTTAAAAGCCCACAGACGAAACAATATCTTATTTCAAAGAAAGGTGAAGGTTTTTTGAAGCACCCTGTGAAAAGAGGACACTATTATGGAAAATTGTTAAGAGCAGTGTTCTTACTAATTTTTAACCTAATTATATCTAGTTCCCTCATGTGCATGTTACTATTTTAATTCCTATCATAATTAAATAGATCACAAAATTTGTCTTTCTCCGCGAATCTGCAAGGTCCTGGAAGATGTGAGATTCAGCCTGTAGGCCAAATTTGGATGTATTTTAATTTAGCGAAAACCGAAGTTGCGAAATCCTAAAAAGATTAGCAGGAAGTCCTCGTTCCTCGATTTCTACACTCCGAACCAAACATTCCTTCCATTTCCACCCAGTTCGTGGGAGGAAACCCCCTAATTATTGCAATACAAAAGGTACTACTATCATATTATGCATAACAAAAAAATATATGCCCTCTTCATTGTTTAGTCGCATCAAAGAAAACCTATTGTTTTTAAATTTATTCTTAGGTTGAAATCTTTTTTAAAAATCAATCATCTTAAATTTATTGTTTAACCTGAACACTTTCCCCTTTATTCCACAAAAGTGTATTGTAATTTAAAAATTTGCTTCATTATTTGAGGTCACCAGAATGAAATTATTTAAAAATTAAAAAAAAAATGAAAAAAAAAAATATTTCCCAATTGTCCACAACTTCCAAGTTTTCATCCCTAAATACCTAGGTACTTTCTCAGTCTAATACCATCCATCGTTATCCACCATAACGCTTTAATTTCAGAAGCAACAAAACAAAGATTAAGTGAAAAAGCTAAGCAAGTAAGTTGGAAGTTGCTTTACAATGGGCGCGGATGACAGGCCCCTTTAAGTACACGCCACTGTCCTGAAATGCAAACTAACTAAAAACTGAAGACTAGCATATCTGCCGTCAAACAACATTTGGCATGAAATTAAAATAATTTCATATCATACCAGTATCCTCCAAAACAAAACGTTTTTTACTATAAGACCAAAACACCTAACCAATAAATATTGTTATTTAAAACTATGATTTGGAAGTAAAAAGATATATTTATTCCTGCCTGATCAACTAAGACAAAAAAAAAGTTCACCTTTTGCAACTCAATACATTCCTGTTTGGTCCCCCAAAAAAATATAACCTGTCTGGTCACCCTTTAAAACTACGACCACTATACAAACTGTTTTCACCAAAACAAGAATTCGAGAAGTTATGTTTACAGGAAAAAAATAATATTTTTAAGAAAGATTAAATTATTTAAAAAGAAGTAAAATTTTGAGATATTTTTACCAATTTCCACCACCTAGCATTTATATTTAGTTGAAAGTCTCTCTTAAATTCACTGACCATTTTCACGGCCTCACAATGACATTACTTAAAAAAATTACTGAACTTTACAAATGAACTAAAAAAAATCAAAAAAACTTATATCTATATCTGTCTCAGTTCAACATTTCTTTTGTGGTATTATATCTAGTTGGGCTTCAAATTCATTTTCTCTGTATTCAATCCGGAGCAGGCAAAACTTCTCAAGGCTCAAACATAAATGTTTGCTCTCCATTGGCCATGACCAAGCTATGACCTGAACGCAGAAAAAAAATACAGAAAAAAAATAATTGTGAACCAGAAAAACTTTAATTGATAGAAATACCCGTAGGTCATTTTTTTAAAAAATGCACTGTAAAGCCCAACGCTGTATTTTCTACCAAAAAAAATTTGACCAGTCACGAAAACACAACTAGACAACTAAACTGGCAACCAAAGACCTAAAAAAACTGTTCCAACAAAAATACCCCAAAAAAAAATGTTAACTGGACCTCTGGCGTTGATCTTCAGCCAATATGTTGCTCTAGGAATTTTAGCCTTGTGTTCCCTAAACTTCCGAGCTAACTATAAGTAGTAGTACCCTCCTCTGACCCGATGTAACTGAGTGACGTAAGGTCTTAAATGCCATCAACAGTTACCACCAAAAAACAAGAAAAGAAAATGACAAAGCAAAATAAACTCATTTTCCTTTTGTTTCATTACTAATTAATACTTTCAACTAAACAAAGCTACCAGCTGTTAAGCTATATTTACTTTAAAACAACCTAGCCAAGAAAAATTTGTGTGAAACCCTGTAAAAATATTCCAACTTCCAAGTAGTGATATCCCACAAAAAATTAAAATCACCAAAAAAAATAACTTGCTGACCTAAATAAATTGACTGCACTAAAAAAAAAATAATTGGTGAAACAATTTCTATCTTATCACAAGCAGGAAACAATAACATATAAATAAATGAACCTGCAAAAAAAAGTTGTTAGAAAAAAACACAGTACATATGTCATATATTTAAAACATAAAAAAGACCATGTCTGGAGGTCCATCCACCTATAAATCAACAAAAAAAAAGTTGAAGCAAATTTACATTGCTGTATTTATTTTTCTTAAAAAAAATTCAAAAAATCAAAACATGTTTTTCCTACAAAAAACATTAAAGAATTAAGACATGAGTTGGACTCGGTTCAATAAAAACTCCCATGCTTTTTATCCACTTATTCTTCCTTAATAAATAAAAATGAATCTTTTATTTTCCAAGAAAAAACCTGTGAGGATAAGCTAATAAAAAACTATGAGGACTACTAAAATAGCAAAACGAATTCCAAATCAACGCTTAATTATTCCCAAGAAATGTTTAAAAAGTGTTATTTCCAAAAAATATTTAAAAAGTGTTATTTCCAAAAACCAATGATCTTGTTTTTTATTTAAAAAAATGATTGGGAGTCAAAAAACACCGACAGCCATTGAAAGCTTTTAACCTGGCTTTGGCTGTAACACAGAAAAAAAATAAAAAAAAAATTCAAAAAAAAATTCAAAAAAACTTTTTTCTTTTTTCCAAATTTAAAAAATCAAAAAAAAATTACATCAGATGTTAAAAAACTAGCCAAAAACACACGTAGGGCGCCAATTTGTGGCCTATTAAAATGCGTTGGGTGACATTTGTGGCCGCTTAAGGACGTTGCCGCCATTTTGTGACACTATAATTAGAATAATAACAATTTGCCAATTTGTGACACAAAAAACCCACTGAATAATTAAACAAATATCTGGAAGCAGAACTGTATTTTTCAGCTAGGTAAAACATTGATATGCCCGGTAACTTTTATACAGTGGAGAAGGGGGGGTTCAGAAATAAGGAAATTTTAAGTGCGCCACATTATTTAATACCAATGTTTTACAAGGAGGATCTTAAATAAAATACAGTTCAACCCAAACGTTGTAGCCAAACAATGAAATTCTACCTACTTCCGAGGCGTCCAGAGTATTTGTGTAATTAAAAAACCAAAAAAAAATTGACTAATAGACAAAATAAAATTCTACAAGATTGAATTAGGATGACAAAACTAGAAGCACTTTACAGGTAGATGGACTCCTTTAACAGGTCATAGTGTACCTACATCTGAGTCAGTTGTGTGAGACTCAGTTATATATTCGATTAAAAAAAAAGAAATATATATATACTTCCAAATTATTCCGTCATAGGGGAGGTCTGGACCAAATATCTGTTGTCATCATTCTACGTTAGGTAGAATGAGACAGACAGCAACCCGAGATCTACCCCATGAGGTAAAAATGTGTAAAGAAACCGCAAAAAAATAACCTCGTCTCTCTTTTGTCTCTGCAAAGTTGGTCATTGGGTTGTACAAATAACACAAAGATTTAGTTCATCTTGTATAATTAGATCTGAGAAAAAAATACCAAATAAGTTAAGGCCAAAATAGCAAGGCACTCCAAATTTCACAGGAGAAATTGTCTTAAATAAATAAAATGAAGGAAAACAAATCAATTTAGTAAATATGCCGCAAAATTGTGGTTATGACGTCATACCGTTACCTTGCGTTTACAAGCAATGTTGAAATTATACTGTGAAAAATTATATATGAAAAGATTACGTCTAAATTATATTAAAAATTTATATGAAAAGATTATGTCTAAATTATATTGAAGATTTATGGTCCTTGATTATTTTATGTGTGTTTTATTGTGTAAACCTGGAAGTGGTGTACTCCGAAATTCCTCTAAAACATGGTGTTCTCCTGCTACTGCTGCTCCTGGTTTGCCCGCGTCTCCCCTCGTGCTTGCTTAGCACATGGTGCTAGGGCAGCACATGGTGGTCAAAAGGTTGTTGGCTTCTTGCCCGAGCGTAAAACCCTGTGGAAAATGAAATGTTTCAGTTTCTTGGAATTCGTCTATTTTGCACGAAGTTCCGCTAAACCGAGTAATTTAAATCAAGAACCCCATGTCGACTCAATAAAATAAAGCAGATTTAAACAGATGAACTAAAATAACCCTAACGTACCTTTCCCAGGGTTACAACTGGCTCGTCCGGCTTTCCACCAGCGTCCAGCACAGCTGTCAATGGAATGGACAGGGCTGTAGACAAAGGAGAAAAACAATATATGGTTTTTATCCAACACGTGGTTAAAAGAAAAATATAAAAACGCCAAAAATTCCCCACGTCTTTTGTCAAAAAAAAGTACATTTCACACGAAAAATAATTACAATTTGGGAGGCAAATATTATCTTGAAGAGTCCTCAAATAATAACAAAATGAAAAAAATAAAATCGAACTTACCACTGCTCTTCCCCGTACAAATGGCGTAGGCCGACTTAAATCCCCCTCAAAAGGGTATGAGCGTCACTTCAGGATTCGCCTAAACACGACGGACTCACTTCTACAGTTTCTGGGATATCTCCTGCAGTCGCTGCAGTGCCAATAACCAAAAACAAAGGCGATCCCAGAAACTGTTGTCGACCCAGCCAAAATTCGTTAGCAAGAGCTATGAAGCCACCGGAAACCGTTCGTAGATTTGGTGGGGAGTGGGGACGGTAAAACGCATAGTACCAACCTAATTTTCCCGGTTAGATTCAAATAAGGATGCAAACCTATTTATAAAAAGAACTTTTTCGCCAAAAAATCTCTACTTTGGTTGCAAGACTGGAAGAAAAAAACCCGCGGTTTTCAAACTAACCAATAAGGAAACACAACAATAGTCCCGTACCGGTATATAGGGGGCAGCACCGACCAAGGGGATATTGAAAAATTCGTAAAACGCGCATTGAGGTGTTGTCGGATCTATTTCCACGGTTGAAATTTTTATAATAAGGACATCGAGACACCCTCCATACATAGACCGAACATTTGCCTACCGGACCCCTGCCAACATATCAAGTAGGAGGAAAATAACCAGACGGACTATAAGAAGCTCAGCATTGAAACCATCAACTGTAAAATCAATTACTGGAGATCAGAGCTTGCATCAAACTCAGGAATATTCGAACACTCAACCAATTCCCATATGAGTAAAGCTATACTGAGTGTAGAATTTAGTTGTATTTTAGTTACAGTCTTAGTCAAAATTTTCCTTTGCGCTTTATAAATGTTTTCTCTAAGATTCATATGGTTTGACGCCATTTTTGTAAAACATTTCTACATTAATAAAGTTGTTTCTGAACCTGAACCTAAAAATACACACTGAACTACTGCTTAAACTCGGCACAAGAGTGTTCAGATGTTAACTCACACGATTTCGTTTATTCTTTTAGTCTTGGTTTTTATCCCTCGTTTATCTCCCATTTACAAAAGTGCATAACTCGTATTTATTTTATCTTCTCCTCATCAAATTGATAAAGATATCAAAGTGGGCGGAGCCTCGGTTGTTACTGGTCAAACCGTGAACCTAAATATGTTTTCGTGCAATCAAAACTAGCTAATCCGTGAAGGATATGAGGTTCGGATTGTCCCAGTATCCTCGAAAATAAACGTAAGGGAATGAAATGTTCATCTAAATGTTTCCTTCCTGTTACTGAAACCATTTGTGATGCGGCAACGTCGCCATTCCCCAGCTGTTTAATTTCATGAATGTCAAATAAAATTACGAAAATGCAGGTAAACAAAACAATCGAAAGTTTTTATGTGATTTTTAAAGAACTGTGATCTTAAATTCCAATTACGATGTCCAGATAATGCGATGTGCGTAGTGTCCACAGTAATTCGATGGAATGCCTCCTTTTAAGGTAACTTCCTAGACATTATATAACCTCCAAACCTAGCTCTATAAAATACCCTTAATTTGTGTACAGAAAGACGAGTCGAAGAGCCTTGATTATTTACCTGAATAAACAAATATGTAACGTTGCCTTAAACGTAAAAATGACACGTTACAGTCTGTCTGTATGTCTGTCTGTATGTCTGTCTGTATGTCTGTCTGTATGTCTGTCTGTATGTCTGTCTGTATGTCTGTCTGTATGTCTGTCTGTATGTCTGTCTGTCTGTCTGTATGTCTGTCTGTATGTCTGTCTGTATGTCTGTCTGTATGTCTGTCTGTATGTCTGTCTGTATGTCTGTCTGTATGTCTGTCTGTCTGTATGTCTGTCTGTATGTCTGTCTGTATGTCTGTCTGTATGTCTGTCTGTATGTCTGTCTGTATGTCTGTCTGTATGTCTGTCAGTATGTCTGTCTGTATGTCTGTCTGTATGTCTGTCTGTATGTCTGTCTGTATGTCTGTCTGTATGTCTGTCTGTATGTCTGTCTGTATGTCTGTCTGTATGTCTGTCTGTATGTCTGTCTGTATGTCTGTCTGTCTGTATGTCTGTGTGTATGTCTGTCTGTATGTCTGTCTGTCTGTATGTCTGTCTGTATGTCTGTCTGTATGTCTGTCTGTATGTCTGTCTGTATGTCTGTCTGTATGTCTGTCTGTATGTCTGTCTGTATGTCTGTCTGTATGTCTGTCTGTATGTCTGTCTGTATGTCTGTCTGTATGTCTGTCTGTATGTCTGTCTGTATGTCTGTCTGTATGTCTGTCTGTATGTCTGTCTGTATGTCTGTATGTCTGTCTGTATGTCTGTCTGTATGTCTGTCTGTATGTCTGTCTGTATGTCTGTCTGTATGTCTGTCTGTATGTCTGTCTGTATGTCTGTCTGTATGTCTGTCTGTATGTCTGTCTGTATATCTGTCTGTATGTCTGTCTGTATGTCTGTCTGTATGTCTGTCTGTATGTCTGTATGCCTGTCTGTATGTCTGTCTGTATGTCTGTCTGTATGTCTGTCTGTATGTCTGTATGTATGTCTGTCTGTATGTCTGTCTGTATGTCTGTCTGTATGTCTGTCTGTATATCTGTCTGTATGTCTGTCTGTATGTCTGTCTGTATGTCTGTCTGTATGTCTGTCTGTATGTCTGTCTGTATGTCTGTCTGTATGTCTGTCTGTATGTCTGTCTGTATGTCTGTCTGTATGTCTGTCTGTATGTCTGTCTGTATGTCTGTCTGTATGTCTGTCTGTATGTCTGTCTGTATGTCTGTCTGTATGTCTGTCTGTATGTCTGTCTGTATGTCTGTCTGTATGTCTGTCTGTATGTCTGTCTGTATGTCTGTCTGTATGTCTGTCTGTATGTCTGTCTGTATGTCTGTCTGTATGTCTGTCTGTATGTCTGTCTGTATGTCTGTCTGTATGTCTGTCTGTATGTCTGTCTGTATGTCTGTCTGTATGTCTGTCTGTATGTCTGTCTGTATGTCTGTCTGTATGTCTGTCTGTATGTCTGTCTGTATGTCTGTCTGTATGTCTGTCTGTATGTCTGTCTGTATGTCTGTCTGTATGTCTGTCTGTATGTCTGTCTGTATGTCTGTCTGTATGTCTGTCTGTATGTCTGTCTGTATGTCTGTCTGTATGTCTGTCTGTATGTCTGTCTGTATGTCTGTCTGTATGTCTGTCTGTATGTCTGTCTGTATGTCTGTCTGTATGCCTGTCTGTATGTCTGTCTGTATGTCTGTCTGTATGTCTGTCTGTATGTCTGTCTTTATTTCTGTCTGTATGTCTGTCTGTATGTCTGTCTGTATGTCTGTCTGTATATCTGTCTGTATGTCTGTCTGTATGTCTGTCTGTATGTCTGTCTGTATGTCTGTCTGTATGTCTGTCTGTATGTCTGTCTGTATGTCTGTCTGTATGTCTGTCTGTATGTCTGTCTGTATGTCTGTCTGTATGTCTGTCTGTATGTCTGTCTGTATGTCTGTCTGTATGTCTGTCTGTATGTCTGTCTGTATGTCTGTCTGTATGTCTGTCTGTATGTCTGTCTGTATGTCTGTCTGTATGTCTGTCTGTATGTCTGTCTGTATGTCTGTCTGTATGTCTGTCTGTATGTCTGTCTGTATGTCTGTCTGTATGTCTGTCTGTATGTCTGTCTGTATGTCTGTCTGTATGTCTGTCTGTATGTCTGTCTGTATGTCTGTCTGTATGTCTGTCTGTATGTCTGTCTGTGTGTCTGTCTGTGTGTCTGTCTGTATGTCTGTCTGTATGTCTGTCTGTATGTCTGTATGTCTGTCTGTATGTCTGTCCGTATGTCTGTCTGTATGTCTGTCTGTATGTCTGTCTGTATGTCTGTCTGTCTGTATGTCTGTCTGTATGTCTGTCTGTATGTCTGTCTGTATGTCTGTCTGTATGTCTGTCTGTATGTCTGTCTGTATGTCTGTCTGTATGTCTGTCTGTATGTCTGTCTGTATGTCTGTCTGTATGTCTGTCTGTATGTCTGTCTGTATGTCTGTCTGTATGTCTGTCTGTATGTCTGTCTGTATGTCTGTCTGTATGTCTGTCTGTCTGTATGTCTGTCTGTATGTCTGTCTGTATGTCTGTCTGTATGTCTGTCTGTATGTCTGTCTGTATGTCTGTCTGTCTGTCTGTATGTCTGTCTGTATGTCTGTCTGTATGTCTGTCTGTATGTCTGTCTGTATGTCTGTCTGTATGTCTGTCTGTATGTCTGTCTGTATGTCTGTCTGTATGTCTGTCTGTATGTCTGTCTGTATGTCTGTCTGTATGTCTGTCTGTATGTCTGTCTGTATGTCTGTCTGTATGTCTGTCTGTATGTCTGTCTGTATGTCTGTCTGTATGTCTGTCTGTATGTCTGTCTGTATGTCTGTCTGTATGTCTGTATGTCTGTCTGTATGTCTGTCTGTATGTCTGTCTGTATGTCTGTCTGTATGTCTGTCTGTCTGTATGTCTGTCTGTATGTCTGTCTGTATGTCTGTCTGTATGTCTGTCTGTATGTCTGTCTGTATGTCTGTCTGTATGTCTGTCTGTATGTCTGTCTGTATGTCTGTCTGTATGTCTGTCTGTATGTCTGTCTGTATGTCTGTCTGTATGTCTGTCTGTATGTCTGTCTGTATGTCTGTCTGTATGTCTGTCTGTATGTCTGTCTGTATGTCTGTCTGTATGTCTGTATGTCTGTCTGTATGTCTGTCTGTATGTCTGTCTGTATGTCTGTCTGTATGTCTGTCTGTATGTCTGTCTGTATGTCTGTCTGTATGTCTGTCTGTATGTCTGTCTGTATGTCTGTCTGTATGTCTGTCTGTATGTCTGTCTGTATGTCTGTCTGTATGTCTGTCTGTATGTCTGTCTGTATGTCTGTCTGTATGTCTGTCTGTATGTCTGTCTGTATGTCTGTCTGTATGTCTGTCTGTATGTCTGTCTGTATGCCTGTCTGTATGTCTGTCTGTATGTCTGTCTGTATGTCTGTCTGTATGTCTGTCTGTATGTCTGTCTGTATGTCTGTCTGTATGTCTGTCTGTATGTCTGTCTGTATGTCTGTCTGTCTGTATGTCTGTCTGTCTGTATGTCTGTCTGTATGTCTGTCTGTATGTCTGTCTGTCTGTCTGTATGTCTGTATGTCTGTCTGTATATCTGTCTGTATGTCTGTCTGTATGTCTGTCTGTATGTCTGTCTGTATGTCTGTCTGTATGTCTGTCTGTATGTCTGTCTGTATGTCTGTCTGTATGTCTGTCTGTATGTCTGTCTGTATGTCTGTCTGTATGTCTGTCTGTATGTCTGTCTGTATGTCTGTCTGTATGTCTGTCTGTATGTCTGTCTGTATGTCTGTCTGTATGTCTGTCTGTATGTCTGTCTGTATGTCTGTCTGTATGTCTGTCTGTATGTCTGTCTGTATGTCTGTCTGTATGTCTGTCTGTATGTCTGTCTGTATGTCTGTCTGTATGTCTGTCTGTATGTCTGTCTGTATGTCTGTCTGTATGTCTGTCTGCATGTCTGTCTGTATGTCTGTCTGTATGTCTGTCTGTATGTCTGTCTGTATGTCTGTCTGTATGTCTGTCTGTATGTCTGTCTGTATGTCTGTCTGTATGTCTGTCTGTATGTCTGTCTGTATGTCTGTCTGTATGTCTGTCTGTATGTCTGTCTGTATGTCTGTCTGTATGTCTGTCTGTATGTCTGTCTGTATGTCTGTCTGTATGTCTGTCTGTATGTCTGTCTGTATGTCTGTCTGTATGTCTGTATGTCTGTCTGTATGTCTGTCTGTATGTCTGTCTGTATGTCTGTCTGTATGTCTGTCTGTATGTCTGTCTGTATGTCTGTCTGTATGTCTGTCTGTATGTCTGTCTGTATGTCTGTCTGTATGTCTGTCTGTATGTCTGTCTGTATGTCTGTCTGTATGTCTGTCTGTATGTCTGTCTGTATGTCTGTCTGTATGTCTGTCTGTATGTCTGTCTGTATGTCTGTCTGTATGTCTGTCTGTATGTCTGTCTGTATGTCTGTCTGTTTGTCTGGCTGTATGTCTGTCTGTATGTCTGTCTGTATGTCTGTCTGTATGTCTGTCTGTATGTCTGTCTGTATGTCTGTCTGTATGTCTGTCTGTATGTCTGTCTGTATGTCTGTCTGTATGTCTGTCTGTATGTCTGTCTGTATGTCTGTCTGTATGTCTGTCTGTATGTCTGTCTGTATGTCTGTCTGTATGTCTGTCTGTATGTCTGTCTGTATGTCTGTCTGTATGTCTGTCTGTATGTCTGTCTGTATGTCTGTCTGTATGTCTGTCTGTATGTCTGTCTGTATGTCTGTCTGTATGTCTGTCTGTATGTCTGTCTGTATGTCTGTCTGTATGTCTGTCTGTATGTCTGTCTGTCTGTATGTCTGTCTGTATGTCTGTCTGTATGTCTGTCTGTATGTCTGTCTGTATGTCTGTCTGTATGTCTGTCTGTATGTCTGTCTGTATGTCTGTCTGTATGTCTGTCTGTATGTCTGTCTGTATGTCTGTCTGTATGTCTGTCTGTATGTCTGTCTGTATGTCTGTCTGTATGTCTGTCTGTATGTCTGTCTGTATGTCTGTCTGTATGTCTGTCTGTATGTCTGTCTGTATGTCTGTCTGTATGTCTGTCTGTATGTCTGTCTGTATGTCTGTCTGTATGTCTGTCTGTATGTCTGTCTGTATGTCTGTCTGTATGTCTGTCTGTATGTCTGTCTGTATGTCTGTCTGTATGTCTGTCTGTATGTCTGTCTGTATGTCTGTCTGTATGTCTGTCTGTCTGTATGTCTGTCTGTATGTCTGTCTGTCTGTATGTCTGTCTGTATGTCTGTCTGTATGACTGTCTGTATGTCTGTCTGTATGTCTGTCTGTATGTCTGTCTGTATGTCTGTCTGTATGTATGTCTGTCTGTCTGTATGTATGTCTGTATGTCTGTCTGTATGTCTGTCTGTATGTCTGTCTGTATGTCTGTCTGTATGTCTGTCTGTATGTCTGTCTGTATGTCTGTCTGTATGTCTGTCTGTATGTCTGTCTGTATGTCTGTCTGTATGTCTGTCTGTATGTCTGTCTGTATGTCTGTCTGTATGTCTGTCTGTATGTCTGTCTGTATGTCTGTCTGTATGTCTGTCTGTATGTCTGTCTGTATGTCTGTCTGTACGTCTGTCTGTATGTCTGTCTGTATGTCTGTATGTCTGTCTGTATGTCTGTCTGTATGTCTGTCTATATGTCTGTCTGTATGTCTGTCTGTATGTCTGTCTGTATGTCTGTCTGTATGTCTGTCTGTATGTCTGTCTGTATGTCTGTCTGTATGTCTGTCTGTATGTCTGTCTGTATGTCTGTCTGTATGTCTGTCTGTATGTCTGTCTGTATGTCTGTCTGTATGTCTGTCTGTATGTCTGTCTGTATGTCTGTCTGTATGTCTGTCTGTATGTCTGTCTGTATGTCTGTCTGTATGTCTGTCTGTATGTCTGTCTGTATGTCTGTCTGTATGTCTGTCCTGTATGTCTGTCTGTATGTCTGTCTGTATGTCTGTCTGTATGTCTGTCTGTATGTCTGTCTGTATGTCTGTCTGTATGTCTGTCTGTATGTCTGTCTGTATGTCTGTCTGTATGTCTGTCTGTATGTCTGTCTGTATGTCTGTCTGTATGTCTGTCTGTATGTCTGTCTGTATGTCTGTCTGTATGTCTGTCTGTATGTCTGTCTGTATGTCTGTCTGTATGTCTGTCTGTATGTCTGTCTGTATGTCTGTCTGTATGTCTGTCTGTATGTCTGTCTGTATGTCTGTCTGTATGTCTGTCTGTATGTCTGTCTGTATGTCTGTCTGTATGTCTGTCTGTATGTCTGTCTGTATGTCTGTCTGTATGTCTGTCTGTATGTCTGTCTGTCTGTATATCTGTCTGTATGTCTGTCTGTATGTCTGTCTGTATGTCTGTCTGTATGTCTGTCTGTATGTCTGTCTGGTCTGTATGTCTGTCTGTATGTCTGTCTGTATGTCTGTCTGTATGTCTGTCTGTATGTCTGTCTGTATGTCTGTATGTCTGTCTGTCTGTCTGTATGTCTGTCTGTATGTCTGTCTGTATGTCTGTCTGTATGTCTGTCTGTATGTCTGTCTGTCTGTATGTCTGTCTGTATGTCTGTCTGTATGTCTGTCTGTATGTCTGTCTGTATGTCTGTCTGTATGTCTGTCTGTATGTCTGTCTGTATGTCTGTCTGTATGTCTGTCTGTATGTCTGTCTGTATGTCTGTCTGTATATCTGTCTGTATGTCTGTCTGTATGTCTGTCTGTATGTCTGTCTGTATGTCTGTCTGTATGTCTGTCTGTATGTCTGTCTCTATGTCTGTCTGTGTCTGTCTGTATGTCTGTCTGTATGTCTGTCTGTATGTCTGTCTGTATGTCTGTCTGTATGTCTGTCTGTATGTCTGTCTGTATGTCTGTCTGTATGTCTGTCTGTCTGTATGTCTGTCTGTCTGTCTGTCTGTCTATCTGTATGTCTGTCTGTATGTCTGTATGTCTGTCTGTATGTCTGTCTGTATGTCTGTCTGTATGTCTGTCTGTATGTCTGTCTGTATGTCTGTCTGTATGTCTGTCTGTATGTCTGTCTGTATGTCTGTCTGTATGTCTGTCTGTATATCTGTCTGTATGTCTGTCTGTATGTCTGTCTGTATGTCTGTCTGTATGTCTGTATGTCTGTATGTCTGTCTGTCTGTATGTCGGTCTGTATGTCAGTCTGTATGTCTGTCTGTATGTCTGTCTGTATGTCTGTCTGTATGTCTGTCTGTATGTCTGTCTGTATGTCTGTCTGTATGTCTGTCTGTATGTCTGTCTGTATGTCTGTCTGTATGTCTGTTTGTATGTCTGTCTGTATGTCTGTCTGTATGTCTGTCTGTATGTCTGTCTGTATGTCTGTCTGTATGTCTGTCTATATGTCTGTCTGTATGTCTGTCTGTATGTCTGTCTGTATGTCTGTCTGTATGTCTGTCTGTATGTCTGTCTGTATGTCTGTCTGTATGTCTGTCTGTATGTCTGTCTGTATGTCTGTCTGTATGTCTGTCTGTATGTCTGTCTGTATGTCTGTCTGTATGTCTGT
>OY755038.1:133014209-133151709 GCA_963576565.1 Aspidapion aeneum
TACAGACAGACAGACATACAGACAGACATACAGACAGACATACAGACAGACATACAGACAGACATACAGACAGACATACAGACAGACATACAGACAGACATACAGACAGACATACAGACAGACATACAGACAGACATACAGACAGACATACAGACAGACATACAGACAGACATACAGACATACAGACATACAGACATACAGACATACAGACATACAGACATACAGACATACAGACATACAGACAGACATACAGACAGACATACAGACAGACATACAGACAGACATACAGACAGACATACAGACAGACATACAGACAGACATACAGACAGACATACAGACAGACATACAGACAGACATACAGACAGACATACAGACAGACATACAGACAGACATACAGACAGACATACAGACAGACATACAGACAGACATACAGACAGACATACAGACAGACATACAGACAGACATACAGACAGACATACAGACAGACATACAGACAGACATACAGACAGACATACAGACAGACAGACATACAGACAGACAGACATACAGACAGACAGACATACAGACATACAGACAGACAGACATACAGACAGACATACAGACAGACATACAGACAGACATACAGACAGACATACAGACAGACATACAGACAGACATACAGACAGACATACAGACAGACATACAGACAGACATACAGACAGACATACAGACAGACATACAGACAGACATACAGACAGACATACAGACAGACAGACATACAGACAGACATACAGACAGACATACAGACAGACATACAGACAGACATACAGACAGACATACAGACAGACATACAGACAGACATACAGACAGACATACAGACAGACATACAGACAGACATACAGACAGACATACAGACAGACATACAGACAGACATACAGACAGACATACAGACAGACATACAGACAGACATACAGACAGACATACAGACAGACATACAGACAGACATACAGACAGACATACAGACAGACATACAGACAGACATACAGACAGACATACAGACAGACATACAGACAGACATACAGACAGACATACAGACAGACATACAGACAGACATACAGACAGACATACAGACAGACATACAGACAGACATACAGACAGACATACAGACAGACATACAGACAGACATACAGACAGACATACAGACAGACATACAGACAGACATACAGACAGACATACAGACAGACATACAGACAGACATACAGACAGACATACAGACAGACATACAGACAGACATACAGACAGACATACAGACAGACATACAGACAGACAGACATACA
Source organism: Aspidapion aeneum (assembly GCA_963576565.1). Lineage (NCBI taxonomy): Eukaryota > Metazoa > Arthropoda > Insecta > Coleoptera > Brentidae > Aspidapion > Aspidapion aeneum. The sequence goes on from OY755038.1 coordinate 133,015,526, forward strand.
GACAGACATACAGACAGACATACAGACAGACATACAGACAGACATACAGACAGACATACAGACAGACATACAGACAGACATACAGACAGACATACAGACAGACATACAGACAGACATACAGACAGACATACAGACAGACATACAGACAGACATACAGACAGACATACAGACAGACATACAGACAGACATACAGACAGACATACAGACAGACATACAGACAGACATACAGACAGACATACAGACAGACATACAGACAGACATACAGACAGACATACAGACAGACATACAGACAGACATACAGACAGACATACAGACAGACATACAGACAGACATACAGACAGACATACAGACAGACATACAGACAGACATACAGACAGACATACATACAGACATACATACAGACAGACAGACAGACAGACAGACAGACAGACAGACATACAGACAGACATACAGACAGACAGACATACAGACAGACATACAGACAGACATACAGACAGACATACAGACAGACATACAGACAGACATACAGACAGACATACAGACAGACATACAGACAGACATACAGACAGACATACAGACAGACATACAGACAGACATACAGACAGACAGACATACAGACAGACATACAGACAGACATACAGACAGACATACAGACAGACAGACATACAGACAGACATACAGACAGACATACAGACAGACATACAGACAGACATACAGACAGACATACAGACAGACATACAGACAGACATACAGACAGACATACAGACAGACATACAGACAGACATACAGACAGACATACAGACAGACATACAGACAGACATACAGACAGACATACAGACAGACATACAGACAGACATACAGACAGACATACAGACAGACATACAGACAGACATACAGACAGACATACAGACAGACATACAGACAGACATACAGACAGACATACAGACAGACATACAGACAGACATACAGACAGAAATACAGACAGACATACAGACAGACATACAGACAGACATACAGACAGACATACAGACAGACATACAGACAGACATACAGACAGACATACAGACAGACATACAGACAGACATACAGACAGACATACAGACAGACATACAGACAGACAGACATACAGACAGACATGCAGACAGACATACAGACAGACATACAGACAGACATACAGACAGACATACAGACAGACATACAGACAGACATACAGACAGACATACAGACAGACATACAGACAGACATACAGACAGACATACAGACAGACATACAGACAGACATACAGACAGACATACAGACAGACATACAGACAGACATACAGACAGACATACAGACAGACATACAGACAGACATACAGACAGACATACAGACAGACATACAGACAGACAGACATACAGACAGACATACAGACAGACATACAGACAGACATACAGACAGACATACAGACAGACATACAGACAGACATACAGACAGACATACAGACAGACATACAGACAGACATACAGACAGACATACAGACAGACATACAGACAGACATACAGACAGACATACAGACAGACAGACATACAGACATACGGACATACAGACATACAGACATACAGACATACAGACATACAGACATACAGACATACAGACATACAGACATACAGACATACAGACATACAGACATACAGACATACAGACATACAGACATACAGACATACAGACATACAGATAGACATACAGACAGACATACAGACAGACAGACATACAGACAGACATACAGACAGACATACAGACAGACATACAGACAGACAGACAGACATACAGACAGACATACAGACATACATACAGACAGACATACAGACAGACATACAGACAGACATACAGACAGACATACAGTCATACAGACATACAGACAGACATACAGACAGACATACAGACAGACATACAGACAGACATACAGACATACAGACAGACATACAGACAGACATACAGACAGACATACAGACATACAGACATACAGACATACAGACATACAGACATACAGACATACAGACATACAGACATACAGACAGACAGACATACAGACAGACATGCAGACAGACATACAGTCAGACATACAGACAGACATACAGACAGACATACAGACAGACATACAGACAGACATACAGACAGACATACAGACAGACATACAGACAGACATACAGACAGACATACAGACAGACATACAGACAGACATACAGACAGACATACAGACAGACATACAGACAGACATACAGACAGACATACAGACAGACATACAGACAGACATACAGACAGACATACAGACAGACATACAGACAGACATACAGACAGACATACAGACAGACATACAGACAGACATACAGACAGACATACAGACAGACATACAGACAGACATACAGATAGACAGACAGACAGACAGACAGACAGACAGACAGACAGACAGACAGACAGACAGACAGACAGACAGACAGACAGACAGACAGACAGACAGACAGACAGACAGACAGACAGACAGACAGACAGACAGACAGACAGACAGACAGACAGACAGACAGACAGACAGACAGACAGACAGACAGACAGACAGACAGACAGACAGACAGACAGACAGACAGACAGACAGACAGACAGACAGACAGACAGACAGACAGACAGACAGACAGACAGACAGACAGACAGACAGACAGACAGACAGACAGACAGACAGACAGACAGACAGACAGACAGACAGACAGACAGACAGACAGACAGACAGACAGACAGACAGACAGACAGACAGACAGACAGACAGACAGACAGACAGACAGACAGACAGACAGACAGACAGACAGACAGACAGACAGACAGACAGACAGACAGACAGACAGACAGACAGACAGACAGACAGACAGACAGACAGACAGACAGACAGACAGACAGACAGACAGACAGACAGACAGACAGACAGACAGACAGACAGACAGACAGACAGACAGACAGACAGACAGACAGACAGACAGACAGACAGACAGACAGACAGACAGACAGACAGACAGACAGACAGACAGACAGACAGACAGACAGACAGACAGACAGACAGACAGACAGACAGACAGACAGACAGACAGACAGACAGACAGACAGACAGACAGACAGACAGACAGACAGACAGACAGACAGACAGACAGACAGACAGACAGACAGACAGACAGACAGACAGACAGACAGACAGACAGACAGACAGACAGACAGACAGACAGACAGACAGACAGACAGACAGACAGACAGACAGACAGACAGACAGACAGACAGACAGACAGACAGACAGACAGACAGACAGACAGACAGACAGACAGACAGACAGACAGACAGACAGACAGACAGACAGACAGACAGACAGACAGACAGACAGACAGACAGACAGCCAGACAGCCAGACAGCCAGACAGCCAGACAGCCAGACAGCCAGACAGCCAGACAGCCAGACAGCCAGACAGCCAGACAGCCAGACAGCCAGACAGCCAGACAGCCAGACAGCCAGACAGCCAGACAGCCAGACAGCCAGACAGCCAGACAGCCAGACAGCCAGACAGCCAGACAGCCAGACAGCCAGACAGCCAGACAGCCAGACAGCCAGACAGCCAGACAGCCAGACAGCCAGACAGCCAGACAGCCAGACAGCCAGACAGCCAGACAGCCAGACAGCCAGACAGCCAGACAGCCAGACAGCCAGACAGCCAGACAGCCAGACAGCCAGACAGCCAGACAGCCAGACAGCCAGACAGCCAGACAGCCAGACAGCCAGACAGCCAGACAGCCAGACAGCCAGACAGCCAGACAGCCAGACAGCCAGACAGCCAGACAGCCAGACAGCCAGACAGCCAGACAGCCAGACAGCCAGACAGCCAGACAGCCAGACAGCCAGACAGCCAGACAGCCAGACAGCCAGACAGCCAGACAGCCAGACAGCCAGACAGCCAGACAGCCAGACAGCCAGACAGCCAGACAGCCAGACAGCCAGACAGCCAGACAGCCAGACAGCCAGACAGCCAGACAGCCAGACAGCCAGACAGCCAGACAGCCAGACAGCCAGACAGCCAGACAGCCAGACAGCCAGACAGCCAGACAGCCAGACAGCCAGACAGCCAGACAGCCAGACAGCCAGACAGCCAGACAGCCAGACAGCCAGACAGCCAGACAGCCAGACAGCCAGACAGCCAGACAGCCAGACAGCCAGACAGCCAGACAGCCAGACAGCCAGACAGCCAGACAGCCAGACAGCAGACAGCAGACAGCCAGACAGCCAGACAGCCAGACAGCCAGACAGCCAGACAGCCAGACAGCCAGACAGCCAGACAGCCAGACAGCCAGACAGCCAGACAGCCAGACAGCCAGACAGCCAGACAGACAGACAGACAGACAGACAGACAGACAGACAGACAGACAGACAGACAGACAGACAGACAGACAGACAGACAGACAGACAGACAGACAGACAGACAGACAGACAGACAGACAGACAGACAGACAGACAGACAGACAGACAGACAGACAGACAGACAGACAGACAGACAGACAGACAGACAGACAGACAGACAGACAGACAGACAGACAGACAGACAGACAGACAGACAGACAGACAGACAGACAGACAGACAGACAGACAGACAGACAGACAGACAGACAGACAGACAGACAGACAGACAGACAGACAGACAGACAGACAGACAGACAGACAGACAGACAGACAGACAGACAGACAGACAGACAGACAGACAGACAGACAGACAGACAGACAGACAGACAGACAGACAGACAGACAGACAGACAGACAGACAGACAGACAGACAGACAGACAGACAGACAGACAGACAGACAGACAGACAGACAGACAGACAGACAGACAGACAGACAGACAGACAGACAGACAGACAGACAGACAGACAGACAGACAGACAGACAGACAGACAGACAGACAGACAGACAGACAGACAGACAGACAGACAGACAGACAGACAGACAGACAGACAGACAGACAGACAGACAGACAGACAGACAGACAGACAGACAGACAGACAGACAGACAGACAGACAGACAGACAGACAGACAGACAGACAGACAGACAGACAGACAGACAGACAGACAGACAGACAGACAGACAGACAGACAGACAGACAGACAGACAGACAGACAGACAGACAGACAGACAGACAGACAGACAGACAGACAGACAGACAGACAGACAGACAGACAGACAGACAGACAGACAGACAGACAGACAGACAGACAGACAGACAGACAGACAGACAGACAGACAGACAGACAGACAGACAGACAGACAGACAGACAGACAGACAGACAGACAGACAGACAGACAGACAGACAGACAGACAGACAGACAGACAGACAGACAGACAGACAGACAGACAGACAGACAGACAGACAGACAGACAGACAGACAGACAGACAGACAGACAGACAGACAGACAGACAGACAGACAGACAGACAGACAGACAGACAGACAGACAGACAGACAGACAGACAGACAGACAGACAGACAGACAGACAGACAGACAGACAGACAGACAGACAGACAGACAGACAGACAGACAGACAGACAGACAGACAGACAGACAGACAGACAGACAGACAGACAGACAGACAGACAGACAGACAGACAGACAGACAGACAGACAGACAGACAGACAGACAGACAGACAGACAGACAGACAGACAGACAGACAGACAGACAGACAGACAGACAGACAGACAGACAGACAGACAGACAGACAGACAGACAGACAGACAGACAGACAGACAGACAGACAGACAGACAGACAGACAGACAGACAGACAGACAGACAGACAGACAGACAGACAGACAGACAGACAGACAGACAGACAGACAGACAGACAGACAGACAGACAGACAGACAGACAGACAGACAGACAGACAGACAGACAGACAGACAGACAGACAGACAGACAGACAGACAGACAGACAGACAGACAGACAGACAGACAGACAGACAGACAGACAGACAGACAGACAGACAGACAGACAGACAGACAGACAGACAGACAGACAGACAGACAGACAGACAGACAGACAGACAGACAGACAGACAGACAGACAGACAGACAGACAGACAGACAGACAGACAGACAGACAGACAGACAGACAGACAGACAGACAGACAGACAGACAGACAGACAGACAGACAGACAGACAGACAGACAGACAGACAGACAGACAGACAGACAGACAGACAGACAGACAGACAGACAGACAGACAGACAGACAGACAGACAGACAGACAGACAGACAGACAGACAGACAGACAGACAGACAGACAGACAGACAGACAGACAGACAGACAGACAGACAGACAGACAGACAGACAGACAGACAGACAGACAGACAGACAGACAGACAGACAGACAGACAGACAGACAGACAGACAGACAGACAGACAGACAGACAGACAGACAGACAGACAGACAGACAGACAGACAGACAGACAGACAGACAGACAGACAGACAGACAGACAGACAGACAGACAGACAGACAGACAGACAGACAGACAGACAGACAGACAGACAGACAGACAGACAGACAGACAGACAGACAGACAGACAGACAGACAGACAGACAGACAGACAGACAGACAGACAGACAGACAGACAGACAGACAGACAGACAGACAGACAGACAGACAGACAGACAGACAGACAGACAGACAGACAGACAGACAGACAGACAGACAGACAGACAGACAGACAGACAGACAGACAGACAGACAGACAGACAGACAGACAGACAGACAGACAGACAGACAGACAGACAGACAGACAGACAGACAGACAGACAGACAGACAGACAGACAGCCAGACAGCCAGACAGCCAGACAGACAGCCAGACAGCCAGACAGCCAGACAGCCAGACAGCCAGACAGCCAGACAGCCAGACAGCCAGACAGCCAGACAGCCAGACAGCCAGACAGCCAGACAGCCAGACAGCCAGACAGCCAGACAGCCAGACAGCCAGACAGCCAGACAGCCAGACAGCCAGACAGCCAGACAGCCAGACAGCCAGACAGCCAGACAGCCAGACAGCCAGACAGCCAGACAGCCAGACAGCCAGACAGCCAGACAGCCAGGCAGCCAGACAGCCAGACAGCCAGACAGCCAGACAGCCAGACAGCCAGACAGCCAGACAGCCAGACAGCCAGACAGCCAGACAGCCAGACAGCCAGACAGCCAGACAGCCAGACAGCCAGACAGCCAGACAGCCAGACAGCCAGACAGCCAGACAGCCAGACAGCCAGACAGCCAGACAGCCAGACAGCCAGACAGCCAGACAGCCAGACAGCCAGACAGCCAGACAGCCAGACAGCCAGACAGCCAGACAGCCAGACAGCCAGACAGCCAGACAGCCAGACAGCCAGACAGCCAGACAGCCAGACAGCCAGACAGCCAGACAGCCAGAGAGCCAGACAGCCAGAGAGCCAGAGAGCCAGAGAGCCAGAGAGCCAGAGAGCCAGACAGCCAGACAGCCAGACAGCCAGACAGCCAGACAGCCAGACAGCCAGACAGCCAGACAGCCAGACAGCCAGACAGCCAGACAGCCAGACAGCCAGACAGCCAGACAGACAGCCAGACAGACAGCCAGACAGACAGCCAGACAGACAGCCAGACAGACAGCCAGACAGACAGACAGACAGACAGACAGACAGACAGCCAGACAGACAGACAGACAGACAGACAGACAGACAGACAGACAGACAGACAGACAGACAGACAGACAGACAGACAGACAGACAGACAGACAGACAGACAGACAGACAGACAGACAGACAGACAGACAGACAGACAGACAGACAGACAGACAGACAGACAGACAGACAGACAGACAGACAGACAGACAGACAGACAGACAGACAGACAGACAGACAGACAGACAGACAGACAGACAGACAGACAGACAGACAGACAGACAGACAGACAGACAGACAGACAGACAGACAGACAGACAGACAGACAGACAGACAGACAGACAGACAGACAGACAGACAGACAGACAGACAGACAGACAGACAGACAGACAGACAGACAGACAGACAGACAGACAGACAGACAGACAGACAGACAGACAGACAGACAGACAGACAGACAGACAGACAGACAGACAGACAGACAGACAGACAGACAGACAGACAGACAGACAGACAGACAGACAGACAGACAGACAGACAGACAGACAGACAGACAGACAGACAGACAGACAGACAGACAGACAGACAGACAGACAGACAGACAGACAGACAGACAGACAGACAGACAGACAGACAGACAGACAGACAGACAGACAGACAGACAGACAGACAGACAGACAGACAGACAGACAGACAGACAGACAGACAGACAGACAGACAGACAGACAGACAGACAGACAGACAGACAGACAGACAGACAGACAGACAGACAGACAGACAGACAGACAGACAGACAGACAGACAGACAGACAGACAGACAGACAGACAGACAGACAGACAGACAGACAGACAGACAGACAGACAGACAGACAGACAGACAGACAGACAGACAGACAGACAGACAGACAGACAGACAGACAGACAGACAGACAGACAGACAGACAGACAGACAGACAGACAGACAGACAGACAGACAGACAGACAGACAGACAGACAGACAGACAGACAGACAGACAGACAGACAGACAGACAGACAGACAGACAGACAGACAGACAGACAGACAGACAGACAGACAGACAGACAGACAGACAGACAGACAGACAGACAGACAGACAGACAGACAGACAGACAGACAGACAGACAGACAGACAGACAGACAGACAGACAGACAGACAGACAGACAGACAGACAGACAGACAGACAGACAGACAGACAGACAGACAGACAGACAGACAGACAGACAGACAGACAGACAGACAGACAGACAGACAGACAGACAGACAGACAGACAGACAGACAGACAGACAGACAGACAGACAGACAGACAGACAGACAGACAGACAGACAGACAGACAGACAGACAGACAGACAGACAGACAGACAGACAGACAGACAGACAGACAGACAGACAGACAGACAGACAGACAGACAGACAGACAGACAGACAGACAGACAGACAGACAGACAGACAGACAGACAGACAGACAGACAGACAGACAGACAGACAGACAGACAGACAGACAGACAGACAGACAGACAGACAGACAGACAGACAGACAGACAGACAGACAGACAGACAGACAGACAGACAGACAGACAGACAGACAGACAGACAGACAGACAGACAGACAGACAGACAGACAGACAGACAGACAGACAGACAGACAGACAGACAGACAGACAGACAGACAGACAGACAGACAGACAGACAGACAGACAGACAGACAGACAGACAGACAGACAGACAGACAGACAGACAGACAGACAGACAGACAGACAGACAGACAGACAGACAGACAGACAGACAGACAGACAGACAGACAGACAGACAGACAGACAGACAGACAGACAGACAGACAGACAGACAGACAGACAGACAGACAGACAGACAGACAGACAGACAGACAGACAGACAGACAGACAGACAGACAGACAGACAGACAGACAGACAGACAGACAGACAGACAGACAGACAGACAGACAGACAGACAGACAGACAGACAGACAGACAGACAGACAGACAGACAGACAGACAGACAGACAGACAGACAGACAGACAGACAGACAGACAGACAGACAGACAGACAGACAGACAGACAGACAGACAGACAGACAGACAGACAGACAGACAGACAGACAGACAGACAGACAGACAGACAGACAGACAGACAGACAGACAGACAGACAGACAGACAGACAGACAGACAGACAGACAGACAGACAGACAGACAGACAGACAGACAGACAGACAGACAGACAGACAGACAGACAGACAGACAGACAGACAGACAGACAGACAGACAGACAGACAGACAGACAGACAGACAGACAGACAGACAGACAGACAGACAGACAGACAGACAGACAGACAGACAGACAGACAGACAGACAGACAGACAGACAGACAGACAGACAGACAGACAGACAGACAGACAGACAGACAGACAGACAGACAGACAGACAGACAGACAGACAGACAGACAGACAGACAGACAGACAGACAGACAGACAGACAGACAGACAGACAGACAGACAGACAGACAGACAGACAGACAGACAGACAGACAGACAGACAGACAGACAGACAGACAGACAGACAGACAGACAGACAGACAGACAGACAGACAGACAGACAGACAGACAGACAGACAGACAGACAGACAGACAGACAGACAGACAGACAGACAGACAGACAGACAGACAGACAGACAGACAGACAGACAGACAGACAGACAGACAGACAGACAGACAGACAGACAGACAGACAGACAGACAGACAGACAGACAGACAGACAGACAGACAGACAGACAGACAGACAGACAGACAGACAGACAGACAGACAGACAGACAGACAGACAGACAGACAGACAGACAGACAGACAGACAGACAGACAGACAGACAGACAGACAGACAGACAGACAGACAGACAGACAGACAGACAGACAGACAGACAGACAGACAGACAGACAGACAGACAGACAGACAGACAGACAGACAGACAGACAGACAGACAGACAGACAGACAGACAGACAGACAGACAGACAGACAGACAGACAGACAGACATACAGACAGACAGACAGACAGACAGACAGACAGACAGACAGACATACAGACAGACAGACAGACAGACATACAGACAGACATACAGACAGACATACAGACAGACATACAGACAGACATACAGACAGACAGACATACAGACAGACATACAGACAGACATACAGACAGACATACAGACAGACATACAGACAGACATACAGACAGACATACAGACAGACATACAGACAGACATACAGACATACAGACATACAGACATACAGACATACAGACATACAGACATACAGACATACAGACATACAGACAGACATACAGACAGACATACAGACAGACATACAGACAGACATACAGACAGACATACAGACAGACATACAGACAGACATACAGACAGACATACAGACAGACATACAGACAGACATACAGACAGACATACAGACAGACATACAGACAGACATACAGACAGACATACAGACAGACATACAGACAGACATACAGACAGACATACAGACAGACATACAGACAGACATACAGACAGACATACAGACAGACATACAGACAGACATACAGACAGACATACAGACAGACATACAGACATACAGACAGACATACAGACAGACATACAGACAGACATACAGACAGACATACAGACAGACAGACATACAGACAGACAGACATACAGACAGACAGACATACAGACATACAGACAGACAGACATACAGACAGACATACAGACAGACATACAGACAGACATACAGACAGACATACAGACAGACATACAGACAGACATACAGACAGACATACAGACAGACATACAGACAGACATACAGACAGACATACAGACAGACATACAGACAGACAGACATACAGACAGACATACAGACAGACATACAGACAGACATACAGACAGACATACAGACAGACATACAGACAGACATACAGACAGACATACAGACAGACATACAGACAGACATACAGACAGACATACAGACAGACATACAGACAGACATACAGACAGACATACAGACAGACATACAGACAGACATACAGACAGACATACAGACAGACATACAGACAGACATACAGACAGACATACAGACAGACATACAGACAGACATACAGACAGACATACAGACAGACATACAGACAGACATACAGACAGACATACAGACAGACATACAGACAGACATACAGACAGACATACAGACAGACATACAGACAGACATACAGACAGACATACAGACAGACATACAGACAGACATACAGACAGACATACAGACAGACATACAGACAGACATACAGACAGACATACAGACAGACATACAGACAGACATACAGACAGACATACAGACAGACATACAGACAGACATACAGACAGACATACAGACAGACATACAGACAGACATACAGACAGACATACAGACAGACATACAGACAGACATACAGACAGACATACAGACAGACATACAGACAGACATACAGACAGACATACAGACAGACATACAGACAGACATACAGACAGACATACAGACAGACATACAGACAGACATACAGACAGACATACAGACAGACATACAGACAGACATACAGACAGACATACAGACAGACATACAGACAGACATACAGACAGACATACAGACAGACATACAGACAGACATACAGACAGACATACAGACAGACATACAGACAGACATACAGACAGACATACATACAGACATACATACAGACAGACAGACAGACAGACAGACATACAGACAGACATACAGACAGACATACAGACAGACAGACATACAGACAGACATACAGACAGACATACAGACAGACATACAGACAGACATACAGACAGACATACAGACAGACATACAGACAGACATACAGACAGACATACAGACAGACATACAGACAGACATACAGACAGACATACAGACAGACAGACATACAGACAGACATACAGACAGACATACAGACAGACATACAGACAGACAGACATACAGACAGACATACAGACAGACATACAGACAGACATACAGACAGACATACAGACAGACATACAGACAGACATACAGACAGACATACAGACAGACATACAGACAGACATACAGACAGACATACAGACAGACATACAGACAGACATACAGACAGACATACAGACAGACATACAGACAGACATACAGACAGACATACAGACAGACATACAGACAGACATACAGACAGACATACAGACAGACATACAGACAGACATACAGACAGACATACAGACAGACATACAGACAGACATACAGACAGACATACAGACAGACATACAGACAGACATACAGACAGACATACAGACAGACATACAGACAGACATACAGACAGACATACAGACAGACATACAGACAGACATACAGACAGACATACAGACAGACATACAGACAGACATACAGACAGACATACAGACAGACATACAGACAGACATACAGACAGACATACAGACAGACATACAGACAGACATACAGACAGACAGACATACAGACAGACATGCAGACAGACATACAGACAGACATACAGACAGACATACAGACAGACATACAGACAGACATACAGACAGACATACAGACAGACATACAGACAGACATACAGACAGACATACAGACAGACATACAGACAGACATACAGACAGACATACAGACAGACATACAGACAGACATACAGACAGACATACAGACAGACATACAGACAGACATACAGACAGACATACAGACAGACATACAGACAGACATACAGACAGACATACAGACAGACATACAGACAGACATACAGACAGACATACAGACAGACATACAGACAGACATACAGACAGACATACAGACAGACATACAGACAGACATACAGACAGACATACAGACAGACATACAGACAGACATACAGACAGACATACAGACAGACATACAGACAGACAGACATACAGACATACGGACATACAGACATACAGACATACAGACATACAGACATACAGACATACAGACATACAGACATACAGACATACAGACATACAGACATACAGACATACAGACATACAGACATACAGACATACAGACATACAGATAGACATACAGACAGACATACAGACAGACAGACATACAGACAGACATACAGACAGACATACAGACAGACATACAGACAGACAGACAGACAGACATACAGACAGACATACAGACATACATACAGACAGACATACAGACAGACATACAGACAGACATACAGTCATACAGACATACAGACAGACATACAGACAGACATACAGACAGACATACAGACAGACATACAGACATACAGACAGACATACAGACAGACATACAGACAGACATACAGACATACAGACATACAGACATACAGACATACAGACATACAGACATACAGACATACAGACATACAGACAGACAGACATGCAGACAGACATACAGACAGACATACAGACAGACATACAGACAGACATACAGACAGACATACAGACAGACATACAGACAGACATACAGACAGACATACAGACAGACATACAGACAGACATACAGACAGACATACAGACAGACATACAGACAGACATACAGACAGACATACAGACAGACATACAGACAGACATACAGACAGACATACAGACAGACATACAGACAGACATACAGACAGACATACAGACAGACATACAGACAGACATACAGACAGACATACAGACAGACATACAGATAGACATACAGACAGACATACAGACAGACATACAGACAGACATACAGACAGACATACAGACAGACATACAGACAGACAGACATACAGACATACGGACATACAGACATACAGACTTCAGACATACAGACATACAGACATACAGACATACAGACATACAGATAGACATACAGACAGACATACAGACAGACAGACATACAGACAGACATACAGACAGACATACAGACAGACATACAGACAGACAGACAGACATACAGACAGACATACAGACATACATACAGACAGACATACAGACAGACATACAGACAGACAGACAGACATACAGTCATACAGACATACAGACAGACATACAGACAGACATACAGACAGACATACAGACAGACATACAGACAGACATACAGACAGACATACAGACAGACATACAGACAGACATACAGACATACAGACATACAGACATACAGACATACAGACATACAGACATACAGACATACAGACATACAGACATACAGACATACAGACATACAGACATACAGACATACAGACATACAGACATACAGACAGACATACAGACATACAGACAGACATACAAACATACAGACATACAGACAGACATACAGACAGACATACAGACAGACATACAGACAGACAGACATACAGACAGACATACAGACAGACATACAGACAGACATACAGACATACAGACATACAGACAGACATACAGACAGACATACAGACAGACATACAGACAGACATACAGACAGACATACAGACAGACATACAGACAGACATACAGACAGACATACAGACAGACATACAGACAGACATACAGACAGACAGACATACAGACAGACATACAGACAGACATACAGACAGACATACAGACAGACATACAGACAGACATACAGACAGACATACAGACAGACATACAGACAGACATACAGACAGACATACAGACAGACATACAGACAGACATACAGACAGACATACAGACAGACATACAGACAGACATACAGACAGACATACAGACAGACATACAGACAGACATACAGACAGACATACAGACAGACATACAGACAGACATACAGACAGACATACAGACAGACATACAGACAGACATACAGACAGACATACAGACAGACATACAGACAGACATACAGACAGACATACAGACAGACATACATACAGACATACAGACAGACATACAGACAGACATACAGACAGACATACAGACAGACAGACAGACAGACATACAGACAGACAGACAGACAGACAGACAGACAGACAGACAGACAGACAGACAGACAGACAGACAGACAGACAGACAGACAGACAGACAGACAGACAGACAGACAGACAGACAGACAGACAGACAGACAGACAGACAGACAGACAGACAGACAGACAGACAGACAGACAGACAGACAGACAGACAGACAGACAGACAGACAGACAGACAGACAGACAGACAGACAGACAGACAGACAGACAGACAGACAGACAGACAGACAGACAGACAGACAGACAGACAGACAGACAGACAGACAGACAGACAGACAGACAGACAGACAGACAGACAGACAGACAGACAGACAGACAGACAGACAGACAGACAGACAGACAGACAGACAGACAGACAGACAGACAGACAGACAGACAGACAGACAGACAGACAGACAGACAGACAGACAGACAGACAGACAGACAGACAGACAGACAGACAGACAGACAGACAGACAGACAGACAGACAGACAGACAGACAGACAGACAGACAGACAGACAGACAGACAGACAGACAGACAGACAGACAGACAGACAGACAGACAGACAGACAGACAGACAGACAGACAGACAGACAGACAGACAGACAGACAGACAGACAGACAGACAGACAGACAGACAGACAGACAGACAGACAGACAGACAGACAGACAGACAGACAGACAGACAGACAGACAGACAGACAGACAGACAGACAGACAGACAGACAGACAGACAGACAGACAGACAGACAGACAGACAGACAGACAGACAGACAGACAGACAGACAGACAGACAGACAGACAGACAGACAGACAGACAGACAGACAGACAGACAGACAGACAGACAGACAGACAGACAGACAGACAGACAGACAGACAGACAGACAGACAGACAGACAGACAGACAGACAGACAGACAGACAGACAGACAGACAGACAGACAGACAGACAGACAGACAGACAGACAGACAGACAGACAGACAGACAGACAGACAGACAGACAGACAGACAGACAGACAGACAGACAGACAGACAGACAGACAGACAGACAGACAGACAGACAGACAGACAGACAGACAGACAGACAGACAGACAGACAGACAGACAGACAGACAGACAGACAGACAGACAGACAGACAGACAGACAGACAGACAGACAGACAGACAGACAGACAGACAGACAGACAGACAGACAGACAGACAGACAGACAGACAGACAGACAGACAGACAGACAGACAGACAGACAGACAGACAGACAGACAGACAGACAGACAGACAGACAGACAGACAGACAGACAGACAGACAGACAGACAGACAGACAGACAGACAGACAGACAGACAGACAGACAGACAGACAGACAGACAGACAGACAGACAGACAGACAGACAGACAGACAGACAGACAGACAGACAGACAGACAGACAGACAGACAGACAGACAGACAGACAGACAGACAGACAGACAGACAGACAGACAGACAGACAGACAGACAGACAGACAGACAGACAGACAGACAGACAGACAGACAGACAGACAGACAGACAGACAGACAGACAGACAGACAGACAGACAGACAGACAGACAGACAGACAGACAGACAGACAGACAGACAGACAGACAGACAGACAGACAGACAGACAGACAGACAGACAGACAGACAGACAGACAGACAGACAGACAGACAGACAGACAGACAGACAGACAGACAGACAGACAGACAGACAGACAGACAGACAGACAGACAGACATACAGACAGACATACAGACAGACATACAGACAGACATACAGACAGACATACAGACAGACATACAGACAGACATACAGACAGACATACAGACAGACATACAGACAGACATACAGACAGACATACAGACAGACATACAGACAGACATACAGACAGACATACAGACAGACATACAGACAGACATACAGACAGACATACAGACAGACATACAGACAGACATACAGACAGACATACAGACAGACATACAGACATACATACAGACAGACATACAGACAGACATACAGACAGACATACAGACAGACAGACATACAGACAGACAGACATACAGACAGACAGACATACAGACATACAGACAGACAGACATACAGACAGACATACAGACAGACATACAGACAGACATACAGACAGACATACAGACAGACATACAGACAGACATACAGACAGACATACAGACAGACATACAGACAGACATACAGACAGACATACAGACAGACATACAGACAGACATACAGACAGACATACAGACATACAGACAGACATACAGACAGACATACAGACAGACAGACATACAGACAGACATACAGACAGACATACAGACAGACATACAGACAGACATACAGACAGACATACAGACAGACATACAGACAGACATACAGACAGACATACAGACAGACATACAGACAGACATACAGACAGACATACAGACAGACATACAGACAGACATACAGACAGACATACAGACAGACATACAGACAGACATACAGACAGACATACAGACAGACATACAGACAGACATACAGACAGACATACAGACAGACATACAGACAGACATACAGACAGACATACAGACAGACATACAGACAGACATACAGACAGACATACAGACAGACATACAGACAGACATACAGACAGACATACAGACAGACATACAGACAGACATACAGACAGACATACAGACAGACATACAGACAGACATACAGACAGACATACAGACAGACATACAGACAGACATACAGACAGACATACAGACAGACATACAGACAGACATACAGACAGACATACAGACAGACATACAGACAGACATACAGACAGACATACAGACAGACATACAGACAGACATACAGACAGACATACAGACAGACATACAGACAGACATACAGACAGACATACAGACAGACATACAGACAGACATACAGACAGACATACAGACAGACATACAGACAGACATACAGACAGACATACAGACAGACATACAGACAGACATACAGACATACAGACAGACATACAGACAGACATACAGACAGACATACAGACAGACATACAGACAGACATACAGACAGACATACAGACAGACATACAGACAGACATACAGACAGACATACAGACAGACATACAGACAGACATACAGACAGACATACAGACAGACATACAGACAGACATACAGACAGACATACAGACAGACATACAGACAGACATACAGACAGACATACAGACAGACATACAGACAGACATACAGACAGACATACAGACAGACATACAGACAGACATACAGACAGACATACAGACAGACATACAGACAGACATACAGACAGACATACAGACAGACATACAGACAGACATACAGACAGACATACAGACAGACATACAGACAGACATACAGACAGACATACAGACAGACATACAGACAGACATACAGACAGACATACAGACAGACATACAGACAGACATACAGACAGACATACAGACAGACATACATACAGACATACATACAGACAGACAGACAGACAGACAGACAGACATACAGACAGACATACAGACAGACATACAGACAGACAGACATACAGACAGACATACAGACAGACATACAGACAGACATACAGACAGACATACAGACAGACATACAGACAGACATACAGACAGACATACAGACAGACATACAGACAGACATACAGACAGACATACAGACAGACATACAGACAGACAGACATACAGACAGACATACAGACAGACATACAGACAGACATATAGACAGACATACAGACAGACAGACATACAGACAGACATACAGACAGACATACAGACAGACATACAGACAGACAGACATACAGACAGACATACAGACAGACATACAGACAGACATACAGACAGACATACAGACAGACATACAGACAGACATACAGACAGACATACAGACAGACATACAGACAGACATACAGACAGACATACAGACAGACATACAGACAGACATACAGACAGACATACAGACAGACATACAGACAGACATACAGACAGACATACAGACAGACATACAGACAGACATACAGACAGACATACAGACAGACATACAGACAGACATACAGACAGACATACAGACAGACATACAGACAGACATACAGACAGACATACAGACAGACATACAGACAGACATACAGACAGACATACAGACAGACATACAGACAGACATACAGACAGACATACAGACAGACATACAGACAGACATACAGACAGACATACAGACAGACATACAGACAGACATACAGACAGACAGACATACAGACAGACATGCAGACAGACATACAGACAGACATACAGACAGACATACAGACAGACATACAGACAGACATACAGACAGACATACAGACAGACATACAGACAGACATACAGACAGACATACAGACAGACATACAGACAGACATACAGACAGACATACAGACAGACATACAGACAGACATACAGACAGACATACAGACAGACATACAGACAGACATACAGACAGACATACAGACAGACATACAGACAGACATACAGACAGACATACAGACAGACATACAGACAGACATACAGACAGACATACAGACAGACATACAGACAGACATACAGACAGACATACAGACAGACATACAGACAGACATACAGACAGACATACAGACAGACATACAGACAGACAGACATACAGACATACGGACATACAGACATACAGACATACAGACATACAGACATACAGACATACAGACATACAGACATACAGACATACAGACATACAGACATACAGACATACAGACATACAGACATACAGATAGACATACAGACAGACATACAGACAGACAGACATACAGACAGACATACAGACAGACATACAGACAGACATACAGACAGACAGACAGACATACAGACAGACATACAGACATACATACAGACAGACATACAGACAGACATACAGACAGACATACAGTCATACAGACATACAGACAGACATACAGACAGACATACAGACAGACATACAGACAGACATACAGACATACAGACAGACATACAGACAGACATACAGACAGACATACAGACATACAGACATACAGACATACAGACATACAGACATACAGACATACAGACATACAGACAGACAGACATACAGACAGACATGCAGACAGACATACAGACAGACATACAGACAGACATACAGACAGACATACAGACAGACATACAGACAGACATACAGACAGACATACAGACAGACATACAGACAGACATACAGACAGACATACAGACAGACATACAGACAGACATACAGACAGACATACAGACAGACATACAGACAGACATACAGACAGACATACAGACAGACATACAGACAGACATACAGACAGACATACAGACAGACATACAGACAGACATACAGACAGACATACAGACATACAGACAGACATACAGACAGACATACAGATAGACATACAGACAGACATACAGACAGACATACAGACAGACATACAGACAGACATACAGACAGACAGACATACAGACAGACAGACATACAGACATACGGACATACAGACATACAGACTTCAGACATACAGACATACAGACATACAGACATACAGACATACAGATAGACATACAGACAGACATACAGACAGACAGACATACAGACAGACATACAGACAGACATACAGACAGACATACAGACAGACAGACAGACATACAGACAGACATACAGACATACATACAGACAGACATACAGACAGACATACAGACAGACAGACAGACATACAGTCATACAGACATACAGACAGACATACAGACAGACATACAGACAGACATACAGACAGACATACAGACAGACATACAGACAGACATACAGACAGACATACAGACAGACATACAGACAGACATACAGACATACAGACATACAGACATACAGACATACAGACATACAGACATACAGACATACAGACATACAGACATACAGACATACAGACATACAGACATACAGACATACAGACATACAGACAGACATACAGACATACAGACAGACATACAAACATACAGACATACAGACAGACATACAGACAGACATACAGACAGACATACAGACAGACAGACATACAGACAGACATACAGACAGACATACAGACAGACATACAGACATACAGACATACAGACAGACATACAGACAGACATACAGACAGACATACAGACAGACATACAGACAGACATACAGACAGACAGACATACAGACAGACATACAGACAGACATACAGACAGACATACAGACAGACATACAGACAGACATACAGACAGACATACAGACAGACATACAGACAGACATACAGACAGACATACAGACAGACATACAGACAGACATACAGACAGACATACAGACAGACATACAGACAGACATACAGACAGACATACAGACAGACATACAGACAGACATACAGACAGACATACAGACAGACATACAGACAGACATACAGACAGACATACAGACAGACATACAGACAGACATACAGACAGACATACAGACAGACATACAGACAGACATACAGACAGACAGACATACAGACAGACATACAGACAGACATACAGACAGACATACAGACAGACAGACATACAGACAGACATACAGACAGACATACAGACAGACATACAGACAGACATACAGACATACAGACATACAGACATACAGACATACAGACAGACATACAGACAGACATACAGACAGACATACAGACAGACATACAGACAGACATACAGACAGACATACAGACAGACATACAGACAGACATACAGACAGACATACAGACAGACATACAGACAGACATACAGACAGACATACAGACAGACATACAGACAGACATACAGACAGACATACAGACAGACATACAGACAGACATACAGACATACAGACAGACATACAGACAGACATACAGACAGACATACAGACAGACATACAGACAGACATACAGACAGACATACAGACAGACATACAGACAGACATACAGACAGACATACAGACAGACATACAGACAGACATACAGACAGACATACAGACAGACATACAGACAGACATACAGACAGACATACAGACAGATATACAGACAGACATACAGACAGACATACAGACAGACATACAGACAGACATACAGACAGACATACAGACAGACATACAGACAGACATACAGACAGACATACAGACAGACATACAGACAGACATACAGACAGACAGACATACAGACAGACAGACATACAGACATACAGACAGACAGACATACAGACAGACATACAGACAGACATACAGACAGACATACAGACAGATATACAGACAGACATACAGACAGACATACAGACAGACATACAGACAGACATACAGACAGACATACAGACAGACATACAGACAGACATACAGACAGACATACAGACAGACATACAGACAGACATACAGACAGACATACAGACAGACAGACATACAGACAGACATACAGACAGACATACAGACAGACATACAGACAGACATACAGACAGACATACAGACAGACATACAGACAGACATACAGACAGACATACAGACAGACATACAGACAGACATACAGACAGACATACAGACAGACATACAGACAGACATACAGACAGACATACAGACAGACATACAGACAGACAGACATACAGACATACGGACATACAGACATACAGACATACAGACATACAGACATACAGACATACAGACATACAGACATACAGACATACAGACATACAGACATACAGACATACAGACATACAGACATACAGACATACAGACATACAGATATACAGACATACAGATAGACATACAGACAGACATACAGACAGACAGACATACAGACAGACATACAGACAGACATACAGACAGACATACAGACATACAGACAGACAGACAGACATACAGACAGACATACAGACATACATACAGACAGACATACAGACAGACATACAGACAGACATACAGTCATACAGACATACAGACAGACATACAGACAGACATACAGACAGACATACAGACAGACATACAGACATACAGACAGACATACAGACAGACATACAGACAGACATACAGACATACAGACATACAGACATACAGACATACAGACATACAGACATACAGACATACAGACATACAGACATACAGACATACAGACATACAGACAGACAGACATACAGACAGACATGCAGACAGACATACAGACAGACATACAGACAGACATACAGACAGACATACAGACAGACATACAGACAGACATACAGACAGATATACAGACAGACATACAGACAGACATACAGACAGACATACAGACAGACATACAGACAGACATACAGACAGACATACAGACAGACATACAGACAGACATACAGACAGACATACAGACAGACATACAGACAGACATACAGACAGACATACAGACAGACATACAGACAGACATACAGACAGACATACAGACAGACATACAGACAGACATACAGACAGACATACAGACAGACATACAGACAGACATACAGACAGACATACAGACAGACATACAGACAGACATACAGACAGACATACAGACAGACATACAGACAGACATACAGACAGACAGACATACAGACATACGGACATACAGACATACAGACTTCAGACATACAGACATACAGACATACAGACATACAGACATACAGATAGACATACAGACAGACATACAGACAGACAGACATACAGACAGACATACAGACAGACATACATACAGACAGACATACAGACAGACAGACAGACATACAGACAGACATACAGACATACATACAGACAGACATACAGACAGACATACAGACAGACAGACAGACATACAGTCATACAGACATACAGACAGACATACAGACAGACATACAGACAGACATACAGACAGACATACAGACAGACATACAGACAGACATACAGACAGACATACAGACAGACATACAGACAGACATACAGACATACAGACATACAGACATACAGACATACAGACATACAGACATACAGACATACAGACATACAGACATACAGACATACAGACATACAGACATACAGACATACAGACAGACATACAGACATACAGACAGACATACAAACATACAGACATACAGACAGACATACAGACAGACATACAGACAGACATACAGACAGACATACAGACAGACAGACATACAGACAGACATACAGACAGACATACAGACAGACATACAGACATACAGACATACAGACAGACATACAGACAGACATACAGACAGACATACAGACAGACATACAGACAGACATACAGACAGACATACAGACAGACATACAGACAGACATACAGACAGACATACAGACAGACATACAGACAGACAGACATACAGACAGACATACAGACAGACATACAGACAGACATACAGACAGACATACAGACAGACATACAGACAGACATACAGACAGACATACAGACAGACATACAGACAGACATACAGACAGACATACAGACAGACATACAGACAGACATACAGACAGACATACAGACAGACATACAGACAGACATACAGACAGACATACAGACAGACATACAGACAGACATACAGACAGACATACAGACAGACATACAGACAGACATACAGACAGACATACAGACAGACATACAGACAGACATACAGACAGACATACAGACAGACATACAGACAGACATACAGACAGACATACAGACAGACATACAGACAGACATACAGACAGACAGACATACAGACAGACAGACATACAGACATACAGACAGACAGACATACAGACAGACATACAGACAGACATACAGACAGACATACAGACAGACATACAGACAGACATACAGACAGACATACAGACAGACATACAGACAGACATACAGACAGACATACAGACAGACATACAGACAGACATACAGACAGACATACAGACAGACATACAGACAGACAGACATACAGACAGACATACAGACAGACATACAGACAGACATACAGACATACAGACAGACATACAGACAGACATACAGACAGACATACAGACAGACATACAGACAGACATACAGACAGACATACAGACAGACATACAGACAGACATACAGACAGACATACAGACAGACATACAGACAGACATACAGACAGACATACAGACAGACATACAGACAGACATACAGACAGACATACAGACAGACATACAGACAGACATACAGACAGACATACAGACAGACATACAGACAGACATACAGACAGACATACAGACAGACATACAGACAGACATACAGACAGACATACAGACAGACATACAGACAGACATACAGACAGACATACAGACAGACATACAGACAGACATACAGACAGACATACAGACAGACATACAGACAGACATACAGACAGACATACAGACAGACATACAGACAGACATACAGACAGACATACAGACAGACATACAGACAGACATACAGACAGACATACAGACAGACATACAGACAGACATACAGACAGACATACAGACAGACATACAGACAGACATACAGACAGACATACAGACAGACATACAGACAAACATACAGACAGACATACAGACAGACATACAGACAGACATACAGACAGACATACAGACAGACATACAGACAGACATACAGACAGACATACAGACAGACATACAGACAGACATACAGACAGACATACAGACAGACATACAGACAGACATACAGACAGACATACAGACAGACATACAGACAGACATACAGACAGACATACAGACAGACATACAGACAGACATACAGACAGACATACAGACAGACATACAGACAGACATACAGACAGACATACAGACAGACAGACATACAGACAGACAGACATACAGACAGACAGACATACAGACAGACATACAGACAGACATACAGACAGACATACAGACAGACAGACATACAGACAGACATACAGACAGACATACAGACAGACATACAGACAGACATACAGACAGACATACAGACAGACATACAGACAGACATACAGACAGACATACAGACAGACATACAGACAGACAGACAGACAGACAGACAGACATACAGACAGACATACAGACAGACATACAGACAGACATACAGACAGACAGACATACAGACAGACATACAGACAGACATACAGACAGACATACAGACAGACATACAGACAGACATACAGACAGACATACAGACAGACATACAGACAGACATACAGACAGACATACAGACAGACATACAGACAGACATACAGACAGACATACAGACAGACATACAGACAGACATACAGACAGACATACAGACAGACATACAGACAGACATACAGACAGACATACAGACAGACATACAGACAGACATACAGACAGACATACAGACAGACATACAGACAGACATACAGACAGACATACAGACAGACATACAGACAGACATACAGACAGACATACAGACAGACATACAGACAGACATACAGACAGACATACAGACAGACATACAGACAGACATACAGACAGACATACAGACAGACATACAGACAGACATACAGACAGACATACAGACAGACATACAGACAGACATACAGACAGACATACAGACAGACATACAGACAGACATACAGACAGACATACAGACAGACATACAGACAGACAGACATACAGACAGACATACAGACAGACATACAGACAGACATACAGACAGACATACAGACAGACATACAGACAGACATACAGACAGACATACAGACAGACATACAGACAGACATACAGACAGACATACAGACAGACATACAGACAGACATACAGACAGACATACAGACAGACAGACATACAGACAGACATGCAGACAGACATACAGACAGACATA
The DNA here is from genome assembly GCA_963576565.1 of Aspidapion aeneum. NCBI lineage: Eukaryota > Metazoa > Arthropoda > Insecta > Coleoptera > Brentidae > Aspidapion > Aspidapion aeneum. Next base: position 133,043,167 of record OY755038.1, read on the forward strand.
CAGACAGACATACAGACAGACATACAGACAGACATACAGACAGACATACAGACAGACATACAGACAGACATACAGACAGACATACAGACAGACATACAGACAGACATACAGACAGACATACAGACAGACATACAGACAGACATACAGACAGACATACAGACAGACATACAGACAGACATACAGACAGACATACAGACAGACATACAGACAGACATACAGACAGACATACAGACAGACATACAGACAGACATACAGACAGACATACAGACAGACATACAGACAGACATACAGACAGACATACAGACAGACATACAGACAGACATACAGACAGACATACAGACAGACATACAGACAGACATACAGACAGACATACAGACAGACATACAGACAGACATACAGACAGACATACAGACAGACATACAGACAGACATACAGACAGACATACAGACAGACATACAGACAGACATACAGACAGACATACAGACAGACATACAGACAGACATACAGACAGACAGACATACAGACATACGGACATACAGACATACAGACATACAGACATACAGACATACAGACATACAGACATACAGACATACAGACATACAGACATACAGACATACAGACATACAGACATACAGACATACAGACATACAGATAGACATACAGACAGACATACAGACAGACAGACATACAGACAGACATACAGACAGACATACAGACAGACATACAGACAGACAGACAGACATACAGACAGACATACAGACATACATACAGACAGACATACAGACAGACATACAGACAGACATACAGTCATACAGACATACAGACAGACATACAGACAGACATACAGACAGACATACAGACAGACATACAGACAGACATACAGACAGACATACAGACATACAGACAGACATACAGACAGACATACAGACAGACATACAGACATACAGACATACAGACATACAGACATACAGACATACAGACATACAGACATACAGACATACAGACAGACAGACATACAGACAGACATGCAGACAGACATACAGACAGACATACAGACAGACATACAGACAGACATACAGACAGACATACAGACAGACATACAGACAGACATACAGACAGACATACAGACAGACATACAGACAGACATACAGACAGACATACAGACAGACATACAGACAGACATACAGACAGACATACAGACAGACATACAGACAGACATACAGACAGACATACAGACAGACATACAGACAGACATACAGACAGACATACAGACAGACATACAGACAGACATACAGACAGACATACAGACAGACATACAGACAGACATACAGACAGACATACAGACAGACATACAGACAGACATACAGACAGACATACAGACAGACATACAGACAGACATACAGACAGACAGACATACAGACATACGGACATACAGACATACAGACATACAGACATACAGACATACAGACATACAGACATACAGACATACAGACATACAGACATACAGATAGACATACAGACAGACATACAGACAGACAGACATACAGACAGACATACAGACAGACATACAGACAGACATACAGACAGACAGACAGACATACAGACATACATACAGACAGACATACAGACAGACATACAGACAGACAGACAGACATACAGTCATACAGACATACAGACAGACATACAGACAGACATACAGACAGACATACAGACAGACATACAGACAGACATACAGACAGACATACAGACAGACATACAGACATACAGACAGACATACAGACAGACATACAGACAGACATACAGACAGACATACAGACAGACATACAGACAGACATACAGACATACAGACATACAGACATACAGACATACAGACATACAGGCATACAGACATACAGACATACAGACATACAGACATACAGACATACAGACATACAGACATACAGACAGACATACAGACATACAGACAGACATACAAACATACAGACATACAGACAGACATACAGACAGACATACAGACAGACATACAGACAGACATACAGACAGACATACAGACAGACATACAGACAGACATACAGACAGACATACAGACAGACATACAGACAGACATACAGACAGACATACAGACATACAGACATACAGACAGACATACAGACAGACATACAGACAGACATACAGACAGACATACAAACAGACATACAGACAGACATACAGACAGACATACAGACAGACATACAGACAGACATACAGACAGACATACAGACAGACATACAGACAGACATACAGACAGACATACAGACAGACATACAGACAGACATACAGACAGACATACAGACAGACATACAGACAGACATACAGACAGACATACAGACAGACATACAGACAGACATACAGACAGACATACAGACAGACATACAGACAGACATACAGACAGACATACAGACAGACATACAGACAGACATACAGACAGACATACAGACAGACATACAGACAGACATACAGACAGACATACAGACAGACATACAGACAGACATACAGACAGACATACAGACAGACATACAGACAGACATACAGACAGACATACAGACAGACATACAGACAGACATACAGACAGACATACAGACAGACATACAGACAGACATACAGACAGACATACAGACAGACATACAGACAGACATACAGACAGACATACAGACAGACATACAGACAGACATACAGACAGACATACAGACAGACATACAGACAGACATACAGACAGACATACAGACAGACATACAGACAGACATACAGACAGACATACAGACAGACATACAGACAGACATACAGACAGACATACAGACAGACATACAGACAGACATACAGACAGACATACAGACAGACATACAGACAGACATACAGACAGACATACAGACAGACATACAGACAGACATACAGACAGACATACAGACAGACATACAGACAGACATACAGACAGACAGACATACAGACAGACATACAGACAGACATACAGACAGACATACAGACAGACATACAGACAGACATACAGACAGACATACAGACAGACATACAGACAGACATACAGACAGACATACAGACAGACATACAGACAGACATACAGACAGACATACAGACAGACATACAGACAGACATACAGACAGACATACAGACAGACATACAGACAGACATACAGACAGACATACAGACAGACATACAGACAGACATACAGACAGACATCCAGACAGACATACAGACAGACATACAGACAGACATACAGACAGACATACAGACAGACATACAGACAGACATACAGACAGACATACAGACAGACATACAGACAGACATACAGACAGACATACAGACAGACATACAGACAGACATACAGACAGACATACAGACAGACATACAGACAGACATACAGACAGACATACAGACAGACATACAGACAGACATACAGACAGACATACAGACAGACATACAGACAGACATACAGACAGACATACAGACAGACATACAGACAGACATACAGACAGACATACAGACAGACAGACATACAGACAGACATACAGACAGACATACAGACAGACATACAGACAGACATACAGACAGACATACAGACAGACAGACATACAGACAGACATACAGACAGACATACAGACAGACATACAGACAGACATACAGACAGACATACAGACAGACATACAGACAGACATACAGACAGACATACAGACAGACATACAGACAGACATACAGACAGACATACAGACAGACATACAGACAGACATACAGACAGACATACAGACAGACATACAGACAGACATACAGACAGACATACAGACAGACATACAGACAGACATACAGACAGACATACAGACAGACATACAGACAGACATACAGACAGACACACAGACAGACATACAGACAGACATACAGACAGACATACAGACAGACATACAGACAGACATACAGACAGACATACAGACAGACATACAGACAGACATACAGACAGACATACAGACAGACATACAGACAGACATACAGACAGACATACAGACAGACATACAGACAGACATACAGACAGACATACAGACAGACATACAGACAGACATACAGACAGACATACAGACAGACATACAGACAGACATACAGACAGACATACGGACAGACATACAGACAGACATACGGACAGACATACGGACAGACATACGGACAGACATACAGACAGACATACAGACAGACATACAGACAGACATACAGACAGACATACAGACATACATACAGACAGACATACAGACAGACATACAGACAGACATACAGACAGACAGACATACAGACAGACATACAGACAGACATACAGACAGACAGACATACAGACAGACATACAGACAGACATACAGACAGACATACAGACAGACATACAGACAGACATACGGACAGACATACAGACAGACATACAGACAGACATACAGACAGACATACAGACAGACATACAGACAGACAGACATACAGACAGACATACAGACAGACATACAGACAGACATACAGACAGACATACAGACAGACATACAGACATACAGACAGACATACAGACAGACATACAGACAGACATACAGACAGACATACAGACAGACATACAGACAGACATACAGACAGACATACAGACAGACATACAGACAGACATACAGACAGACATACAGACAGACATACAGACAGACATACAGACAGACATACAGACAGACATACAGACAGACAGACAGACAGACATACAGACAGACATACAGACAGACATACAGACAGACATACAGACAGACATACAGACAGACATACAGACAGACATACAGACAGACATACAGACAGACATACAGACAGACATACAGACAGACATACAGACAGACATACAGACAGACATACAGACAGACATACAGACAGACATACAGACAGACATACAGACAGACATACAGACAGACATACAGACAGACATACAGACAGACATACAGACAGACATACAGACAGACATACAGACAGACATACAGACAGACATACAGACAGACATACGGACAGATATACAGACAGATATACAGACAGATATACAGACAGATATACAGACAGACATACAGACAGACATACAGACAGACATACAGACAGACATACAGACAGACATACAGACAGACATACAGACAGACATACAGACAGACATACAGACAGACATACAGACACAGACAGACATACAGACAGACATACAGACAGACATACAGACAGACATACAGACAGACATACAGACAGACATACAGACAGACATACAGACAGACATACAGACAGACATACAGACAGACATACAGACAGACATACAGACAGACATACAGACAGACATACAGACAGACATACAGACAGACATACAGACAGACATACAGACAGACATACAGACAGACATACAGACAGATATACAGACAGACATACAGACAGACATACAGACAGACATACAGACAGACATACAGACAGACATACAGACAGACATACAGACAGACATACAGACAGACATACAGACAGACATACAGACAGACATACAGACAGACATAGAGACAGACAGACATACAGACAGACATACAGACAGACATACAGACAGACATACAGACAGACATACAGACAGACATACAGACAGACATACAGACAGACATACAGACAGACATACAGACAGACATACAGACAGACATACAGACAGACATACAGACAGACATACAGACAGACATACAGACAGACATACAGACAGACATACAGACAGACATACAGACAGACATACAGACAGACATACAGACAGACATACAGACAGACATACAGACAGACATACAGACAGACATACAGACAGACATACAGACAGACACACAGACAGACATACAGACAGACATACAGACAGACATACAGACAGACATACAGACAGACATACAGACAGACATACAGACAGACATACAGACAGACATACAGACAGACATACAGACAGACATACAGACAGACATACAGACAGACATACAGACAGACATACAGACAGACATACAGACAGACATACAGACAGACATACAGACAGACATACAGACAGACATACAGACAGACATACGGACAGACATACAGACAGACATACGGACAGACATACGGACAGACATACGGACAGACATACAGACAGACATACAGACAGACATACAGACAGACATACAGACAGACATACAGACAGACATACAGACAGACATACAGACAGACATACAGACAGACATACAGACAGACATACAGACAGACATACAGACAGACATACAGACAGACATACAGACAGACATACAGACAGACAGACATACAGACAGACATACAGACAGACATACAGACAGACATACAGACAGACATACAGACAGACATACGGACAGACATACAGACAGACATACAGACAGACATACAGACAGACATACAGACAGACATACAGACAGACAGACATACAGACAGACATACAGACAGACATACAGACAGACATACAGACAGACATACAGACAGACATACAGACAGACATACAGACAGACATACAGACAGACATACAGACAGACATACAGACAGACATACAGACAGACATACAGACAGACATACAGACAGACATACAGACAGACATACAGACAGGCATACAGACAGACATACAGACAGACATACAGACAGACATACAGACAGACATACAGACAGACATACAGACAGACATACAGACAGACATACAGACAGACATACAGACAGACATACAGACAGACATACAGACAGACATACAGACAGACATACAGACAGACATACAGACAGACATACAGACAGACATACAGACAGACATACAGACAGACATACAGACAGACATACAGACAGACATACAGACAGACATACAGACAGACATACAGACAGACATACAGACAGACATACAGACAGACATACAGACAGACATACAGACAGACATACAGACAGACATACAGACAGACATACAGACAGACATACAGACAGACATACAGACAGACATACAGACAGACATACAGACAGACATACAGACAGACATACAGACAGACATACAGACAGACATACAGACAGACATACAGACAGACATACAGACAGACATACAGACAGACATACAGACAGACATACAGACAGACATACAGACAGACATACAGACAGACATACAGACAGACATACAGACAGACATACAAACAGACATACAGACAGACATACAGACAGATATACAGACAGATATACAGACAGATATACAGACAGACATACAGACAGACATACAGACAGACAGACATACAGACAGACATACAGACAGACATACAGACAGATATACAGACAGATATACAGACAGATATACAGACAGACATACAGACATACAGACAGACATACAGACAGACATACAGACAGACATACAGACAGACAGACATACAGACAGACATACAGACAGACATACAGACAGACATACAGACAGATATACAGACAGATATACAGACAGATATACAGACAGACATACAGACAGACATACAGACAGACATACAGACAGCACATACAGACAGACATACAGACAGACATACAGACAGACATACAGACAGACATACAGACAGACATACAGACAGACATACAGACAGATATACAGACAGACATACAGACAGACAGACATACAGACAGACATACAGACAGACATACAGACAGACATACAGACAGACATACAGACAGACATACAGACAGACATACAGACAGACATACAGACAGACATACAGACAGACATACAGACAGACATACAGACAGACATACAGACAGACATACAGACAGACATACAGACAGACATACAGACAGAAATACAGACAGACATACATACAGACATACAGACAGACATACAGACAGACATACAGACAGACATACAGACAGACATACAGACAGACATACAGACAGACATACAGACAGACATACAGACAGACATACAGACAGACATACAGACAGACATACAGACAGACATACAGACAGACATACAGACAGACATACAGACAGACATACAGACAGACATACAGACAGACATACAGACAGACATACAGACAGACATACAGACAGACATACAGACAGACATACAGACAGACATACAGACAGACATACAGACAGACATACAGACAGACATACAGACAGACATACAGACAGACATACAGACAGACATACAGACAGACATACAGACAGACATACAGACAGACATACGGACAGATATACAGACAGATATACAGACAGATATACAGACAGATATACAGACAGACATACAGACAGACAGACATACAGACAGACATACAGACAGACATACAGACAGATATACAGACAGATATACAGACAGATATACAGACAGACATACAGACATACAGACAGACATACAGACAGACATACAGACAGACATACAGACAGACATACAGACAGACATACAGACAGACATACAGACAGACAGACATACAGACAGACATACAGACAGACATACAGACAGACATACAGACAGATATACAGACAGATATACAGACAGATATACAGACAGACATACAGACAGACATACAGACAGACAGACATACAGACAGACATACAGACATACAGACATACAGACATACAGACATACAGACATACAGACATACAGACATACAGACAGACATAAAGACAGACATACAGACAGACATACAGACAGCACATACAGACAGCACATACAGACAGACATACAGACAGACATACAGACAGACATACAGACAGACATACAGACAGACATACAGACAGACATACAGACAGACATACAGACAGACATACAGACAGACATACAGACAGACATACAGACAGATATACAGACAGACATACAGACAGACATACAGACAGACATACAGACAGACATACAGACAGACATACAGACAGATATACAGACAGACATACAGACAGACATACAGACAGACATACAGACAGACGTACAGACAGACATACAGACAGACATACAGACAGACATACAGACAGACATACAGATAGACATACAGACAGATATACAGACAGACATACAGACAGACATACAGACAGACATACAGACAGACATACAGACAGACATACAGACAGACATACAGACAGACATACAGACAGACATACAGACAGACATACAGACAGCACATACAGACAGCACATACAGACAGACATACAGACAGACATACAGACAGACATACAGACAGACATACAGACAGACATACAGACAGACATACAGACAGACATACAGACAGACATACAGACAGACATACAGACAGACATACAGACAGATATACAGACAGACATACAGACAGATATACAGACAGACATACAGACAGACATACAGACAGACATAGAGACAGACATACAGACAGACATACATACAGACATACAGACAGACAGACATACAGACAGACATACAGACAGACATACAGACAGACATACAGACAGACATACAGACAGACATACAGACAGACATACAGACAGACATACAGACAGACATAACATACAGACAGACATACAGACAGACATACAGACAGACATACAGACAGACATACAGACAGACATACAGACAGACATACAGACAGACATACAGACAGACATACAGACAGACATACAGACAGACATACAGACAGACATACAGACAGACATACAGACAGACATACAGACAGACATACAGACAGACATACAGACAGACATACAGACAGACATACAGACAGACATACAGACAGACATACAGACAGACATACAGACAGACATACAGACAGACATACAGACAGACATACAGACAGACATACAGACAGACATACAGACAGACATACAGACAGACATACAGACAGACATACAGACAGACATACAGACAGACATACAGACAGACATACAGACAGACATACAGACAGACATACAGACAGACATACAGACAGACATACAGACAGACATACAGACAGACATACAGACAGACATACAGACAGACATACAGACAGACATACAGACAGACATACAGACAGACATACAGACAGACATACAGACAGACATACAGACAGACATACAGACAGACATACAGACAGACATACAGACAGACATACAGACAGACATACAGACAGACATACAGACAGACATACAGACAGACATACAGACAGACATACAGACAGACATACAGACAGACATACAGACAGACATACAGACAGACATACAGACAGACATACAGACAGACATACAGACAGACATACAGACAGACATACAGACAGACATACAGACAGACATACAGACAGACATACAGACAGACATACAGACAGACATACAGACAGACATACAGACAGACATACAGACAGACATACAGACAGACATACAGACAGACATACAGACAGACATACAGACAGACATACAGACAGACATACAGACAGACATACAGACAGACATACAGACAGACATACAGACAGACATACAGACAGACATACAGACAGACATACAGACAGACATACAGACAGACATACAGACAGACAGACAGACAGACAGACATACAGACAGACATACAGACAGACATACAGACAGACATACAGACAGACATACAGACAGACATACAGACAGACATACAGACAGACATACAGACAGACATACAGACAGACATACAGACAGACATACAGACAGACATACAGACAGACATACAGACAGACATACAGACAGACATACAGACAGACATACAGACAGACATACAGACAGACATACAGACAGACATACAGACAGACATACAGACAGACATACAGACAGACATACAGACAGACATACAGACAGACATACAGACAGACATACAGACAGACATACAGACAGACAGACATACAGACAGACATACAGACAGACATACAGACAGACATACAGACAGACATACAGACAGACATACAGACAGACATACAGACAGACATACAGACAGACATACAGACAGACATACAGACAGACATACAGACAGACATACAGACAGACATACAGAAGACATACAGACAGACATACAGACAGACATACAGACAGACATACAGACAGACATACAGACAGACATACAGACAGACATACAGACAGACATACAGACAGACATACAGACAGACATACAGACAGACATACAGACAGACATACAGACAGACATACAGACAGACATACAGACAGACATACAGACAGACATACAGACAGACATACAGACAGACATACAGACAGACATACAGACAGACATACAGACAGACATACAGACAGACATACAGACAGACATACAGACAGACATACAGACAGACATACAGACAGACATACAGACAGACATACAGACAGACATACAGACAGACATACAGACAGACATACAGACAGACATACAGACAGACATACAGACAGACATACAGACAGACATACAGACAGACATACAGACAGACATACAGACAGACATACAGACAGACATACAGACAGACATACAGACAGACATACAGACAGACATACAGACAGACATACAGACAGACATACAGACAGACATACAGACAGACATACAGACAGACATACAGACAGACATACAGACAGACATACAGACAGACATACAGACAGACATACAGACAGACATACAGACAGACATACAGACAGACATACAGACAGACATACAGACAGACATACAGACAGACATACAGACAGACATACAGACAGACATACAGACAGACATACAGACAGACATACAGACAGACATACAGACAGACATACAGACAGACATACAGACAGACATACAGACAGACATACAGACAGACATACAGACAGACAGACATACAGACATACAGACAGACATACAGACAGACATACAGACAGACATACAGACAGACATACAGACAGACATACAGACAGACATACAGACATACAGACAGACATACAGACAGACATACAGACAGACATACAGACAGACATACAGACAGACATACAGACAGACATACAGACAGACATACAGACAGACATACAGACAGACATACAGACAGACATACAGACAGACATACAGACAGACATACAGACAGACATACAGACAGACATACAGACAGACATACAGACAGACATACAGACAGACATACAGACAGACATACAGACAGACATACAGACAGACATACAGACAGACATACAGACAGACATACAGACAGACATACATACAGACATACAGACAGACATACAGACAGACATACAGACAGACATACAGACAGACATACAGACAGACATACAGACAGACATACAGACAGACATACAGACAGACATACAGACAGACATACAGACAGACATACAGACAGACATACAGACAGACATACAGACAGACATACAGACAGACATACAGACAGACATACAGACAGACATACAGACAGACATACAGACAGACATACAGACAGACATACAGACAGACATACAGACAGACATACAGACAGACATACAGACAGACATACAGACAGACATACAGACAGACATACAGACAGACATACAGACAGACATACAGACAGACAGACATACAGACAGACATACAGACAGACATACAGACAGACAGACATACAGACAGACATACAGACAGACATACATACAGACAGACATACAGACAGACATACAGACAGACATACAGACAGACAGACATACAGACAGACATACAGACAGACATACAGACAGACATACAGACATACAGACATACAGACATACAGACAGACATACAGACAGACATACAGACAGACATACAGACAGACATACAGACAGACATACAGACAGACATACAGACAGACATACAGACAGACATACAGACAGACATACAGACAGACATACAGACAGACATACAGACAGACATACAGACAGACATACAGACAGACATACAGACAGACATACAGACAGACATACAGACAGACATACAGACAGACATACAGACATACAGACAGACATACAGACATACAGACATACAGACAGACATACAGACAGACATACAGACAGACATACAGACAGACATACAGACAGACATACAGACAGACATACAGACAGACATACAGACAGACATACAGACAGACATACAGACAGACATACAGACAGACATACAGACAGACATACAGACAGACATACAGACAGACATACAGACAGACATACAGACAGACATACAGACAGACATACAGACAGACATACAGACAGACATACAGACAGACATACAGACAGACATACAGACAGACATACAGACAGACATACAGACAGACATACAGACAGACATACAGACAGACATACAGACAGACATACAGAGAGACATACAGACAGACATACAGACAGACATACAGACAGACATACAGACAGACATACAGACAGACATACAGACAGACATACAGACAGACATACAGACAGACATACAGACAGACATACAGACAGACATACAGACAGACATACAGACAGACATACAGACAGACAGACATACAGACAGACATACAGACAGACATACAGACAGACATACAGACAGACATACAGACAGACATACAGACAGACATACAGACAGACATACAGACAGACATACAGACAGACATACAGACAGACATACAGACAGACATACAGACAGACATACAGACAGACATACAGACAGACATACAGACAGACATACAGACAGACATACAGACAGACATACAGACAGACATACAGACAGACATACAGACAGACATACAGACAGACATACAGACAGACATACAGACAGACATACAGACAGACATACAGACAGACATACAGACAGACATACAGACAGACATACAGACAGACATACAGACAGACATACAGACAGACATACAGACAGACATACAGACAGACATACAGACAATACAGACAGACATACAGACAGACATACAAACAGACATACAGACAGACATACAGACAGACATACAGACAGACATACAGACAGACATACAGACAGACATACAGACAGACATACAGACAGACATACAGACAGACATACAGACAGACATACAGACAGACATACAGACAGACATACAGACAGACATACAGACAGACATACAGACAGACATACAGACAGACATACAGACAGACATACAGACAGACATACAGACAGACATACAGACAGACATACAGACAGACATACAGACAGACATACAGACAGACATACAGACAGACATACAGACAGACATACAGACAGACATACAGACAGACATACAGACAGACATACAGACAGACTTACAGACAGACTTACAGACAGACATACAGACAGACATACAGACAGACATACAGACAGACATACAGACAGACATACAGACAGACATACAGACAGACATACAGACAGACATACAGACAGACATACAGACAGACATACAGACAGACATACAGACAGACATACAGACAGACATACAGACAGACATACAGACAGACATACAGACAGACATACAGACAGACATACAGACAGACATACAGACAGACATACAGACAGACATACAGACAGACATACAGACAGACATACAGACAGACATACAGACAGACATACAGACAGACATACAGACAGACATACAGACAGACATACAGACAGACATACAGACAGACATACAGACAGACATACAGACAGACATACAGACAGACATACAGACAGACATACAGACAGACATACAGACAGACATACAGACAGACATACAGACAGACATACAGACAGACATACAGACAGACATACAGACAGACATACAGACAGACATACAGACAGACATACAGACAGACATACAGACAGACATACAGACAGACATACAGACAGACATACAGACAGACATACAGACAGACATACAGACAGACATACAGACAGACATACAGACAGACATACAGACAGACATACAGACAGACATACAGACAGACATACAGACAGACATACAGACAGACATACAGACAGACATACAGACAGACATACAGACAGACATACAGACAGACATACAGACAGACATACAGACAGACATACAGACAGACATACAGACAGACATACAGACAGACATACAGACAGACATACAGACAGACATACAGACAGACATACAGACAGACATACAGACAGACATACAGACAGACATACAGACAGACATACAGACAGACATACAGACAGACATACAGACAGACATACAGACAGACATACAGACAGACATACAGACAGACATACAGACAGACATACAGACAGACATACAGACAGACATACAGACAGACATACAGACAGACATACATACAGACAGACATACAGACAGACATACAGACATACAGACATACAGACATACAGACATACAGACATACAGACATACAGACATACAGACAGACATACAGACAGACATACAGACAGACATACATACAGACAGACATACAGACAG
Source organism: Aspidapion aeneum (assembly GCA_963576565.1). Lineage (NCBI taxonomy): Eukaryota > Metazoa > Arthropoda > Insecta > Coleoptera > Brentidae > Aspidapion > Aspidapion aeneum. The sequence continues at coordinate 133,058,526 of OY755038.1, forward strand.
ACATACAGACAGACATACAGACAGACATACAGACAGACATACAGACAGACATACAGACAGACATACAGACAGACATACAGACAGACATACAGACAGACATACAGACATACAGACAGACAGACATACAGACAGACATACAGACAGACATACAGACAGACATACAGACAGACATACAGACAGACAGACATACAGACAGACATACAGACAGACATACAGACAGACATACAGACAGACATACAGACAGACATACAGACAGACATACAGACAGACATACAGACAGACATACAGACAGACATACAGACAGACATACAGACAGACATACAGACAGACATACAGACAGACATACAGACAGACATACAGACAGACATACAGACATACAGACATACAGACAGACATACAGACAGACATACAGACAGACATACAGACAGACATACAGACAGACATACAGACAGACATACAGACAGACATACAGACAGACATACAGACAGACATACAGACAGACATACAGACAGACATACAGACAGACATACAGACAGACATACAGACAGACATACAGACAGACATACAGACAGACATACAGACAGACATACAGACAGACATACAGACAGACATACAGACAGGACATACAGACAGACATACAGACAGACATACAGACAGACATACAGACAGACAGACATACAGACAGACATACAGATAGACATAAAGACAGACAGACATACAGACAGACATATAGACAGACATACAGACAGACATACAGACAGACATACAGACAGACATACAGACAGACATACAGACAGACATACAGACAGACATACAGACAGACATACAGACAGACATACAGACAGACATACAGACAGACATACAGACAGACATACAGACAGACATACAGACAGACATACAGACAGACATACAGACAGACATACAGACAGACATACAGACAGACATACAGACAGACATACAGACAGACATACAGACAGACATACAGACAGACATACAGACAGACATACAGACAGACATACAGACAGACATACAGACAGACATACAGACAGACATACAGACAGACATACAGACAGACATACAGACAGACATACAGACAGACATACAGACATACAGACAGACATACAGACAGACATACAGACAGACATACAGACAGACATACAGACAGACATACAGACAGACATACAGACAGACATACAGACAGACATACAGACAGACATACAGACAGACATACAGACAGACATACAGACAGACATACAGACAGACATACAGACAGACATACAGACAGACATACAGACAGACATACAGACAGACATACAGACAGACATACAGACAGACATACAGACAGACATACAGACAGACATACAGACAGACATACAGACAGACATACAGACAGACATACAGACAGACATACAGACAGACATACAGACAGACATACAGACAGACATACAGACAGACATACAGACAGACATACAGACAGACATACAGACAGACATACAGACAGACATACAGACAGACATACAGACAGACATACAGACAGACATACAGACAGACATACAGACAGACATACAGACAGACATACAGACAGACATACAGACAGACATACAGACAGACATACAGAGAGACATACAGACAGACATACAGACAGACATACAGACAGACATACAGACAGACATACAGACAGACATACAGACAGACATACAGACAGACATACAGACAGACATACAGACAGACATACAGACAGACATACAGACAGACATACAGACAGACACACAGACAGACATACAGACAGACATACAGACAGACATACAGACAGACATACAGACAGACATACAGACAGACATACAGACAGACATACAGACAGACATACAGACAGACATACAGACAGACATACAGACAGACATACAGACAGACATACAGACAGACATACAGACAGACATACAGACAGACATACAGACAGACATACAGACAGACATACAGACATACAGACATACAGACATACAGACAGACATACAGACAGACATACAGACAGACATACAGACAGACATACAGACAGACATACAGACAGACATACAGACAGACATACAGACATACATACAGACAGACATACAGACAGACATACAGACAGACATACAGACAGACATACAGACAGACATACAGACAGACATACAGACAGACATACAGACAGACATACAGACAGACATACAGACAGACATACAGACAGACATACAGACAGACATACAGACAGACATACAGACAGACAGACAAACAGACAGACATACAGACAGACATACAGACATACAGACATACAGACATACAGACATACAGACATACAGACATACAGACATACAGACATACAGACATACAGACATACAGACATACAGACATACAGACATACAGACATACAGACATACAGACATACAGACATACAGACATACAGACATACAGACATACAGACATACAGACATACAGACATACAGACATACAGACATACAGACATACAGACATACAGACATACAGACATACAGACATACAGACATACAGACATACAGACATACAGACATACAGACATACAGACATACAGACATACAGACATACAGACATACAGACATACAGACATACAGACATACAGACATACAGACATACAGACATACAGACATACAGACATACATACATACAGACATACAGACATACAGACATACAGACATACAGACATACAGACATACAGACATACAGACATACAGACATACAGACATACAGACATACAGACATACAGACATACAGACATACAGACATACAGACATACAGACATACAGACATACAGACATACAGACATACAGACATACAGACATACAGACATACAGACATACAGACATACAGACATACAGACATACAGACATACAGACATACAGACATACAGACATACAGACATACAGACATACAGACATACAGACATACAGACATACAGACATACAGACATACAGACATACAGACATACAGACATACAGACATACAGACAGACATAGAGACAGACAGACAGACATACAGACAGACAGACAGACAGACAGACAGACGGCGCGACAAAAAAGTTTCAAAATCATCTGAAACGCAAAGATATATAAAAATTTTTGAAATCGGAGCAACTTATTTTTTCGAGAAAAAATTAGGATCACCATAGCTCACACTACTATAGTATAGTACTAGTGTGAGCTAAAAATTACAGGAAGTGCGGGTCACTGTATGTACCCCTCTGCTCCCTTCCTGCCATCCTGGTTTTGATGACGCGGTGCCACTTTAATACAACATCAAGTATAGGTCTTGTCCAAAAGGATGGACCTATTAATACTCTAGATAGATACACGAGATAGATACGTTCGAAGTTTTAACACAAGCGAAACACACGCTTAACCTTAGAATACTAAGCATGGTTAATTTTGCGATGACCAATTGCATTTTCAGGTATAACTTATAATTGCGAAGCAGAAAGGGCTACAGCGGCCATTTAATTTTAAACGAGGCCACTGAATTGATCATTTGTGTTTTCAAGCATTTGATGTGATGTCCATATGCAAATTGTGAAAACTCTGTTATAAAATTTACGAAAGCATAGTGTTTGCGTAATTTAATAGAACTTGCCAGTTTCTTAGCTTTTTTTTTAGTTTGCATAAAGGAGAGTTTACACATGCATGGATTCGCTGGCGCCAATAAAAACTGGCGCGCCAGTAAGTTAAATTTGCAAGTGTAGATACCGACTTGCACACAAGTTATTTTTTTGCATGCATGTATCAAAAAAGTGTGCAGCTGACTGAATTTGCTGGCGCCAGTGCTGACGCATACGCGCAGAAAAAGAAAATTTTCATGTGTAAGCAAGTGCTTGCACGTCGGCTCGCCAGTTTTAAGTTCATCATTTTACATTATTTTTTATTTTCATTGTGTTTGAGCTTCAAAATTTTGTTTATTGTTGTTTTTATAGCTTATTATGGCTAAAAAAAAGTGGTCAGCAAAACTGACCATACAGTTTCTTGAAGGCTATTAATGTTTTCCTTTTTCCAAGTTCAAACTGTTCTTACGATGACGATAATACTCAACAAGATCAGTCAGATCTGCTTTCACAGGAAAATTCTTACTATACCAATCCTACTGATGTAAAATATGTATTATATGACAATCCCCAGCAAGAACAGTTAGATCTACTTTCACAGGATGATAATGCTGCAGTTCAACCCCATTCTTACTACAACAATAACACTTCGATAGAAATTTACGTATCAAGTCTCAACAAAAACAGTCAGATCTGCTTGCACAGGCAATAAGTCCAATTTATGACGACGATTATTAAAATTTTTTATTTGTTTTTATTATTTAACCTAAGTATGTATTTGCTTACATTAATAAAGTCTTTTAACTTGCTTGGCTAACTTTAGGGATAAATTTTGAAATTTTACATTTTGGTACATGATAAAGAAATTGCAGTGATGCCAAGGAATCTCCTGTTGCAAGATATCTTAATGTCACTTCCAATTTCAATTTTGGCGTTAACGCCATTTTTATAATTCGTGGCGTCACACACTAGAAGAATATCAAAATGTTGCTTTGTCATTCGAAGATGGTTTTTATAGCTCGCAGGATCTTCTGCTGCAAGTTCTCCTAAAAGTTTTTCGGAAGCACCCAAAGTGGATCAACGAGCAATCCATGCTTTAACTCAGATACGGCCTTTTCGTTGTTCCTTTTTCTGAATCTCTTTTATTTTTTTAAAATAAAAGTTTAGCGACTATTTTGCAGACTTCCGAGAGTTCAGCCGATACATCGCGTATCGTGTACACTTTAAAAATGAAACTGGCGTGCCAGTCTTTTTAATTTTCGCGCAATAGTGTAAACCTTTACTGGCGTGCAAATAGAACTGGCGCGAATACTGGCGCCACTAAATTCATGCATGTGTAAACCCACTATAAAGTTTATTTGTGAATACAGTGAAATCTCTCCTTGCGGTCACCTCTATTAAGCGGACACTCCCATTAACCGGACAAATTTGTTAGAACCAAGCCTTTTTCTATTTCTTTACTTGTAAAATTAACTCCTATAACCGGATACTCTAATAACCGGACGCGGACAATTTTTTTTGGTTAAAAAATTTTGAAACCTCCCTATAACTGGACGGAAACCTCTGACAACGGGAATTAATATTATGTAGTAGGTTAACAACAACGCACTCTGGAGCCGGAGAATTACCCTTTTCTGCGGAGACTAAAAACTTTTTTCGTATTTACAAAATATTTTATTCGGTTCTGCGACTGGGGATTGCTGTGTTTTATTTTTATTGTTCAGTTGGGTAGTAATAGATCTCTTTGAAATCGCACCTAGTAAAAAACTTCTTAGTTTACGTGAAAAAATGTAAGTTGTTAACATTTCGGAGACGGAACATCTATCAGCACGAAAGATCGCTGAAAAATTTTCAGTTCCCTCTCATAAGCGGATACCTCGAATAAGCGGACAAAATCGACCAAACCGCGAGTGTCCGCTTATAGGAGGTTTCACTGTATAATGTAAAAAATAAAATAAGAATGGACCGCCAGACCCGACGAGCTTAAAAATTTAGCTCCTAATAATAGCTTCATATCTGATGGTAATGCTAATGCATTCTACTATATTCCGAAAACCGTGTATTGATGCAATGTTGCGTTAAAAAGTTAGCATTTTTTAAAATTTTTAATTGTCAAAAAACTGTCATTAGCATTAACGGATTTTATCAAAAATCTAATCAGCTCGTAAGAGTGTTGAACACTATTTTACCTGAAAGTTTTATGAACATCATTTTAGCGGTTTAGGAGCTATCGTGTTCAGGACAGAAATAATATACACACACACACAGATATCACGACGATATTGCTAGGATAGTTCAAAATACATCCAAATAACACATTTTTGGCGTTATCTAAAAAAAAAATTTCATCGAAAATAATACCTTCTCTTGCCATTGCTAGGTGAGCTAGCAAGGTAAAAAAAAGAATTGTAGCGAACCTCTACGACCTCTGCAGCAAGTAATTTCATTAAATATTTGTGCAAGGATTTATAGAGATGTTTTTAATAATTAAAGCTTTTGTAAAATTATATTCAACAAATACTATTCACATTATAATGATTTTTTAAACCAAATTAACGTGGAAATGGGACAATTCGCCGCGGCCGATTTGCCGTGGGGACAATTCGCCGCGAGATTTTTTGTTTTATGACATTACCATTGGCAATTGTTTAAACAGCCTTATTTAGCCTTACTTCATATATTTATTTGATCATAACTATTTTCAAACTATTTCTTTAAGTTTTTGGTAGTTAGTATACAATTCAAAATTTTTTTTTAGAAAAATGAATAAAATGGCGGATCCACACTGGCGGATTTTCCCATTTATGAACCGATATGCAGCAAACTCGGAACTTTGCGATCTTTCAGTTCGTTGATTATTATTTTTAACTTAAATTTAAAAAATGAAAATGGCTGATCCAAAATGGCAGATTTTCCCATTTTCAAACCAATATGCATCAAATTCGGAACTTTTAAGTGTTTTAGGTCGCTGATTGTGATTTCTAACTTAAACTTTAAAAAAAACAAAATGGCGGGGATAAAATGGCGGATTTTCCCATTTATGAACCGATTTGCATGCAAACTCGGAACTTTGAGATCCTTCAGGTCGCTGATTATTATTTTTAACTTTAAACCAAAAAAATCAAAATGGCGGATCAAAAAAGGCGGACTTTTCCATTTATGAACCAATATTTATCAAATTCGAAAATTAAGGGTGTTTCAGGTCACTGATTATGATTTCTAACTTAAACTTAAAAAAACCAAAGTAGTGGTTCCAAAATGACGCACTTTCTTCTCAAACTTGAAACATCGCATCCGCCATTGTCATTGTCATTTTTTTAAAGAAATTTTCTTAACAAAGGGCACTTTAAAAAAAATTATAATTGCCGATCCATAATGGCAGATTTTCCCATTTATGAACCGATTTGCATCAAACTCGGAACTTTGAGATCTTTCAGGTCGCTGATTAATATTTATAACTTAAATTTAAAAAAATGAAAATGGCGAATTAAAAATGGCGGACGTTCCCGTTTCTGAACCAATATGCATTAAATTCGGAACTTTGGGGTGCTTTAGGTCCTTGATTTGATTTCTAACTTAAACTAAAAAAAAACAAAATAGTGCTTTTAAAATGGCGCACTTTCTTGTTTATAAACCGATTTGTCTCAAACTTGAATCATCGCATCCGCCATTGTCATTGTAATTTTTTTAAAGAAATTTTGTTAACAAAGGGATCTTTGTTTTTATTTTATTTTTTTAACTATTTAAATTCAATTACAGTAATCTTATAAATTAAGCCATTATACATGTACTTAAACTAAGTATACCAAACAAACTAACCTCTCAAGTCAAGAAAATAATTTTAGATTTTATAAAATAAATGTCTTGTTTGTAAAAATTTTTGCTACCACAAGGGTTATGTTGATTTAAAACATTTTGTGCTGTTCATATATTGGATCAGAAAAACTGATATTACTTTCAATACATGTTTCAAGTTTGAGGTTTGAAGCAAATCAGTTTATAAATAAGAAAGTGCGCGATTTTGGAACCACCATTTTGATTTTTTTAAACTTTAGGCTAGAAATCATAATCAGGACCTGACACACCCCGAAGTTCCGAATGTATTGCATATTGGTTCACGAATGGGAAAGTGTGCCATATTGGATAAGCCATTTTTATTTTTTAAGTTTAAGTGGGAAATCATAATCAGCGACCTGAAACACCTTCAAGTTCCGAGTTTGATGCATATTTTTTCATAAATGAAAAAGTCGACCATTTTTGATCCGCCATTTTGAATTTTTTTAGTTTAAGTTAAAAGTAATAATCAGTGACCTGAAAGATCGCAAAGTTCCGACTTTGATGCAAATCGGTTCATAAATGGAAAAATCCGCCATTTTGGATCCGCCATTTTAATTATTTTTCTAATAAAAAAACGTTAAATTGTATACTAACTGTAATAACCCGCGAAACTTCAAATTATGACAATTGATGCTAGCAGCCAAGTTGGATCCCTCTCTTCTTTTTAGTACACGCAGCGTTCATATCGTGTAAGTAATTAACGGGATTTTATTAATTAACGGGCGCGAGTATTCGCCCCAAAGATATCCCCAACTAAAGGATATTAAACTGGCGACCGGAGTGAAAAAAAATTTCGTCACAATTGCGTGTTTTCATCGTAAAAATTGCGAAAATAAAGTTTGAAAAATTCGGCGAAATTCTTAACCTAAAAGATACCAAGCCTGCCGATTTTTAAAGACCTTGACACGTGATACTGTTTCCATGGTAACGACCATAGTGCAGGAAATAAACAAAAACGCACGTGCTAAATAATCACGTGAACGTCAAAAAGATACAACGTGCAAAAGTGCGGTTAAGTTTTCGTAAACAAGTAAACAAAAACAAATATTTTCGCGTTTTCGAGTAAAAAAAACAAAATATTATCGCAAAAGTGCGGAATAAAGGAAAAATATACGCGAGGAAACAACTAAAATAAATAACTGAACGCATAAAAGCAAATAAATAGCATAAATTAAAAATAAAATCTTTAAAAAAAATAAAATAACTTGTATTAAAATTAAATTAAAATGTCTTTGATTGGAAGTATAACGGAGTTTTGTCCAGAAACCCAAGACTGGCAAGTTTATAACGAAAATTTAGAATCCTATTTACAAGCAAACAAGATAACCGACGAAACCATAAAAGGTAAATACATTACTAAGTTTAATAGGAACCAGTACTTATAAAACTTTAAGGGATTTAACATATCCAAAGCTGCCAAAAGAACAAAAGTATGATGAGCTAATTAGTATTTATTAGGAACGTATAAAATTTTATGCTTCTCAGCAATATGACAGTGAGTCTATAGCAGAGTGGTATGCTAAGGTCAAGAGTTTGGCGGTAACTTGTTCTATCGGAAATGAGCTTAACAACATGTAAGGGACAAATTTATATGTGGCATGATAAAAGGGCCCATATTGGACAGACTTTGTGAAGAAAGAGAAACAAAAACATTGTAAGAAATATTTGAAATAGCGCTACAAAAGGAAGCAGCAAATACATGTAATAGTAATGTGAATGTGAATGTCTTGAGAAATGCAGGAAAATATAATGCAGGTAGCTATAGTAACAATAGGAATAAAATAAAAATGCAAGAAAATAATGGAAATTACTATGGCAAAAGGCAAAACACATATATAGAAAAACAAAAATATCAAAAAATAAAAAGTGTAGATTTTGTCAAAAGTTACATTTTGGGAGATGTAGATACGAAAATCACAAATGTAAAATTTGTGGTGGGGGAAACCACCCATAGAAAATAATGACACTGAAATAGACAATCAATACTTGGATATATTTCAAATTGACGACAGGTTATTAGCTGATAATAAATTCTAAATGCTAGTGGAAATAAATAGCAAAAAATATAAAATGTGCGTAAATACAGGGGCAGCGGTAACAGCAGTAAGTTTGGATTTTTATAACCAAGAATTTAGTTAGTTAATTACTTTTAATAAAATATGTTTTCATGATACCCTTCAAACTTCGATGTTTTACTATATTTTGGTTTTTGAGGAAAATACGACGCCTAGCGGCCTCATTCTTACATCAAATTAAAGCTGAATAAATTCTGTACAACTTTGTTTCTTATGACCTTTCTCTAGAGCCAATGTTTAGCCGATACGTGCTTTGGAATGTGACCGTATTCATAAATTTTTAGTTTTTCAAAAATATTGCCGATATTTGATTGGCTGTATTTCAATAACGAATTCGCCTAGAAGGTTTCGCTTGGGCTTAAATTGTAGGAAATTTAGTTGGCTTGATAAAAGTATGGAGTCCGTATTTTATGCTCTTTTATGTTTGTATTCATGAAATATGTGGAAAATATCCAAAAAAACCTTAGCTTCGGGAGGGCCCGGGCCCCCCAGGCCCTCCCCCCCTGTATATACGCCACTGCGCATACCTCACGTTATAGGTAATCAGACAGGGAATGCGACAATTCACCGCGGACGATGAGCCGCCGGACCTTAAGCCGCGTATTCATTTGGGGCGGAATTCGCAAACCTCCACAGAAAAAAGTGTTTATTTGAACCAAAAAAATATTATTTGACTCAACCAAATTCGTTATTTCAATAGGTCCAAAACGTCCTCTTGTTTGGTTTAAATAAAAATATTTATTGTTTTCAAATAACTAATTTAGTCTCTTCAAATAAGATTTATTTGATGCGTTAGAGTTATTTGGTTTAATTGACAAAGAAAAATACATTTAAATCAAATAATTTGAAATATTTAAACCAAATACTACTAATTTATTTATTTGCAATAACAAGTTTATTTCAAAAAAACAAATATGTTGGTTGGTAAAAATAAAATAATTCTTTAACATGACTGTTTTCTTTGATTGAAGTAAAAATATTTATTGTTTTCAAATAACTAATTTAGTCTCTTTAAATAAGATTTATTTGATGCGTTAGAAATATTTGGTTTAATTGACAAACAAAAATACATTTAAATCAAATAATTTGAAATATTTAAATCAAATACTATTAATTTATTTATTTGCAATAACAAGTTTATTTCAAACAAACAAATATGGTGGTTGGTAAAAATAAAATAATTCGTTAACATGACTGTTTTCTTTGATTGCTTTAAAAAACTTATTACATCTTCATATAAATTAATTTGTTTAATATTCTAGGCATATTTTTTTGTCTTAATATTAAAATTTATTTAATAACTGACATTTATTAAGTAAATTTTTTAAATTAGTTTTCTTGATGTAAATAAATATTTGTTTAAACTTAAAATATATTTTGTTGAATTTCAGTAAATATTTCTGTGAGAACAAGAGTTAACTTATTTCACAATACAAAAACATATTTTCCAACAAACAAATAGGGTAGTTAGTAAACCTAAAATAATTGTTTGAAATTACCGTTTTCCTTGATTGTTTTAAAAAACTTATTGTTTTTTCTTAATAAATGATTTGTTTAATCTTCTAAATATATTTTTTTGTGTTACTAACATAATTTATTTCATAACGAACTTTTATTAAATAAATTTGTAAAATTATTTTGTTTATTATAAATGAATGTGTGTTAAATTTAAGTAAATATTTATTATTGCAAGTTTTTTTCAAACAAACAAATAGGGTACTTGTTAAACCAAATATAATTGATTAATGATTGTTTTCCTTGATTGCTTCTTATTTGAATTATTTTTTTAATATTCCTAATTTATTTTCTTGTCGTTTTAACAAAATGTATTTAATTAGATTAGACATTTAATAAACAGTTACATGGTTACCCGTCAGAATACTGCGTTGTACAAGTAAAAACAAATGTTTTGCACGAAAAAAAGTATTTTAATTCAAAAATAGGCCGGTAGGTACAAAAAACATGTAAAATTGTAAAAACGTTTAAAGGCAAATTAACATAAAATTAACCAAATATGCATAAACAAAAATACTTCCTAAATACTAATTAGATTATACTTGTGTAATCTTTTCCAAGGTATAAATAAGACCACTAACCTATATACAGGGTGACCCAAGAGCCTGAGACCCCCCTAATATCTTCGAAATCAAAATATACAGAGAAGTCAAATCTCACATACTCAGATGGTTTGCAAAAAGTATCTTTTTTGATGCTAATATTGGAACCAGTCATTAAGGAGACGTAGCGAAGCCAGCGACGTTACTTTTTAAAATAAAATACCCTGTATATTTTTGCAATTTTGAATAAAGCTTTCCTTCTGTTTTCAAAAATACCTAATATGCTACGTTTTTATGTAATGGTTTTTAAATAAAACGACAAAACCTTTTCATTAAGAGCAATGAGTTAACCAAGAAAAATTATCGATGACTCTTTATCTGCTTTACTCTTTTGTTTGTTTTTGTCATTTTATTTCAAAACTGTTAGAGAAAAAGGTATTAGGTATAATAGGTAGTTTTGGAAACAGAAAGACAAGGTCTATTCCAATTTGCCAAAATATAGAGCGTATACCGGGTGTTCCAAAGTGAGTGGCCTATTGGATTATTTTGGAAACTATACGATAGAAACTTTTAAAACTTTATATTCTTACATACGTCCATGTAAAGTATATTTACAAAATCCTTTCATAGTTGCGGTGTTGCCATTTGCAGGAAAAGTTGACTTTATTATTTTAAAAGAAACACCATGTATATTTTTCGATTCTTTATGTAGAAAAATTTATGCAATTTTTTTTGCACAATTTTTTTCAAAATGGGTATAAAACCAATTTGTGCAAAAATTTTGAATAGATTTGTGCAATGGAATTTGTTGTAAAATTTTAAACAACTGTGCAACTGTTTTTTTTGCACAATGCATATTGTACAGGCCTGTATAAAAAAATTTCACATATTTTTGCACAATTTGTTGTATATTTTGCATTAATTTTTTTAAAATTTTGGAAAAATTGCAAATTATTCAAGTATGAAAACATTTTACACAATATTGTGTAATTTTCTTATTCTATTTTGTGCAATATAAATGCACAATTATGTAGTTATATTTTAAAAGATGTTTGTATTTTTTTTACATTGTGATGTTATATTTTGCAGTTAAATTTTTCTTTTTACCACAAAAAATATAACATATCAATATAATATATTATATATTTTACAATAAATAATTTTAGTTACGCCCAAAATTGCACAATTTTGTGCATATATTTCCTACAATTTTATGTAAAAATAGTTAAAAATATGAATTTTTTACATAATATTCTGTAATTTTCTTTAACAATTAAATGAAAAGTATCCCTGAATGTGTACAAAATCTTGTAGATTTTTTTTTCAATAGGTTGCATTGCATTGCATTTTGTTTTAATTTTTGTGTATATATTTTTTGTATATATTTTTAAAAAACGCTTTATTACTTTTTACAACAAGTACACAATGTTTCATTTTTATTTGACAAAAAAATACCAAACTAAAAAATCACTTGTTAAAAGACCTTTATTTTCGTTTTTCTTATGAGTACAACAAATTTTAACACATCAGTTATTAAATTATTTAACCAATATTATTATGCTTAATGGATTTACCTGAACGTGTAAAATATAGCTATTTAAAGATTCTTGTTTGCTGGACATTCGTTGTTCGGATTTTCCATTGTTTGGAAATTGCAAGGAAGGCAGCGAAGACAAAATAGCTGCTAAAAAAATAGTACTAGATTTAACGGACATTGAAGGATTTCTATGTAATAGTCAAATTATTCTGACTGATATTTTGATACCCTTTAAATAAAGGTTACAGTTTTATAGATACCATGGAAGTAAGACAGGCAAAATATGTCTTTTGACTTCTAATTTACAAATTTTAAGTTAATCAAAAATAGTGGTGTTGCAAAAATTATCATTTACCTTCGTCTGCTTCATGGAAACTCTTTTCAGACCGCTGTGTCTGATCTTTGGTAAATTGGGTTTGATTTTAACAGCACCCAAAGTTTTGAACAAACTTCTGCACATTTGTCAAAAAACTGTCTTTGTTTTCCGGATATGCCATTGCAAAATCGTTCAAGCTAAAAAATATAAAAAAAAATGTTTAAATATAGAATTTTAGTATCGGCCGTTATAAAAAAGCGCAGTTTAGACCGAAAATAGGATAAGCCATGAGTAACAAGCTGAAATTTTGTAAATAGTTTTATTTGGTCAAGAAGCCCAATTTCTTCTCTGCGAAAATTCTTGAAAGTGATTCCTAAAAGAGTGTGCGGGCGCAGAAATGTTTTCGAGCTTCGGACTGGCTAAACCAAGACAATTTTGGGGACAATGTTGTCATTTACTTTCAAACACATTTTTTAAATCACAGAAAGAAAAATCAAAAATGGATCAACTATACTCAAAAGCTTGGGTAGACTAGAGTCCCTGTATGTTGACATATTTGGATATATTACCAAATATGTCAACATACAGTTACTCTAGGGTAGACCTATGTGTAGTAATTTACGTACCCCGAAATCTCTCTTTGTGGACTGCAAGTAGGCACCCATTCCTCCAGTTTTTAGAGAACTAATTCCACAAAATCCATAGAATCCATTACACGTTTAACGTTGACGGAAGAACTTATCAATTAATGACACTAACCTTGTACGGATCACCTCACTGACAAGCCAAAACATAAATTTAAACTCACGGAACACCGAAGGAAGCCAGATGCGGTGGGGCGATCCCTTGAAACGACTTTTACCGAATCAATTACATTTTATCTGTGTAAATTTATAACACAATGGGCTTTTCCACTACGCTGTTGAGAGTAATTGTTCTGTGTAACATTTTTACACAAAATAAATTACACAATCCAATTGGTAACATTAAAACAGATTTATTCGTTTATTTCAACAATTGTTTTATATTTTTGCACAATTTCAGTTGCACAGCGTATTTAAAATTGTTGCATTGATATTTTTCTCTGTGTATAACGTCTTATACCTATCTGTAATTGTTTTTAAAATATTAACAGGGAAAAATTGACATTTTGTAACTTGAACAGGCCGTAAAATCAAAAACCTATCTTAGCTTTTTACAAGCTATCGCTTTAGACTACTTTTAGATTTAACCCAGGGTTAAATTAACCATGGAATATTTTAACCCTGAACTAATTCTAAATAGTATAAAATAGCTTTTGAAAAATCGAGATAGGAATGTAGAAACCGTTTTGTTCTATTCTTAATAGTTTTGATGTTACGGGCTGATAAAGTTACAAAATGTTAATTTTCATCTGTCAATATTTTAAAAACGGTTGAAGATAGGTATACGACATCATACATTAAATCCAAAAATGCAAAATTGGACAGGGTGTTTCTTTAAAATAATAAAGGTGTTTGCAAAGTTTTTCCCACAATTGGCAACACTGCAACTATGAATGTATTTTATAAATATACTTTACGTGGACGTATTTAAGAACAGAAAGTTTTTATTGTATACTGCCGTCCTAAGCCTAACCCCCTTATTTGAAAAAAATCCAAAAATGCGATTGTTGGTTAAGACAAATTATAATAATATACTCTATTGTTTATACTAATGTAACCAATCGAAAAACTACAAAAAGTATTTAAAAAGTTACTTAAAATTATCTTTTTTCCATAAGGCACTATGTATTTTCAAACATTCAAACGCGATTTACTCCATTTCATATAAAATTCAAATACGGGGGTTACGCTTAGGACGGCAGTATAGTTTCCAAAATATCTAATAAGCCACTCACCTTGAGACACCCGGTAAATCTCATTTAAAAAAGTAACGTCGCCGCCTTAGCTCCGGTCCCTTAATAATAAATTTCACAAAGACAAATAAATTTCACAAAATTTCACACACAAACTACAGGATTTCACAAAAATGTTAAGATTTTTTCAAAAAACATTTCACAGAATTTCACAAAAATTTTACAGAATTTCACAAAAATTTCACAAGCTGTGTACACATTTTGTAATGTTTACGCTAAGCAATCTAGAGAAGCACTAGCAGGTTAATGGCGAGTTTAATGGTTTTAACAGAAAATTAGTTAAATCAAATACATACAATTCTAAACTTTAGGGCGGAATGTTATTGGTCGGATTTCCGCGAATCAATCGGACAACTTTGGATCGAAACTCTTTGTCTGTTGTGCATTAGAAAAACAAAAAGATCTGTTGCGCTCCTCTTTTTTATCATATTGAACATGAGACAAAACAGTATTTTTAGAAGCGAGACAGCTAGAGAGTTCACCTTAGTAGGTACATTGATTTTATTCTACACTTTTTTGGTTATTTGTTATATTGAAATAAATAAAATTCTTGTAGATATTATATAGGGTGTTTTTGAACCGTTCTTTTGCCACTTAGTTATTGTTATCGTTATTCTGCGTCGGCGCAGTAGCGATTTGCTGTTATTTTTAATAGGTATAGCAACGCGCTGTATTTACAGAAGATAAAAAGTTGTTCTTGAGGTTCTACTTATTGTTATTTATTAGCATATTTAAGAACTACAGATAATTTCTAAAATCTAATTTCGTAAAAATTTAACCTTATAAGGTAACTTGGTAATTATTTAGTATATACGAGTTTCTGCTATTTTTGGTTTTTGATGAAAAATCCTTTCTGGAGGTACTTAGGGGGGTCCCTAGGACCCTGAATTGGCGACCGGAGAATTTAAAAAAACAAAAAATTGTTGTAATTTTTTTGAGTTTTTAATTTTTTTTTCTAAATCGACGCAATCTAACCTGAACAAACTTAAATCAACTCAAGCCAACCCATACCAAACCAAAAAAATACATTACAACCTCGCCCTCCGGTACTCGTTTTTTTATTTAAAAATAATAAAAAAAATCCTAGAGGCCCTAGTAGGTACCCCCATAAATAATTTAAAAAAAAAAACAAAAATGGCAGAAACCCGTATACTAAATAATTTACATACCTACACGGGTTTTTGCCATTTATAATTTTTCATGAAAAGCCGAAAAGTTCTTTATAAGGGCACCTACTAGGGAGCCTGCCTAAGATCCAAAATCCGCGTCCGGCGATTTTTTTTTAACGCAAAAAGGGGTCTCGGGAGGGTTTGGATTGGTTTGAGTCTGTTTACGTTAGGCTAAGGTAATTAAGTAAAAAATAAAAAAAAAAACAAAATAAAAAAAAAAGCCGGACGCAGATTCGCGGTCCTTCGGACCCCCCAAATTTTTCTTAAAAACCAAAAATGGCAGAAACCCGTATACTAAAATCTCTTAAGTCTTATTTAAAGCGACTAAATTACTTGTTTGGCTAAAATAGATATTTTTATATGGACCAATGAAGAATATGCACTGACAAAGTCAAAAATCTAATTTGATGGAGTCAAATAATTTTACGTGATATATATCATGTATAAAAAAATGGTTTACTATTGGAAATAAAAACCAAGTGTTATGCCCGCAGTAAGAAAAACGATAACTGCAATGGACTGTATATATTTTAATTAATGAAAGCGCGAACAAACATAAATATATTGATATGAAATTACGAAATAATTAAAAGGTCCATAGGTTAATTGTGGGTACCACACAACGGAAATCAGAGACAAAGCATTCACCAGTTTGCAGCCAATTTCTACACGTTACAAGGGGCCCCTGTCTGGATCTAATGATGTCACCACGTAGCTGAAGGGCTGAAGTTTCTAGTTCTATGCTTCAGTACACCAAAATCGAGCACTTTCAAGTGTAGAAATTTGAAATAGTTGGCGAAAGTAAATTAACACGACATTTCTCGAGGCGGTCGAAAAAGGATCTTACTGATTCTTGGTGCGCATGTCCAAAATGCGCGAAAATGCACTCTGTCCGTCATCCAATTGTGTGGTTTTAAAATTTACAAACACCGCGAAATTTAGCGGGAGCTAACATAACTGCCCTCCAAAACCCACAATTTTAGAATCTCAACCGGACAGATATAGATATAAGAAAAATGATCGACCGATAAATATAAATGAATGAAAAACAGATGAGTAGCGTAAGTTTATTTAGAGATAACGAAAACCCGAAAAAGTCAAAACAAACAAACAAAATTAAAAAAAATAATAAAGAATTACCTATTGTAATAATTGACTTCAATAGGTAGAAAAAATTAAAATTACTTTTAATTCGGCAAGAGGCACAGTTTTACAACTGGCCGCTTGTAAACACCGGTAACCGTTTGTACCGTCGCAACACGCACCTGACCGTCTCCGCCGGGATGCAGTTCGATGACCCGACCGACCGGCCATTTCAAAGGTGATTGGATGTGATCACTTGTTATGATAACCAAATCATTTAATTTAATATTTCGGGACGAATCAGCCCACTTGTGTCGCTGTTGTAGCGTATGCAAATACCGTTTCCAAAAATGATTCGTAGAATACCGTTTCCAAAAATCATTATGTAGTTTTTGGATTAGTTGCCATCTCGAGAGCCGATTTAGGGGAACCACGGACAAATCTGACTCCGGAATTTCTGAATTAAGGGGTTCAAGGGTCAAAAAATGCCCAGGGGTAAGAGGTTGAAGATCGTGTGGGTCTGAAGAGGCAGGAGATAAAGGGCGACTATTAAGTACGGCTTCTATGCGACATGTAAGGGTGGACATTTCCATGATGGACAACTTCTGGTCGCCGACTACTCGAACAAAGTGAGTTTTAAAACTTTTGACGCCAGCTTCTGCCAGGCCATTGAAATGTGGACTGAGAGGAGGTCCCAGATGCCAACGAATAGAAAGTCTGGTGGCCGCACTTCTTGCGTAATCAAGTAATTGGTTACGAAACCCTATAAAATTACTGCCTTGATCTGACCAGCATTGCGTCACGCTTCCAAGTCTGGAAATGAATCGATGGAATGCACCTACAAACCCTTCGGTGGACAGTTCCATGGTTAATTCCAAATGCACGCAATGTGTAGCCGTACAGACAAACACACAGACATACGATTTGAAAGCTTTACAACCACGGTAACGATGAGGAATCACAAAGAAAGGCCCATAAAAGTCGATAGCTACACTCGAAAAAGGTTTAAGTTGATTGATTCGATGAGCGGGAAGTGAACTGATTATGAGCGGTCTATACGGTTTAGGGTTGATTCTAAAACATTGCAAACACTTGGATATGGTTCTTTGAATTGCTCGTCTGGCAGATAATATCCAAAATTGCTGTAAAAGCAGATTATGTAATGTTTTAAACCCAGGATGAAGGTATTGTCGATGAGAGGACTCGATCAGAAGAGTAGTTAAACGATGGTTACTCGAAAGTAAGATGGGGTGTTTTGCAGAATAAGACAAAAGGTCAGATTTTTGTAATCTGCCACCGACTCTAATGATATTATTTTCATCAAGAAAAGGTGAAAGTTTTGAAAGGTTTCGGTATTGGTTTATCCTTAGATAACGCGGAAAAAAGCTCAGAAAAACAAGAACCTTGAACGCGTTTGATAAGAAGGTATAACGCACTTTGCATCTCACCGGTGGTAGGAAAAACAATTTTCTCAAAAATAACTTTTTGGTCCGGCGGCTTAGTGGGTTTTTGATAGGAATTGTTTTGAAAAAGGTTAACTATTCGAAGGACATAACAAATGATACGTTGAATTTTTGATATAGATGAATATTTGATAAGAAGCTGATCTAAGAAGTTAACGTCAATTATCGCATTGCAACAGACCTTTGGCTTTTCCTCCAGATTAATATCTCCGAAATCAATCGGCATTTTTGATTTATGAAAATCGGGCCATTCGTTTTCGGGAGACCACAAAAACGACGGTGCGTTCCACCACATGTCATGTGACATGAGCTGTGAAGGGGTGGCCCCTCGTGACGCAATATCGGCTGCATTTAAAGCAGAAGGAATGTAGCGCCACGAGTTTGAGGGAATGATTTCTTGGATTCTACTGGCTCGATTTCCAACAAAGGTTTGCCAGCGATTAGGAGGGGATGAAAGCCAATGCAATACGACTTGCGAATCGCAGAAAGTAACGATATTTGTAAGAGTTATTTTTCCTTCATAGCTAGATAAAATGAAGTCAATTAATTCGCTTAAAAGAAATGCGCCTAGGAGTTCTAGCCTAGCCAAAGTTTGTGACTTTATAGGCGGGACCCTAGATTTTGCAGATATGAGAGAAACAGATATACTATTTTCCTCTTCTACACGAAAATATACGACGCCTGCGTAGCCTCGAATTGAAGCGTCACAGAAGCCGATGATTTGGCAGGTATTGGTTTTTGACAGTTTGATTTGTCGGGGTAATTAAAAATTGGAAAGAAGCGGGAATTCAGAACGAAGTTTGTTCCAAGAGTCGATGATAGAAGAATCTGGTTCTTCGTCCCAGCCTATTTTTGATATCCACAACCGTTGCAAAATAAATTTTGCTTGTAGCAACAAGGGACAAAGAAAACCTAAGGAATCGAAGATTGTTCCTATGATAGATAAAATAGCACGTTTGGGGGTTTGTCCTTCATTCGGCATTGATAAGAAAAAATGTCGTTTTTTGGATGCCATTGAAGTCCTAAAACTTTGATAAAGTGGGGTTCCTCCTTGTCAAAAGAGAGAGGCATTTGACGATCGGATTCTGGCAATGTTGCCAATAAATCAGGACAATTGCTTGCCCATTTTTTAAGTTCAAATCCTCCCGACTTCAACAAATCATTGAGTTCTGTTTGAAGGGAGAGAGCTTCAGAAAGCGAAGGGCTAGTTCCCAAGACATCGTCGATATAGATTGACGTTTTTAGAACAGTACTAGCCATAGGAAAACGTTCCTTTTCTCTCTTTGCCAGCTCATTTAATGTACGCATGGCTAGAAAAGGTGAGCATGTCATGGCAAAAGTGACAGTAGAAAGTTCCCACACTGATAGTGGGTCCTGTGGAGAAAACCTCCACAATATTCTTATATAAGGACGGTGATAAGGATTGGTAAGGACTTGACGGAACATCTGTTTGATATCAGCAATGTAGGCAATAGGATTAAGACGAAACGTAAGGAGTAAAGAAGCAATATCTTTTTGAAGTTTCGGTCCCGATAACAACGTGTCATTGAGACTAATATTTTTTGGGGTGACTGCCGAACAATCCCAGACTACCCTTAATTTTGTACTTAAGCTTTCCGGCTTTAGTACGCAGTCTTGCATGAAACTTGAATAGGCAGTGTACAGATCAGGATTTTTGAGTAATCTATTTTCTAGAAGTAAAAATCTACGATAAGCTTGCGGATAAGTATTTCCTAGGTCAGGGTTTATTTTATCTTTAAACGGAAGATCTACCGTGAATCTACCGCTCGGTTGCCGTACTACACTCGCAGTAAAAATTGATTCTGCTTGTTTTTCTTCCTTTGATAAGATTTGTTTTTTAGGCAAATGTTCGATTTCCCAAAACCTAGGG
The DNA here is from genome assembly GCA_963576565.1 of Aspidapion aeneum. NCBI lineage: Eukaryota > Metazoa > Arthropoda > Insecta > Coleoptera > Brentidae > Aspidapion > Aspidapion aeneum. Next base: position 133,079,449 of record OY755038.1, read on the forward strand.
AGAATGACCTCTAAAGGAGGTGAATGACTCGTTAAAAAACAACTGGTTCGTTCCGCAAGACTACCTACTTCGTCAACTTTTCCCATGACGACCCAGCCAAAGATAGTTTCAAGGGCTGAAGGTTGCCCTATTTGTCCAAGAACCCTGCCCTCCATGAATATCTGTGCGAATAGCTCGCAACCAATAACTAGGTCCACAGGTCTAGATTTGAAATAAGATGGGTCGGCAAGTTTAAGGTTTTCCAAGTGTTTCCACTGATTATCGTTCAAAGTGAATGTAGGCATATTGGAACATAATTGTGGAACGACAATTGCTTCGAAATTAAGTAAACGAGTGACCTGTCCTTGTGGCTTAATGTGACATTGAACGAGCCCTTTGGAAGTAAAAGAAGACATCTGATTTAATCCGAATATTTCAGTGGTGTAACTTCGCCTAGGAAGATTAAGACGCTGAATACACTTTTCACTGATGAATCCTGTCTGTGATCCAGAATCAAGCAGTGCCCTTACAGGTTGAAAATGTCCGCAACCGTCCATAACATCTATTATGGCGGTGCATAAAAGAAAGGTACCTGAAGGTCCTGAGGTATTTAATGACACATGAAGATTATTGACAGGTGGTGTGTGAATGACAGGACTAGTATCTTGGCTTCCAGACTCTTGATTAGTTTCTAAGATATGAGTTAAAGTGTGGTGCCTTTTACTGTTGCAAGTCCGGCATGAATATTTTGATTTGCACGTATCTACCCCATGCAAGGGATGAAAACACGCTAGACATAATTTTCTCTGCTTGACGAAAGATAGGCGATCGATAGGTGAGAGATCAAGAAATGTTGACATGACATTTCGAAAGCACGTGACCTTGATTACAACGGAAACATTTTATTCCCGTACTTGAATTAGTTGAGGTGCCAGCCAGTCCTATAAAAGGCGAATTGGATGATTTATAGGTAGGCTTTAGTCCAAACTGATTTTGCATAAAATTTGAATTTTGATAGTTAGGCTTTTGCCCAAACTGATTTTGCATAGAATTTGATTTTTGATAGGTAGGCACCTTTTTGGGTGCTGTTGATTGAGGAAGTGATTCCAAAACTTTACATCTTTTTTCTAGAAACTGAAAAAGTGACTAAAAAGTGGGAATTTCGGTATTAGTATTGGCGTGACTCATTTCGAAATTTGAACGCGTCGGAATATCCAATTTTTCTAAAAAAATGCAAAAAATAATAAAGTCCCAACTGTCAACGTCAAAGCTAAGTGATTTTAAAATTTCTAGGGATTCAGAAAAGGTGTCAATTAAATTACGCAATTCTTTAGCTGACTCGTTTTTTAATGTGGAGTTCATAATTGTGCTTAAAGCATCATTTGCGAGGTCTCGCTTGTTTTGATATCTATTGACTAATTTGTCGTAAGCAATTTTATAATTTTGATCAGATAAGCTAATCCCTGATATCAATTTTAAAGGCTCATCCTCGAGATATGAAAATAAATATTGAAGTTTTCGAACGTTACTTAGACTTTGATTTTGATCTATAATGTTATTAAAAAGATCGAAAAAGCTTGGCCATAATTTTTTATCAACTCGAAATATGGGAATACCTAACTCTTTGAGTTTTCGAGTTTCGTTTTGTCGAACATATGATCCCGAAAAGGATGAGGCCTCAAACGGAAATATTTTAGAGTAAACCCCCTTACACGCATAAAAATATTTACGAGCTTCTGAAAGGATCGCATCCTGCGTTTTAAACTCCTCGTCGTCCGAGTCGTCTATCAACATAATGACATCATAATGTGTCAGCATGCATTTATCGAAGGTTTCATCCAAATCGGAATACCTCACTTAAAACTCGTTTCTCGCTTTTTCGTCCGATGCCGCGGTCTGTGAAAACACATAACACTCGGTGATCGCAGATAAAAACCCTTGCGTTTTTGCACGGCTTTTTTGACAGACATGATTTTACCTTTGAAATGACGAAATTGTCGGTAAATATACAATTAACGCTAAATTAATGCTTCTGAAATAGAAAAATGGCGAATTGTTGAAAATATGCACTAATTTATTGCAATTGATGAAAATTGTTTTAAATATCGAAATGATATGGAATACATCTAATCACAGAAATGTCGGTAAATATACAATTAACGCTAAGTTAATGCTTCTGAAATAGAAAAATGACGAATTGTCGAAAATATGCACTAATTTATCGCAATTGATGAAAATTGTTTTAAATATCGAAATGATATGGAACACACCTAACACACTGACCATGTGCTTGTTTGTTTTGATTGCTTCGATTTGTTTACTGAATGACCACATGAATGAATGAAAAACAGGTGCACTGCGCCGCTACCGAAGGTCGAGCGAAAATCTCTCTCGTTTCAATACGATTGGCGAAAGGCCTTGATCCCGGCGTGAAAATGGCCGACTTATTAACACCGTCGTATGGAGTAAATTTTAAATAATTCGGTCGAAGGAACACTTATGTTATGCCCGCAGTAAGAAAAACGATAACTGCAATGGACTGTATATATTTTAATTAATGACAGCGCGAACAAACATCCAGGTCCATAGGTTAATTGTGGGTACCACACAACGGAAATCAGAGACAAAGCACTTACCAGATTGCAGCCAATTTCTCCACGTTCCAAGGGGCCCCTGTCTGGATCTAATGATGTCACCACGTAGCTGAAGGGCTGAAGTTTCTAGTTCTATGCTTCAGTACACCAAAATCGAGCACTTTCAAGTGTAGAAATTTGAAATAGTTGGAGAAAGTAAATTAACACGCCATTTCTCGAGGCGGTCGAAAAAGGATCTCACTGATTCTTGGTGCGCATGTCCAAAATGCGCGAAAATGCACTCTGTCCGTCATCCAATTGTGTGGTTTTAAAATTTACAAACACCGCGAAATTTAGCGGGAGCTAACACCAAGAAAGAAGGAATTTAAAAAAATCGTATTTGTATATTTATTTATAAACAAAAACTTAATTTAGTTGTTTCAAATAATTTTATCTAACAATATTAAAATTATTAATTTATATAATTGAAACAATTATTTAGTCAATCTGAGCCATAAAAAAAATTAAAACCAATTAAGTTGCTTTAAAAAAATCAATTATTTAAGTATACGGTAAACAATATTTTTTTAAATATTATTATTGCCAAAAAAATTTAAACATGTAATTTATTTAATTCACATGTACAATGTTTTTTGTCGTAACAAAATGTACTGTTGTCCGAAATAAATATATTTGTTTGATTCGAACAAGATTTATTTAATCCAAATATTTTTTTTCAAATAAATTGGTTTATTTGATTCAACCAAACACTTTATTCTGTGTCGTAGTGGGACCAAACGAATGCTTCGTTTGTTTCCATTCATGCGCCTTGAAATTGTTTGCCTTGTATTCACTTGAGCATGAATTGATTGGCCTCGTAGCGAGGCACTTACTAGAAAATTATTTTTTACATAGAATTTTAAATTTTATTTTCAGAAGCTGCGGATCTGAATTTCCTTTACTGAGTGTCGAGTTCACGAAAACCTCCACAGACTGTTGCTGCCCTGCGTTCCAAAATAGAAGAATTTTATTTACGTTATTTATGTTACCTTATCTTTAGAGATATTTGGAAAAAATATATTTTTTCATTGTTAAAAAACATTTATTTTTCAATGTTAGAAAAACATTTCTTTTCCACTGTTAAAAATCAATATTTTTTTAACGTTCGAAAAATACTTTATAAAAACATAAGATTATTTTTCTAATGTTAGAAAACGGGTTATTAAGCTTCTTTTAAGAATATTACGTTAAAATTAACATCCAACCTAACGTTATGTTTTTAAATTAAACATTATTTTGATGTTATTAAAATGTCTTTATGTTTAGTGGGTACATGCTCAAAATGATGGTGAATTACCCTGGGATGCACCGTATCAAGGCTTAGCTAATCCATTCTCCCTCTTTGTTGTTTTGTATGTGAGCAACAAGGACTTAATCGCCATTAAATCCATAATTGCGTTTAAGTGCTTACGGTGCATATGAGGGTTATCTGCTAATTACGCCTTGCTTCATTCAAATCTGTAGTATATTTCGAAATTTTTAACTTAAAACATTTTGTCCGGTATTTTTTGACCCACCCAAACTTTTGCAAAAAAAAAATAATTTAGTTTTATTTTGGGCCCTTTCAATTTTTAGGGTATAGATTCGGCACTGTACTCCACCAAATAAAAACGACCTATTTAGGAACCTACACAGGTATGTAGTACCGGGGTTACACAAGAAACACTGTGTATGTTTTCCAAAATTGTGTATTTATATTTTTACATGTAGTTGCTAAAAGTAACATGCTAGGCTCACTAACAAACACTGGAAGTTTTACGGCGTCTAAGTCAACAATGGTAATACACTCTAAAAAAGTCACTTCTCATTTTTAATAGTTATGTTTTAGCGTAGACTTAATCAAACACGATCAGCATTTATTTATAATTGAAGACTTTGGTGCAAAAACCGGCCAAGTCCCAAGATTTCAATTTGTGGAAAATCAAAAAAAACTTTCTGAATTTTAAAATAACTGTCTCAAATTTTGGTTCTAATATAGATATTATTGGTAATTGTTATATGGCCCAGTATAAAATTGATATTTTGTAATAATTACACCAAAAGTGATTTTTGAGTATTTGTACTTGTCTGAACCAAAAGTGATCTTGGTCGGTTTTTGCACCTAGGTCTTCAATTATTTAACTCTGTACCGTAAACCGGGGTAACTTTGTGACTTGGGTATAACTTTGGGACACCCAGTATTTATTTCATATTTTACTACTTAATAATCTTAAATCTGTAGAGACGATAAATTTTAGTACTCAATTTTCAAAATAAAATAATAATCTATAAAATGTTTAAGCTTTGCAATGCCGCATTTGTTTTGACTGCAGTCAGTGTGGTTTCAAAGGTTGGTGGTGTCAAAAGGAGTTTTTGAAAAGTCTGATAAATTTAACTTCTGTATCCCAATACCGCTTAAGTACATTTTAGGAGGAAATATTCTAGTTGGCTTTTAGTAATATAGTTAAAAACATAATCGGCATCTGAAATAGTAGTTTACCTAACCAGTGCGGAAAGTGCCACTTTTCCGCACGCAAATGGACGAACGATGCGTCAAAGGAGTTCGAAGTGCATTGGTCCAATCGATAGCCCACAAAAAAACTTCTATGGGAAGTGTTTTCTGGTCTCAGAGCGGCGTATTTTCGGTACAATATAATATTTACCACCTGATGCTTCATCTGATAACACAAAGGTTCGGCTGGCGTATGTTTTGGTACAAGGAATGGTGACAACAATTAGAGATTTGGTATCTTTTATATTGTCCAAAGTAATCTGCATTAATTCTTCGCGCCTGCACGCACCAGCAAGTTTGGGTCTATACCCAACATTTTTCTTCTTTAAATATGATGTTAGTTTACAAAAGACACCAATCACAACAAAAACATTTTATGTAAAAAAAGCCAAGTACGCGAAAGTGGTATTCCGTAAAAAGAATTGAGATAAAAGTAAAGCCAAGTTCTCCAATACAAATTTTAAAATAATTGGTTCTTACTAGTTTGGAAATGTTTTTTTAAACTTTGCTAAGAGCCATTTGCAGCCGTAATTGTCAAGTTTAGAAAAACATTTCCAAACTAGTAAAAATCATTCATTTTAAAATTTGTATTGGAAAACTTGGCTTTACTTTTATCTCAATTCTTTTTACGGAATACCACTTTCGCGTACTTGGCTTTTTTTACATGATATGTTTTTGTTATGATTTCACTCCTTTTTCAAAGGATTTTGATAATATTTAAGTTTTAAAGTAGTAAAATTTGCGGAATATTGTTCAAAACTTTTACAATGCCTTATTAAAAATTTTGAGGTTTTTTTTTATATTTTCCTATGGTTTTATCATAGTTCCTATCAGCCTGCTAAAGCTCAGATCTCTAGTGTTCCTGGAAGTAGGCAATGTTAATTTTACATAACTTTACATTTATAGGGGAGGAAAGTAAATTAAAATTTTGATGTTTTGACATTTTTTTCCTATAGTTTTATCATATTTTCTATCAGTCTTCCAAAGCTCAGCTCTCTAGCGTTTCTGGAAGTGGAGAATATTAATTTAAATTCCTTTACATTTATAGGGGAGGGAAGTTATTTAAAATTTGGGTTTTTTTAATTTTCTTTTATAGTTTTATTTATTTTTACTATCGGCCTTCTAAAGCTCAGCTCTTGAGTGTTTCTGGAAGTGGGCAATGTTACTTTTACATAACTTTACATTTATAGGGGAGGGGAGTAAATTAGAATTTTGCGGTTTTTAGATTTTTCCAAGCGTTTGGTCACAATTCCTATCAGTGTGCTAAATTTCAGCTTTGTAGCATGTCTGGAAGTACAGTAGAATTTTGATGATCTATACATGAGTGAGTGAGTGCGTGGCAATTTCGACGTTTTTTGAAATTTCGTAACTACTTTACTACCTCATGAAACTTGGAGAGATTGTTAACTCTGTAAAGATTTTCGACTGTGCAGAGTTTGAGTTTTGTAGCTCATTCAGAAGTAGAGTTTTAGATAGGTCAAATATGGGCTGAAATGTTTCAAGAAAAGATGGTACAGCCGTTTTCGCGCCAACTTGGCGGGGCACTGCCGTGTCTCCAGATTATAGTTTCTATCAGCCATCTAAAGCTCAGCTCTCTAGTGTTTCTGAAAATGGGCAATGTTACTTTCATATAACTTTAAATTTGTAGGGGAGGGAAGTAATTAAAACTTTGTGGTTTTTGATTTTTTTCTATAGTTTCATCATAGTTTTCTATGGCTCGCCACAAAAACATCGAAAAAAGTTTTGTCAAAACGTAAAAAGGTCGAAAAAAAAAATGCCGAACCGTAATTTGGTCAAAAATAAAAAAATCGAAAGTAAAATAGACGAAAATAATTTAAACGAAACGTAGTTTTGTCGATCCGTAAAATTGTCGAAAATAATATAGTAGAAAATAATTTAGACGAAGCGTAATTTCGTCGACCCGTAAAAATGTCGAAACGTAAAAGCATCGAAACGTAAAATCATCGAAACGTAGTTAAGTCGATTCGCAGAATGATCGAACCGTAAAAAAATCGAATCATAAAAAGGTCGAACCGTAAAAAAGTCGAAAAATAATAAAATCGAAAAATAAAAGAGAAGAAAGCAATTTAAGCGAAACGGAATTTTGTCGATCCGTAAAATTGTCGAAAATAATGTAGAAGAAAATAATTTAAACGAATCGTAATTTCGTCGATCCTTAAAAATGTCGAAACGTAAAAAAGTCGAAAATTAAACGCGCGATACGCAATGGAGAAGAGACGCAAAATCATCGAAACGTAATTATGTCGAAACGTAAAAAGCTCGAACCGTAAAAAAGTCGAAAATGCGGGTGCGATGTTGCCTTATTTTGCAAAATTTCTTGGCTGAATTCGTTGAACTTACGCTGAAAGTTTCACTATATATGGTTAGATGACACTTGAGGTCATTTCAAAGAACGAAGGGGCCGCTTATGAATTAGCTGAGGTAATCGAAATCGTTTTTAGCATGTTCTCCAGTAGTATAATTTCAGTTCCTATTATTTTATTATTAAATAATAGGTATAGTTTTCTAAAACTCTTACATTATTAGAAAATACTTTAATATTATAAATAAAATACACATGTAGGCACCTAAGTATTAATTAAATCTTATACGCCAGTAGCTAGCCCATGGAATAGTAAAGAAATTCAAACCTCGCAATGTCTATTAATTATGTTAAATGTAAAATAGACGATATCTAAACCAACATTTTTCTGAAAAAAAATGAAGAAATTTCTAGTATTTGCGCTGGTATATAAGACTAGATTGAGCCAATCTGGGTCGATTTCGTTTTGTTAGCACACAACTTCTTTTTTTCGATTAGATCCCACCTAATCCTATTAAGAGACTTAATTTTTTTTGCATCTGAAAAAAAGCCCCTAAAAAACGAAGCTGACGTGTTTTTGTTTTTTCTTCTAAAAAAACCCAAATAAGTACCTTATTTACATTAACCCCTAAGTAGCCACTACCGCCTTTTCTTTCAAATTGCACTTTTAAATCTACTGCCAATTCTAAATACAACCCCGTATGTTTTGTTTTTATTTAAAATAGGTATTTTGCTTTAAGTAAAAAAGTATTTATAAAAGATATATAGACAAATACTATTTTTTATTATCACCCATTACAATGTTAAAATTCTGCTCCTTTGGCCGCTACACTAACGGAGATATAGCGTGTAAAGGAAATTCGGGGACACCGTGTATACACGCGTGTTATTAAATAATTGTTTTAGGTCCTTTTTAATTTTATACTTTTATTGTCATTTTCTGTAATGTCATTAAAAATTGGCCCACTTTTTATTTTTGTAGTTACACTGTTTCCACTTGTTAAAAAATGATAATCGTAGCCATTTAAATTATGTACCTGTATTTTAATAAAAAAAATAGGAGCTGCCATTTCAGAAAAAAAACTTGGTGGTGGCTACTTAGGGGTTGATGCATGAACAAACATTGTTTCTACAAGCGTGTGGAAAATTTGATTTTCCACACTATTTTTACTTTGCCGCACTAGTGTCGAAAATATTTCCGCAGAGAAATGTCAAATTTAAAAAAAAACCTGTATAGATTTGAAGTTTCTATTAACAATAATGCCAACAAAATGCCTTGGTTGCTATGGTGAAAAGGTAAGATGTCAAATTTCTATAAAACACTTGTTTTTTGGAAAAAGTCGCGTAACTATAACACTGTATTTTTCTATATCATTTAATTTTTTTATGTTTTTCTGACGCTTGTAGAAAAACAATTTTTCGTAACTCTTGTAGAAAATCTTTTTCAACGGTCAACTAGACAGTCTCGTGCGGAAAAAGTGGATTTTCCACACTTGATAGGAAAATAGCTATTAACGACTTGATGCTATAAGGGTTAGTAGGCATCATTAAAAACCCCGTGTTTTAAAATATTTTATATTCACTATTAACAGAGATATAGCGTGTGAGGGAAATTCTGGGACTGTATTGTACTTATTATTATTATTTAGTCGGTTTAGAACGTTTTTCTACATTGTCCTACGCCTATTCTCCACCTCCTTCGATCCTGACAATCATCTTCTCTCAGATTTTTTTGACTCATTGATCTTTGGATTGACTGTTGCCATTCTAGTTTAGGACGCCCTCTTTTTCTGCGCCCTATTGGTTGCCATTCTAGGACCTGCTTGGGTAATCTTTCGTCGTTCATCTGTAGTACATGGCCGTACCATCTATCTTTTAGTGATGTCATCCGTTATGCCTCCTTCGATTCCCATTCTCTCTTTTATGATCTCATTTCTTATGTGATCTGTTCTAGATATTCTCATTGATCTTCTTATTGCATCCATTATGCCTCCTTCGATGCCTCTTTCCATTTTTGTTTTGTATTTTTCTGTTACGCGACAAGTCTCTATTCCATACAATAGCGTGCTTTTCACCATTGTTTCATATATGTTAAATTTAACACTCTTTTTTATCACTCTGCTCCATAAAATACTGTTAAGACATCCAATAACCTTTTCTGCTTTTACTATTCTTTTTTCCAGTTCTTTACAGTCTGTTCCTGTCTTATCAAATGTGACACCCAAGTATACATACTCATTGCATGGAGATATTACTTGTCCATTGTCCAGTTCTAACTCACTGGATTGGTTTCCAATACATAAGTACTGTGTCTTGTCCACGTTCACTGTTAATCCCCACTTTTGGTATTCTTCCATTAACTTTCTCATCATATACTCCATGTCTTCTTTATCATTAGCAATTACTTGGTCGTCAGCAAACTGTAGTGTGTATATGGTAAATCGGTCGTTAAGTTGTATTCCCATGCCGGGCACTTTCCGTTTCCAGTTTTTTAGAGCTACTGCGATGTATATTTTAAAAAGAGTTGGAGAGATACAACATCCCTGTCTTAAGCCTTCTGTTACCAGGAATTCTTTTGAAAGTCGATTTCCAATTTTAATTCCAGAGTTTTACCCATTGTATAGTTCTTTCATCGCTTTTATGTATGTATATGGCTGATATTAGTCTGCTCTAACACTGTCCATAGTTCTTCTACTGGAACGGTATCATATGCTTTTTGTAGGTCCACAAAGGCAACATGAGTCTCTATATCTCTGGCGCTCCTTTTCTCAATGACTTGTTTAAGACAAAAAACATTATCACTACAAGATCTGCCTGCACGAAACCCACTTTGCTCTTCTTGTTCTTGCTCATGAAAATCATTCTTTATTAGATCTCTAAGAATCCTACCGTACAATCTACTTAGAGTAATGGTTACTGAAATTCCTCTGTAATTGTTGCAATCCAGCTTGTTTCCTTTTTTATGTATTGAGTATATGAATGCAATTTTCCAATCATCAGGTACTGGATGTCCGTTTATGCATTGATTGATAATATATGTGAGATTTTTGATTAGTTTCTCTGATCCATATTTGAGCATTTTAGCATATATTCCTCCAGGTCCGCTAGCTTTTCCAGATTTAAGCTTTATATTTATTTAATATTATTATTAAACGTATTATTTCTAATCGTACATCATGTAAACTTATGTTGTATGCAGTGATCTCTCTCGCCAACGATTATTATAATCGTTGCTCTCTCGCAAGCTTTCATACCTGGCCGCTGGATGGCTTAACTCAGCAAACATATTTAGGGTCACTGCATATAATATTAGTTATAGTACTTACCTACAATGATAAAAAAAATAATATTTCTGTGGGATACCTCTAAATTTTGCCCTTTTTGGTTAAAATGGTTATAGTTTCTAGAGTCATATTCCTGTGATTCTGCCGTGCTTCCAATCAAGTAGACTCTGTGCAAAAACATGATTTTTTAAAAAAAATTCCAAACCTTTTAGTTTTGTATTTTACATCGATATTGTTTTACATCGATTTGTTTTAAAATAACACACAGTCTCTTTAAAGTTTGTTAGACTCCCGATCATTTAACGGCATTGTTAGAGATATATTACTTAAATATTAAATAAAGCAAAACAAACTTCAAACCTATCGGGACTTCGAGCCTCGAGGTAAACCTGGACGATCAGTCTAAAGTAGGAATGTTTAGGAAGCCAGAATAATTTTTAATGGTACCTAGCCCTAATGCTACACTTTCTTTATTTTAATTTGATGTCCTATGTACGTACCATATACGTCTGAGTTACGTACATTTTCAGTACTATATACGTACCATGTACGTCTGGAGTACGTACATTTTACGTTTAACTGGACGTACCATGTTAGTATCTAGTACGAGTTTTTTACGTACATAGTAGGTACATTCATCGAAAATACGTCGAATGTTAGTAGATAGTACGTCCATAGTACGTACAAATCCCTACGACGCGACGTACATATATGGGCGTAAGCTCTCCGGTCCTCATTTTGGGAGGTTCTCTTTTGAGCGCAAACCTGTTACTTGGGGACAGTTTTTTGGTTGAAAAAAGTCATGCAGGGGGTATTCGAACCTGTAAGGAAATGTTTGTGATTAATTGACAAAGGTTAGGAAAATCCAATTTCGACCTCCTAAAAAGAGGACAGTGGAGCTAATTCAAGAAAATAATTTTTCCAAAATATGTGTCGGTTTGGTTCGGTTCGGTTTCACACTCTCTAAGATCCGGGGAAAGAAGTCAGGGAAGTTTTCTTATGAAAAAATATGTTAGAAAGTCGAACTATACGAGTTGTGTAAAGTTTGGCAATCCAGGTTAGAACTTTTTTTTTCACAAAGCTTTATTTACAATGAAATTATTTTTAAACAAATTTCTATTCGAGGAAAATGTTTTCGAACTATTACTTTCGAATAAATTTCCATTCAAAACAACTGTTTTCGAACAAATTTTTGATTAAAGAAAATGTTTTCGAAGAAACTTCCGTTTAAAGAAATGGTTTTTAAACAAATTTTCGTTTGAAAAAAATATTTTTAAACAAATTTCTATTAGAAGAAACTATTTTTAAACAAATTTCCGTTCGAAGAAAATGTTTTGAAACAAATTTCCGTCAGGAAAAACTGTAAAAAAGTACTATTTGTGCGTTTGTGAGTGTGTGTGTGTGTTTGCGGTCTAGGACAACTGTTACAATTACAACAACAATTATTTATATAAAAACATCTTTAAAAAATCCTTTACGCAATTTTTTACAAGCTTTTATTTAGCTTCAGATGTTCTGTCTAACTATCAATCAAATCTTGTGAAGCGTTTTTGACACACTTCGTTTTTGACAATACAACATTAAGAAAAAAATATCCTCCCACCCCTACCCCCACCCCTTCTATAGAAAAATGGGTTTTTGACACACTTGCCGTTATCCGATTTGGATAAAATTTGGTATACACATAGTGGTCCGATGATAATACAATATCAAGAAAAAAATATCCTCCCACCCCTACCCCCACCCCCTTCCATAGAAAAACTTGTTTTTGACACACATCCCGTTATCCGATTTGGATGAAATTTGTTATACATATAGTGATCCGATGACAATACAATATCAAGAAAAAAATATCCTCCCACCTCTACCCCCACCCCCTTTCATAGAAAAATGAGTTTTTGACACACTTCCCATTATCCAATTTGGATGAAATTTGGTATTCACATAGTGGTCCGATGACAATACAACATTTAAAAAATATATCCTCCCACCCCAACCCCCACCCCCTTCCACAGAAAAATATATATATATTTTTTTAAATGTTGTATTGTAATCGGACCACTATGTGAATACCAAATTTCATTCAAATCGGATAATGGGAAGTGTGTCAAAAACTCATTTTTTTATGAAAGGGGGTGGGGGTAGAGGTGGGAGGATTTTTTTTTAATATTGTATTGTCATCAGATCACTATATGTATACCAAATTTCATCCAAATCGGATAACGGGATTTGTGTCAATAATAATAAACGTAAATTGTATTATTACCAGGTTACCAAACACTACAACTACCAAGATTCAACAGTCGACTTAATGGATTTAACTTTACTTAACAAAAACAAATTTCAAATAAATTAGTAAAAAATAGTCACAAGCTTTTATAAAATGCACTAAAAATAATTTAAATTTATGGTCATAATTCTAAACCTAATAATACTATAAATTAAAAAAAAAATATAAAAAAAAAATAAATAAATAAAATTCAAATGTCAAATGTAATAAATTTCACTCAAACCGGACTCTACGGGAATGGTACCAATTATGGAAGCAACGTTACCTCTTTGCACTGCCAAACTAATTTTTTGAGTGATGAAGCTAAGAGTTTTCTTGTTAGGAATTTTTGAACTAATTTCCCTAACAAGCATCTTAGCTTCATCACCCCAAGGACCAAATGTTTCCACACTGAATGGACAAAAAAAAAACATTCTAATATTATCATAATAATAAAAGCGATGGCCGACTGATGGAATTTTTGACGATGTTAGCACGATAAGATATCCGTATCAATTAAATATCACTATTTGCAAGAATCAATCTAGCAGAAAAATGCAGAGGTAAATAAATAAAAAAGAATTTATTCTAGATTATAATGAAATCGCTGATCGTGAGTTGTTTGGAAACTCATTTTTCTATTGGGGGAAGGACAGGGTGGGGGTAGAGGTAGAAATATATTTTTTGTTTGGGCTGTATTGCCATCGGACCTTTATGCATATACCAAATTTTATAAAAGTCATTTGAAGTGAAGTGTGTCAAAAACGCATTTTTTATGGAAGGGGGTGGGGGGTAGGGGTGGGAGGACATTTTTTTCATTATTGTTGTATTGTTATCGGACCACTATATGTATACCAAATTTCATCCAAATCGGATAAAGGGAAGTGTGTCAAAAACGCATTTTTCTATAGATGAGGTTTAGGGGGTAGGAGTGGTAGGATTTTTTTTTTCATTGTTGTATTGTCATCGGATCACTATATGTATACCAAATTTCATCCAAATCGGATAACGGGATGTGTGTCAAAAACAAATTTTTCTATGGAAGGGGGTGGGGGTAGGGGTGGAAGGATATATTTTTTTAATGTTGTATTGTCATCGGACCACTATGTGAATACCAAATTTCATCCAAATCGGATAACGGGAAGTGTGTCAAAAACACATTTTTCTATAGAAGGGGTGGTGGTAGGGGTGGGAGGATATTTTTTTCTTAATGTTGTACTGTCATGGGACCACTACGTGTGTACCAAATTTCATCCAAATTAGTTTAGTTAGTTAGTTAGACAGAACATCTGAAGCTAAATAAAAGCTTGCGCAAAGGATTTTTTAAAGATGTTTTTATATAAATAATATATTTTATTTTTCATCTACACATTTAATTTTAAAAAATTTTTTTAATCCGGCGCCGAGTTGGCCGGCGCCCAGTTGGCCCGGCGCCCAGTTGGCGGCGCCGAGTTGGCGGCGCCCAGTTGGCGGCGCCCAGTTGTCCCATTCCGGTGTGTTTGTGCCTATGTGTATGTAGTAAAGCCTTTTTTAAATCATTAGAGTGTAGCTACTTTCGATTTTTTATTGGGACCCTTTGTTTTTCAATCTTATGTTTTTTACCTTTTGTATTTTCGACCTTTTGTATTTTTGATCCTTTATATTTTCGACCTTTTGAACTTTCGGCTTTTGTATTTTCGACCTCTTGTAGTTTCGGCTTTTTGTTTTTCGACTTTTTGTAGTGTCGCCCTGATGTTCTCGACCTTTTGTATTTTCGACCTTTTGTACTTTTAACCTCTTAAACCGTAATAAAATAATGGTAGGCATATTATAAACCTGGGGACGACAGAGTTTTCTTTTAATCCCGCGACGAGAATTTTCAAGCCCGACAGGAAGGACGGCTATATATTTTGCTAAGTAACTAAAAGGGACTTTAATGCCAAGGTTTATAAACAAAAAATAATAATAATCATAAAATAAATATTAAACCACTAACCGATACTCTAGTTTTAGCATATCAAACCCCGGTATATAATAATATAGTGGGCAGTGATTTGTCATTTATTTGGTGGCTAAGGACCCGTTGCTATAGCACGGCGTTAAACAAGTCGGTCAAACGCTAGCATACATAGAAAAAATGTGGAAAAAATAATATTTATTTCGTAACAAACTAAATAGGTTTAGTCAAGAAAAAGTTCGAATTAAATTTCTCTAAGATGGAACAAACATGGACCAAAGAATAAAGGCTATTCCTACTTTGAGATGGACATTAAAAAGGCCACCGAAGAAAGCAGCTTTCAGAGTACCGAAAATGATGCAATAAACAGAATGTCGAAAATTTCAAAAGGTTGATTTACATCCTGAAGAAGTATAGAACGTTAAATTCTTCCTATGAAGGCAATATTTGGAGAGCATTACTGGAAAAGGAGCCAAGCGCCATTATTTATATTTTGGAAAAATCAGAGTTAAAGGTAAGATTAAATTGTAAATCGTTTAAAAGAGAATCAAATTATGTTTTGATATACTATGAATAGAGTACTCCTAATTAATTATGCCCTTAAAAATGTTGGCAGAATTTTGTTTTTTTTTATTGAATGCGCTTGGCACTTACAATGCAAAATTTAGGTTTTGGCGCTTGGCTCCTTTTCCAGTAACGCTCTCCATTTTATTCCAAAGGACACAATAATAATTGAAATCAAACAAGTTATCAGCAAAGTACAGTAAACTTACGGCAAGCTGGAAGCAGCATAAGAACCGTAATCGTGTATCTTGATAGCTTTTTGTTTTTGTATTCTAATAAAATAAAATGATCGAAAACACCTATATTTGGCCTTTATAGTTTTAAAGAAGTTAGTTACCTTAGTCCCTGAAAAAAAAGGATTAAACGTACACTTTTATTCCCTAGAGCGCATAAAGAAAAACATAATAGTTTTCTATATTTTATAATATATCGTCACCCTAATTCTGAAACATCGTAACCCAACTCAACAAAATATTACAGGAATAAGAAAAGTTAGAAGCAAATTACATAGCGTAAACATTATGCGACTTATAAGAAATCGCGGGAATGACCGTTTTATTATTTTTTTTGGTTGCGAAGATTTAGCAGCATATAGAATTTTCATTTTTTTGTGGGTTACGACGTGTCAGAATTAGGGTATCGATATATAAAACATGTCAACTAATTTTTGGTTTCTTGCGCTGCGTGGGTCCTAACACATATTGCAATCATAAAAAACTTATTTTTTATATTCGATAATCTGAAAAAGCATTATTTTAATGGTTTGTTTATTTGGATAGTCTAAATATATATACCGGGTGTGATTGACAGTTCTCTACGTAATATTTGTAAACCATTTTATTTTTTTGAACACAAAGAAAGCTACGCTCCTGAGAGTGTCAGATTCGTCATATAACCAAAAAGATTTAGCTGTCGTGTCGCTACTTAAAGAAGACACTACGTCTTCGTGATGCAGTGACCCTAAACTATAATCGGATATCGTTGTTTGATCCATCAAACAACGCTATAATGTAACAGCAAACTTGGCACCGTGGCGACTTAATTATAGAATCGACGAGTTTCCGATTCGACTTTTTTACGGTTCGAGCTTTTTACGTTTCGACATAATTACGTTTCGATGATTTTGCGTCTCTTCTCCATTGCGTATCGAGCGTTTAATTTTCGACTTTTTTACGTTTCGACATTTTTACGGATCGACGATATTACGATTCGTTTAAATTATTTTCGAGTATATTATTTTCGACAATTTTACGGTTCGACAAAATTACGTTTCGCTTGAATTGCTTTCTATTCTTTTATTTTTGATTTTTTTATTTTTCGACTTTTTTACGGTTCGGCTTTTTTGCGATTCGACTTTTTTACGGTTCGAGCTTTTTACGTTTCGCCTTAACTCCGTTTCGATCAGTTTACGATTCGATGCTTTTACGTTTCGACACTTTTACGGATCGACAAAATTACGATTCCTCTAAATTATTTTCGACTATATTATTTTCGACAATTTTACGGATCTACAAAATTACGTTTCGTTTAAATTATTTTCGTCAATTCTCTTTTCGATTGTTTTATTTTCGACCAAATTACGGTTCGACATTTTTATTTTCGACATTTTTATAGGGACCCGTTTCTATCAGTCGTCCAAAGCTCAGCTCTCTAGCGTTTCTGGAAGTGAAGAATAACTAAAGGTGAGAAAAGTTAATTAAAATTTGGGGTTTTAATTTTCTTTTATAGTTTTATCATAGTTCCCATCTTCCTTCCAAAGCTCAGCTCTCTACCATTTCTGGAAGTGGGCAATGTTACTTTTACATAACTTTATATTTATAGGGGAGGGGAGAAAATTTAAAGTTTGGGGTTTTTAAATTTTTTCCCATGGTTTCATCATAGGTTCCTTCAGCCTTCCAAAGCTCAGCTCCCTAGCGTTTCTGAAAGTGGGCAATGTTACTTTTATATAAATTTACATTTATTTAGGTGTTTTTAAATTTTTTCCTATAGTTTTATCATGGTGCCTTTCAGTCTTAAAAAGCTCAGCTCCCTACCGTTTCTGGAAGTGGGCAAAGTTAATTTTACATAACTTTACATTTATAGGGGGGGAAATAAATTATAATTTTGGGGTTTTCATTTTTTTCTATAGTTTTATCATAGTTGCTATCGGCCTTCTAAAGCTCAGCTCTCTAGCGTTTGTAGAAGTGGGCAGTGTTAATTTTACATAACTTTACATTTATAGGGAAGGGAAGTAAATTATAATTTTGGTGTTTTTAATTTTTTTTCTATAGTTTTATCATAGTTCCTATCAGTCTACCAAATCTTAGCTCTCTAGCATTTCTTTTACATAATTTTACATGTATAGGAGAGGGGAGTAAATTAGAATTTTGGGTTTTTTTGATTTTTTCCAGGGGTTTGGTCATAATTTCTATCAGTCTGCCAAATTTCAGCTTTGTAGCATGTCTGGAAGTACAGAGAATTTTGATGATCTATACATAAGTGAGTGAGTGAGTAAGTGGCAATTTCGACGTTTTTTGAAATTTCGTAACTGCTTTACTACTTTATGGAATTCCATGAAACTTGGAGAGGTTGTTAAATCCATGAAGATATACTACTGTTTGAGTTTGAGATACGTAGCTCATTCCGAAGTAGAGTTTAAGACACGTCAAATGTTTCAAGAAAAGATGGTACGGCCCACCAACTTGGAGAGGCACTGCCGTGCCCTCAGATTCCTATCGAATTCTGTACCTTTAAACCAGTTTTCAACATAGAGCATCGTGACCACATCGACGGTTGACAAGTTTTGCTTATCGTTGAAAAATATGCCAATATGTTCCTCGGACGCAAAACTCGCCTCTTCAAGTACATCTAAATCTGAATTTTCGCCAGTATCTATGACTATAATATTTAAGTATTTGGTGACTGTAATCTGTAGTGACATTTAAAAAATGGCTTGTTGATAATTAGAAATGGCTACTTAGTAAAAATCAAAATAATTTATGTTAAATATTGTTAAAAGTAACATCCTATAAGGGCACTCTTCCAAATTTCAACATTTTGAAAATTTTAGGAAAAACCGAATCTAGTTTTTATCATGTTAATCAGAAATTACAACAAAAATACAGCCTATACTTTTAGGATGGATTATCAATGCGGAAAGTAAAATAAGTGCGTAAAAGTGCCACTTTCCGCACCCAAATGAGTGCGGAAAGTGAGTAGTTTCCGTACGCGAGTAGAAAGAAAATTATTTACATTAAAAAAAAATAGTAGCATATGAAAGTAACTTTCGTACATGGACCGAAAATGTTATTATAATGCAACCGAATTTAAAAAGCGTGGTGTTCCAAAGTTACACGGAATACTAAAATGTGAGCTTTTAGATTTTTAGCTCACACTACTACTATACTATAGTAGTGTGAGCTATGGTGATCCTAATTTTTTCGAGAAAAAAAAAGTTGCTCCGATTTCAAAAATTTTTATATATCTTTGCGTTTCAGATGATTTTGAAACTTTTTTGTTGCACCGTCTGTCTGTCTGTCTGTCTGTCTGTCTGTCTGTATGTCTGTCTGTCTGTGTGTCTGTATGTCTGTCTGTAACGACCAACGCGCATAACTCAAAAACGGCTTGCCTGATTTTAAAGAAATTTGGTACCCAGGCTGGGTTTTGGTTCGAGATGGTTCCATTTAAAAATGAGCAAAATCCACCGAACACAAGCCAAATAAAAGGGTGGGGGTAGATTTCAAAAATTAGAGTTTATGTAAAAATGAGTATATTTTAGTTTATTTAAAAAAAAGGGTGGGGGTAAATTTCAAAAATTAGTGTTTAAGTGGAAATATGGCGTGTGTGATATCAAACGAAAGGTAATTGAGTCTGGAGTTAAACAAAATACATTTTAGTTAAAAAAAAAAGGGTGGGGGTAGATTTGAAAAATTAGAGTTTAAGTCAAAACATGGCTTGTGTGGTATCAAACGAAAGGTAATTGAGTCTGGAGTTCAATAAAATATACTTCGGTTTTTAGTTATATTAGCTTTCACGTAGATACACTATAACTATAGTATCCAGTGTGAGCTTAGGTGCTCATAGATTGGCAGAGTATTTGGTATATGTCACAATTTTTTTTAAAACTAATTAATGCTTTGCAAGGCACGGCGCGGCGCGGTGCAAACGTGTGGCGAAAAATTATCAAAATTGCTTTGACAAAAAGCTACAACTACAAGAAAATTAAAGAAAAAAAGATTTTCTTTCCAAACGCAGCAGTGGTGACGCCAGTTTTGTGCTAAAGGGGTAGCCAAGAAAGGGCCAAGAATTTTTAAGCACAGTATAATGCATTAAAATTTCGCGGTAATAATTTTGAGGTTGTCTAGGACACGTCTGACCCCTATTTGTCTCGCCACTGAAATGCGATAATAACCCACATAGCACAAAAATCACATCAATATTAAATTAACGTGAAGAAAAATAACAAAGTTTTTTTTTACTTCAAACCAACCTCATACCATGTAATATTTATTTTGTTAAATCTACATGCTTAAAGATAACTTAAAAACAAGGAGAAATCAAGCTTTAAAAATCCACTTTTTGCTGAAGTTTGTGGTGCTGTGTATATAACATGTTTTTTACCCTCGTTATTTTCATGTACCCAATTCACACTGCAAAAGTCCTCCACAAAATGTTGCGTCTTTTTTGGTCACGTTTTTTAATAACATTTTTTTAATTTAAAAGAGACGCGAAATGAAGTTATAAAATTTCGTCAAAGTGAAAAATGCCGACAATAGGTGGCGCTGCTGCTAGTAAAATCTCAAAATTATTCGGTAGAAAAGCCATGCAAGTCGCGTTTTAAAATTCGTGTAGAAAAGGCGTGAATCTAATGTGATATTATTGTAAAAATCACTTGAAACTAACGTAAAAACATTGCTGTTTTAATTTTATAATGGCGTTATTACAACGCAGTTTTTAGCAACGTTATTTTTTATAACGTTAATAAATGACCTATTAAGCCTGTTTTCATATATGAAAAAAACGCTTTTTCTAGCAGCTTTTAAGATCAACGTTTTTTTTTCTCACGCCTTTTTTACGTGTTAAACACGTGATTGTGCTATGTGGGAAAGTACCAATTAACAAAAATTTATTTGGGGAATATACACCATGGAAGCATAAAAACATATTTAAAAATCTTTCTTAAAACACATTTGTGTGTTTAATTATATGAACCTTTTCTTCTTTTTTTTCTATTTCTTCTCTGCTGAAAATATAGCAATATAATTTTGGGTTGCTTTTTCTTAAAATGATTTAATGCAACGTTTTTAATGATTTTTTTTAAATCGTTACTTTGGGACATTTTTGGGACAAATCATCTCTGTATACATATTAACATTAAGAAATATTAAAATTTTAATTATTATTTATAACCTGACCGCAGTTATTTTCTCAAGTTTAAGTTTAATTTTAAAATATTGTCATAAAATAGTTTAAGATTTAATTAAACCACTATAAAAACGTAGCAATAATCAATATTGCTGAGTATGCACAAATTTCATCTATAAAAGCCGATGCTGGACAATAGACCGGTATCACTCTTACAAGTGATCAACCCAGTACACCACTGAAATACGTGGTCCCTACTAAGCACACCCACTACACCACTGAAATACGTGGCCCGTACTAACCACACCCAGTACACCACTGAAATACGTGGTCCGTACTAAATATACCTAAGTAAAACCCCACTATGGTGGTTACGCTTTATGGCCCATAAGGCCGACTCTCTACGGCCTATAAGGTCTAATCCTTATGGCCCCTAGGTCAACCAGCATCCCCCCTTATTACAATATTTAATTTGGCATTCTATTCTTGTTAACCTATTTTATGTATATACAATACACGTATAAATGTGGATTATTTATACTTAATTTTCTTATTCCCCTAAATCCCTCAGTCACAAGAGCACTAAATAACAAACCTTGTGATATATATGGTAGAGATACCACTTGTCACAAATATAGTTGTGACAATATTATTCCTGACCGTTAAAATTGTAAATTATTTCAGAACCTGGGAATCGGTCAAATACAAATCTCTCTTTTTTGTTTGTGACGTTTCAGTTTATTTCAACCATCATCAGACTATTACGTACGCACGAGAAGAATAGTCTGATGATGGTTGAAATAAACTGAAACGTCACAAACAAAAAAGAGAGATTTGAATTTGACTGATTCCCAGTATCTGAAATAATTTAAGTTTAACATGGAAAATGGCACTAGTTACCCTAATTTGAAAGAATTGTACAACAGTTGGACGCGGCCATAACGATACTGTACTGAAGTGTTAGCTCCCGGTTAGAAAAAACGATAACTGCAATGGACTGTAAATATTATAATTAAATGAAGCGTGAACAAACATAAATATATTGATATGAAATTACGAAATAATCAAACGTCCATAGGTTAATTGTTGTGCCACACAACGGCTATCAGAAACAAAGGCACTCACCAGTTTGCAGCCAATTTCTCCACGTTCCAAGGGGCCCCTGATTGGATCTAATGATGTCCCAACGTAGCTGAAGGGCTGAAGTTTCTAGTTCTATGCTTCAGTACACCAAAATCGAGCACTTTCAGGTGTAGAGCTTTGAAATAGTTGGAGAACGAAATTAACACGCCATTTCTCGAGGCGATTGACAAAGGATCTCCCTGGTTGTTGGTGCGCATGTCTAAATGCGCGAAATGCACTCTGCCCTTCATACAATTGTGTGGTTTTAAAAATATATAAACAACCGCGAAATTTAGCGGGAGCTAATATAACTGCCCTCCAAAACACACAATTTTAGAATCTCAACCGGACAGATATAGATATAAGAAAAAGGATCGACCGATAAATATAAATGAATGAAAACAGATAAGTATCGTAAGTTTATTTAGAGATAACGAAATCCCGAAAAAGGCAAACCAAACAAACAAAAAATTCAACAAAAAAATAACGAAAAATAAGGAAAAACCTTATTACCCGGTAATAGGTAGAAAAATTAAAATTACTTTTAATTTGGCAAAAGGCACAGTTTTACAACTGGCCGCTTAGAAACACCGGTAACCGTTTGTACCGTCGCAACACGCACCTGACCGTCCCCGCCGGGATGCAGTTCGATGACCCGACCGACCGGCCATTTCAAAGGTGATTGGATGTGATCACTTGTTATGATAACCAAATCATTTAATTTAATATTTCGGGACGAATCAGCCCACTTGTGTCGCTGTTGTAGCGTATGCAAATACTCTATAGAATACCGTTTCCAAAAATCCTTATGTAGTTTTTGGATTAGTTGCCATCTCGAGAGCCGATTTAGGGGAACCTCGGACAAATCTGACTCCGGAATTTCTGAATTAAGGGGTTCAAGTGTCAAAAAATGCCCAGGGGTAAGGTTGAAGATCGTGTGGGTCTGAAGAGGCAGGAGATAAAGGGCGACTATTAAGTACGGCTTCTATGCGACAGGTAAGGGTGGACATCTCCATGATAGACAACTTCTGGTCGCCGACAACTCGAACAAAGTGAGTTTTAAAACTTTTGACGCCAGCTTCTGCCAGGCCATTGAAATGTGGACTGAGAGGAGAAAGTCTGGTGGCAGCACTTCTTGCGTAATCAAGTAATTGGTTACGAAACCCTATAAAATTACTGCCCTGATCTGACCAGCATTGCGTCACGCTTCCGCGTCTGAAAATGAATCGATGGAATGCACCTACGAACCCTTCGGTAGACAGTTCCATGGTTAATTCCAAATGCACGCAATGTGTGCCCGTACAGACAAACACACAGACATACGATTTGAAAGCTTTACAACCACGGTAACGATGAGGAATCACAAAGAAAGGTCCACAAAAGTCGATAGCTACACTCGAAAAAGGTTTAAGTTGATTGATTCGATGAGCGGGAAGTGAACTCATTATGGGCGGTCTATAGGGTTTAGGGTTGATTCTAAAACATTGTAAGCACTTGGATATGGTTCTTTGAATTGCCCGTCTGGCAGATAATATCCAAAATTTCTGTAAAAGCAGATTATGTAATATTTTAAACCCAGGATGAAGGTATTGTCGATGAGCGGACTCGATAAGAAGAGTAGTTAAACGATGGTTACTCGAAAGTAAGACGGGCTGTTTAGCAGAATAAGACAAAAGGTCAGATTTTTGTAATCTGCCACCGACTCTAATGATATTATTTTCATCAAGAAAAGGTGAAAGTTTTCGAAAAGGTTTCGGTATTAGTTTATCCTTAGATAACGCGGAAAAAAGCTCAGAAAAACAAGAACCTTGAACGCGTTTGATAAGAAGGTATAACGCACTTTGCATCTCACCGGTGGTAGGAAAAACAATATTCTCAAAAATAACTTTTTGGTCCGGCGGCTTAGTGGGTTTTTGATAGAAATGTGTCTCACTCCGATAGCTCAAAAAATTGTGGTTTACCTAATGGACTGTATTTAGACAAGTCCTTCGCTTTCATTTGAAGGGTATAGGAACGCACGCGAAATCGTACCTTTCTGAAGTGAAATTTAATTGAGACATAAAAATAATATTGGTATATGTTGACTATTTAAGAGCGAAATAATAGAAAAATATTAATGATGCGATCTTATAGGAGAGGGACTTACCGGTGATGTCTTGATCTCTTCCAACTGGTGCACCAGATTCGCCAGAAGTCTTCTATAGCGGTCCAGCACTCCCGAGTTTAAATGTTTGGAGTTTTAGAGGAATTTAATGGTTTTTAGAGTTCACCATTTTTTATAAAAGCGTTGATCGTTCAAAAGATTCCGATCGAGAGCGTGTCTGAATGTCGACTCACTTTTAGGTTCTGTGGTTTTTGCGGCGTGTTTCTTCGCCCTCTATAGGAAAATCGCATCACTTCTAATAAAAATAATTTAGAATTCTAATTTTATTAAAAAGAATAAAAACGCGATTTAAATTAAAATATGCAGAGGGCGGTAGTAATATGAGGAATGAATTAAAATTAGAAATATATTATTAAATGCGTTTGGAATTTAAATATTAAACTATGCCAAATTGATAGTTTATAGCTAGTTTGTAAGTTTTAAATTTAACTTAACCTATTGAGTAAAACTACAACCCAATTATACCCAATTGTAACCCAAAATATGAGTTTTAAAAATAAAAATGAAATGTTCTGAAAAAATAATAAAAATTAGATTAAAAGAAAAAAAGGTTTTTTGCGAAACCGAAACATACTGGCGGCCGAAAATGCTATGCATTTTCCAAGGGGCCAATAGGTAAAGGACACAGTTTAGAGATTGGTCTCTTTAACAAACTATCCTTGGTTTTGACAGAGGCTACTCGATTTATCCCATCCTTACCGGGAAAAATTTCAACCACTCTGCCGAGTTGCCACTGAAGGGGCGGTAATAAATCGTTTTTAATTATAACTAATTTTTATTATTTTTTCAGAACATTTCATTTTTATTTTTAAAACTCATATTTTGGGTTACAATTGGGTATAATTGGGTTGTAGTTTTACTCAATAGGTTAAGTTAAATTTAAAACTTACAAACTAGCTATAAACTATCAATTTGGCATAGTTTAATATTTAAATTCCAAACGCATTTAATAATATATTTCTAATTTTAATTCATTCCTCATATTACTACCGCCCTCTGCATATTTTAATTTAAATCGCGTTTTTATTCTTTTTAATAAAATTAGAATTCTAAATTATTTTTATTAGAAGTGATGCGATTTTCCTATAGAGGGCGAAGAAACACGCCGCAAAAACCACAGAACCTAAAAGTGAGTCGACATTCAGACACGCTCTCGATCGGAATCTTTTGAACGATCAACGCTTTTATAAAAAATGGTGAACTCTAAAAACCATTAAATTCCTCTAAAACTCCAAACATTTAAACTCGGGAGTGCTGGACCGCTATAGAAGACTTCTGGCGAATCTGGTGCACCAGTTGGAAGAGATCAAGACATCACCGGTAAGTCCCTCTCCTATAAGATCGCATCATTAATATTTTTCTATTATTTCGCTCTTAAATAGTCAACATATACCAATATTATTTTTATGTCTCAATTAAATTTCACTTCAGAAAGGTACGATTTCGCGTGCGTTCCTATACCCTTCAAATGAAAGCGAAGGACTTGTCTAAATACAGTCCATTAGGTAAACCACAATTTTTTGAGCTATCGGAGTGAGACATATTTTTGTGGTCCTTCGAGCCGGATTTTAGGAAAAAAGGTTTCTTGCGAAACCGAAACATACTGGCGGCCGAAAATGCTATGCATTTTCCAAGGGGCCAATAGGTAAAGGACACAGTTTAGAGATTGGTCTCTTTAACAAACTATCCTTGGTTTTGACAGAGGCTACTCGATTTATCCCATCCTTACCGGGAAAAATTTCAACCACTCTGCCGAGTTGCCACTGAAGGGGCGGTAATAAATCGTTTTTAATTATAACTAAGCGTCCAACTTCAGGAGTTGAAGTGGGTTCCAACCACTTACTCCTTTGTTGTAGAGTATGGAGATACTCTTGTTGCCAGCGTCTCCAAAAATCTTGGTGGATTCGTTGGAGGAGCTGCCAACGCGTGAGACGATTTATTTTAATATCAATAAAGTTTGCGTCAGGAACGGCACTTAGCGGTTCCAGAGATAAAAAGTGACCTGGGGTCAGCGCGGAAATATCATTTGTATCGCTAGAAATTTCGGTGAGAGGACGCGAGTTTAAAATAGCTTCGATTTGACAAGTTACAGTGTATAGTTCTTCGAAAGTTAATATTTGATGTCCTATTAAGCGGATCAAGTGTTTTTTAACTGACTTGATTCCTGACTCCCAAAGTCCTCCAAAATTTGGACTATTACTCGGGATAAAATGCCATTTAATGGGACGCGTAGAATCAAGCTGTAAAAGCTTGCGGTTAGCTGAGAAAAAGTTAGTTGCATTATCACTATACAAATCGGATACGTAGTTTCGGCGCGCAACAAATCTGCGAAGCGCAGCAATAAAACAATCAGCGGTCAAATCGCTTGCTATTTCTATATGAATGCACTTAGTACTTAGGCAAACAAACAGACATATGTAAGCCTTCGTAGTACGATTTCCACGATGTCGACTCATGACTATATTTATTGGACCTCCGTAGTCAACACCGGTGTGCAAAAATGCTCTCAACTGAGATACGCGGGGAAACGGTAATGAACCCATCATAGGCTGAACCGACTTAGGATTGCATTTAAAACATATTATACAAGTTGATAAAACATGTGCAATTTCGCGTTTTGCGGCAATGATCCAGTACAATTGACTAAGCAAAAAATGTACCGTCCTCACTCCTGCATGAAGATATTTTATATGGAAATGTTCGATAATCATGAGGGTGAGTTTACTCTTGCGTGGTAATAAAATTTGATGTTTCTTGTCATATTGCAGAGAGGAGTGATGCAATCTACCCCCTACTCTGATTAAATCGTGAGGATCTAAAAATAAATTTAATTTTTGCACTGATTTATTTAGTTTTAAGTTGTTTTTTAAAGCGTGAATTTCTTCTGAGAAATAAATTGACTGTTCATTTTTTATGAGTAAATGAATTGCGTTTGTTATTTCAACAAATGTCAGAAAATCTTCATTAATTTTTAAATTAGGCGGTTTTAAGAAAAATTTATTATTTAAAAAGCGTAAAACATAGGCTAAAACTCTACACAGTTTAGAAAAATTAGAGTTTTCCCTTAAAAGCGTGTCCAAAAAATTAGGAGCTGTATTTTGCGTTGCAATTAAAGTTAAATTAGGCAATGATTTCTCCTCTAAAAGAGTTTCAGGAGAGTCATTTTGTTCACAGTCTTTAGGCCAGTATTCATAAGATTTTCTCAAAAAATCAGGGCCGTTAAAAAATAATTTGTGATTAATTAATTCACTGGGATAAACTCCTCTTGAAGCAACATCTGCGGGGTTTTGTGACGTTGAGATGTATGACCAATTTTTGGGTGGTACTTTATCTTGAATTTGTGTAACACGATTTTGAACGAACGTTTTCCACCTAGAAGGGTGCGCTCTTATCCAAGAAAGTGCTACTTGTGAGTCACTAAAAGCAAAAACTTGATGTATTTTCAAGCGGGACTCAAAAGTGGTTAAAACAAAGTGAACTAAATCAGCCACAAGATTACAAGCGGCTAATTCAAGTCTTGCAATACTTGTAAATTTGAGAGGAGCAACTCTAGTTTTAGAGCATAAAAGGTAAACTGATATTTCATTTTTGTAAATAACGCGTAAATATACTATTCCGGCATAAGCTTTATTACTAGCGTCCGAAAATGCGATTATTTCAATGCGTGCATTACCAGAAAAACTATTTATAAATCTAGGCAAGCGAAAATCTTTGAGTAAGGGTAGTTCCGATTTATAACGTTCCCAAAGTCGAATAATTTCAACAGGTGCTTCGGAATCCCAGTCTAATTTAAGTTTCCAAAATTCTTGAATTAGACATTTTATTAAAATGGTTACTGGCGCGAGCCAACCTAAAGGGTCATATATTTTAAAAATTTCAGAAAGTATATTGCGTTTGGTACATTCGCGACTCAAGGGTTCTACCGAGTAAGAAAAATAATCAGAACAAGGCTGCCATCTAAGACCTAAAATTTTAGTGGTCTCGTCCGTATCTAAAGAAAGCGCGGTTGGGTTTATATCGGGTTCAGACAAGTTTTCTAAAACTTTTTTGTTATTACTAGCCCATTTATGAAGCTTAAAGCCTCCAGAGTTAAGCAAACAAGATAGCTCTTTTTGAAGCGAAATAGCTTCTTGTACGGAGCTAGCGCCCGTTACAAAGTCATCGACAAAATTGTCAGACATTAAGACTTGAGAAGCGCGAGGAAAATTTTGTTTTTCATCTTCAGCCAATTGCTGTAAAACTCTAAGAGCTAAATAAGGAGCGGGGGTAGTACCGTATGTCACAGTTTTTAGACGATAATCGCGAATAGGTTCAGAGTTATTAGAACGCCACAGGATTCTTTGATAATCCTGGTGCTGAGGTGCAATTAAGATTCCACGAAACATTTTAGAAATGTCGCAACAAAGAGCTACTTCGTGTAATCGAAAATTAAGTAAAATGCTGCAAATGTCCTTTTGCAATTTAGGACCAGCGTAAAGAGTATCATTTAAGGAGAGGTTTTGGTTATTTGATTGCATAACTGTACTCGCATTAAAAACGACTCGAAGCTTAGTTGATAAGCTTTCAGGGCGTTCAATATGATGATGAGGAATGTAATAACTTTTTTCTGTAACTTCCCGGTTTTCGATTAATTCCATGTGATCAAGTGTTAAATAGTCTTCCATAAAATCGGAATATTTTTTATAAGTTTCCGGCATTTTTATTAACCTTCTTTCTAGCGAGAGAAACCTCTTTAGCGCAAGATCACGACTATTTGGAAAAATCGGTTCAATATTATCGCGAAAAGGAAGAGTTACAGTATAGCGGCCTTCATCATTACGAGATACCGTATTTTGAAATATTTTTTCACACATATCATCTTGAGGTGAAAGAATACGTTTCGTTTCAGGGATATTTTCTATTTCCCAAAATTTTATAAGCGAATCATTTAGCATTTTATTTGAAATTTGACAAAAAAATGATTGTGAAATTTGCTGCGTAGCGAGAGAATTAACTTTTCCCATTAAAATATATCCAAAAATGGTATTTAGCGCAATCGGTTCCTGATTATTTCCAAAAATTCGTCCATCTTGAATTATATAAGGAAACAAATCAGCTCCGATTAAAATGTCAATAGCTCCCGGTCTATAAAAGTTCGGGTCCGCGAGATTCAAATTTTTAACTATTTTCCAGTCATTTATTTTAATCTCACTGCTAGGAACTGAAGAGCATATTTGCGGCAAAATTATAGTATTAACCGATAAAGTTTGCGTGTCATTACAAGGCCTGATAATTAGATTTACAGAACCCAATTTTGACTGTAAATGCGTGTCACCAATCCCCTGGACTTCAGTAGTCACGTATACGCGGGGTAACCCTAATTTATTTGCACATTTCAAGGATAAAAATGAGAGCTGCGACCCAGTATCCAAAACTCCCCTAACAGTCTGAAAATTTCCCCTAACATCTTTGATTTCAAAAATCGCGGTTGATAAAAGTACAGCGGAATTATTCATATAAGACGAATAGCATGCACCACCGTTATTTTGGGAATCCTCGACCGTTGGTTGTTGCTGTATGCGCGCTTCGCTGCTGGACGTCGCGACGCCTGAAATTGTTTCAGTGGCAGTGGGTGCGTTTATATCGAGAGTATTAAAGTGACAAGAACTGTGGTGTCGTTTCCGGCAAAATCGACATGAATGTGTGCTTTTGCATTGGAAAGTGCGATGCATATTAGAAGTACAATTTATGCACCATTTTTTATCCTTCAGAAAATTAAATCTTTCTTGAGGAGACTTAGAAACGTAATTTGGACATAAACTTAAAGCGTGATCGCTTGAGCAAATAGGGCATTTTAATTTATGAGGGGTTTGATTTTGCGGCGAATTATTTGTACCAAAAAAGGCACGTGGAGATTGTCGCGTGTTATATTGATGCGTGGATTGCGTTTTAAAATTATTATTGTGCGATTTTGCGGGTTTATTTCTAAGAGAAACTTCCATATTAAATGAGGAACTAGCGTTTACAGTAAAAAGAGCGTTGCAATGTTGATCAAAGAAATTGTAGATACTCCTATAGGAAGGAATTTCCGTAGGTTTTCCATGGAAAACTTCAAAGCGGGTTTGAATATTATGGTCAACCGATTTAAGCAGTTTTTGCGCTAAAATAAAATACCAAAAATCAGGTTCTAAACCAACTGTTTTAAGAGCCTCGAGATTTTTTGTAAAAATATCAAGTAGATTTCTGAGAGCTAAAGGGTCTTCAGAATTAACTTTTGGAGCGTTTTCAATGGCATTCCAATATGTTTGGGCTAAGAGGCGATCATTTTTATAGCGTTTTACTAATTGTTCAAAAGCAATAGGATAATTCGCGTCTGAGAGGGGTAATTGAGTGACCAATTCTTTTGGAGGACCTTCCAAATTTGTTACAAGCAAAGAGTATTTTTGCATATTTGGAATATTTGGATTGTCGTGAATCAAGCTTTTAAACAAATCATAAAAAGCTGGAAATTGATTCAATTCTCCATTAAATTTAATTAAATCGATCCTCGGTAAATGATAAGACATATTGTCATTTTGTTGCGAACCACCCGGAGAATGTGGATTCATGGTAAGACGGCGATTGCCACTAGAAGCCTGTGCAGAAGTTTGAAAAAGATCATTAAAAATTTCTTGAATTTGCGTGACACTTTTCTGAAAATCGTGAAGTTTTTTCCTAGCTGATTCGACTTCATTTTTATCAGCAAAAATTTCATTTAGCAAAGTAGAATGCTTTTTTGAAAACTCCGCGCGAATATCTTCAAGTTCTTCAAAGCGAATTTTAAAAGTATTGCGTTTTGTGGCGTCAGTTTTAGCTTCTAGGGCTACTGCTAAAATTTCATTAACATTGGATTCCTCCATATCTCGAAAAACTTTAATTTTCTTGATTTTCTCAGCTGCCATTTTGTATTATAATAAAAGCGTATATTAAAAGCGAATATCAAAAGCGTTTATAAAAAGCGTTTATAAAAAGCGTTTATTAAAATTAAACTGTAAATCAAAACTATTTTAAAAGCGAAAATAATTTAAAATTATTTTTATAATTTTTTAAAAATATTTATAGAAGCGATATAAACGTAGTCATTTTTTCAGTATACCACTGAAAGAATTCCTGAAAATATATGCGTTTATGTGTATAGCGAGGTGACCTCAGATCAGTGATCCAAAACAACCGAATAAACCTTTTTTGTTAAATTGTCGACACCAAGGATTTTATAAAAAAACTGATATGGCGATACCTACTACACGAGCAGTAAATAAATTTATATTTTTATATTTTAAGATTTAAAAATTCTTGTAAAAAACAGTCCTCATGTTATTACCGATATTACCTGCGTTTCACTTTAGAAAGGATGATTTTTTAATTTCAAATTAATAAAAATCAAAATCCGGCGATCGAAGTGATCAAAAATATGTCTCACTCCGATAGCTCAAAAAATTGTGGTTTACCTAATGGACTGTATTTAGACAAGTCCTTCGCTTTCATTTGAAGGGTATAGGAACGCACGCGAAATCGTACCTTTCTGAAGTGAAATTTAATTGAGACATAAAAATAATATTGGTATATGTTGACTATTTAAAAGCGAAATAAGAGAAAAATATTAATGATGCGATCTTATAGGAGAGGGACTTACCGGTGATGTCTTGATCTCTTCCAACTGGTGCACCAGATTCGCCAGAAGTCTTCTATAGCGGTCCAGCACTCCCGAGTTTAAATGTTTGGAGTTTTAGAGGAATTTAATGGTTTTTAGAGTTCACCATTTTTTATAAAAGCGTTGATCGTTCAAAAAATTCCGATCGAGAGCGTGTCTGAATGTCGACTCACTTTTAGGTTCTGTGGTTTTTGCGGCGTGTTTCTTCGCCCTCTATAGGAAAATCGCATCACTTCTAATAAAAATAATTTAGAATTCTAATTTTATTAAAAAGAATAAAAACGCGATTTAAATTAAAATATGCAGAGGGCGGTAGTAATATGAGGAATGAATTAAAATTAGAAATATATTATTAAATGCGTTTGGAATTTAAATATTAAACTATGCCAAATTGATAGTTTATAGCTAGTTTGTAAGTTTTAAATTTAACTTAACCTATTGAGTAAAACTACAACCCAATTATACCCAATTGTAACCCAAAATATGAGTTTTAAAAATAAAAATAAAATGTTCTGAAAAAATAATAAAAATTAGATTAAAAGAAAAAAAAGGTTTCTTGCGAAACCGAAACAAAATGGTTTTGAACAAAGTTAACTATTCGAAGGACATAACAAATGATACGTTGAATTTTTTATATAGATGAATATTTGATAAGAAGCTGATCTAAGAAGTTGACATCAATTATCGCATTGCAACAGACCTTTGGCTTTTCCTCCAGATTAATATCTCCGAAATCAATCGGCATTTTTGATTTATGAAAATCGGGCCATTCGTTTTCGGGAGACCACAAAAACGACGGTGCGTTCCACCACATGTCATGTGACATGAGCTGTGAAGGGGTGGCCCCTCGTGACGCAATATCGGCTGCATTTAAAGCAGAAGGAATATAGCGCCATGAGTTTGAGGGAATGATTTCTTGGATTCTACTGATTTGATTTCCAACAAAGGTTTGCCAGCGATTAGGAGGGGATGAAAGCCAGTGCAATACGACTTGCGAATCGCAGAAAGTAACGATATTTGTAAAAGTTATTTTTCCTTCATAGCTAGATAAAACGAAGTCAATTAATTCGCTTAAAAGAAATGCGCCCAGGAGTTCTAGCCTAGCCAAAGTTTGTGACTTTATAGGCGCGACCCTAGATTTGGCAGATATGAGAGAAACAGATATATTATTTTCCTCTTCTACACGAAAATATACGACGCCTGCGTAGCCTCGAATTGAAGCGTCACAGAAGCCGATGATTTGACAGGTATTGGTTTTTGACAGTTTGATTTGTCGGGGTAATTGAAAACTGGAAAGAAGCGGGAATTCAGAACGAAGTTTGTTTCAAGAGTCGATGATAGAAGCATCTGGTTCTTCGTCCCAGCCTATTTTTGATATCCACAACTGTTGCAAAATAAATTTTGCTTGTAGCAACAAGGGACAAAGAAAACCTAAGGGATCGAAGATTGTTCCTATGATAGATAAAATAGAACGTTTGGTTGGGGATTTGTCCTTCATTCGGCATTGATAAGAAAAAATGTCGTTTTTTGGATGCCATTGAAGTCCTAAAACTTTGATAAAGTGGGGTTCCTCCTTGTCGAAAGAGAGAGGCATTTGACGATCGGACTCTGACAATGTTGCCAATAACTCGGGACAATTGCTTGCCCATTTTTTAAGTTCAAATCCTCCCGACTTCAACAAATCTTTGAGTTTTGTTTGAAGGGAAAGAGCTTCAGAAAGCGAAGGGCTAGTTCCCAAGATATCGTCGATATAGATTGACGTTTTTAGAACAGTACTAGCCATAGGAAAACGTTCCTTTTCTCTCTCTGCCAGCTCATTTAATGTACGCATGGCTAGAAAAGGTGAGCATGTCAGGCCAAAAGTGACAGTAGAAAGTTCCCACACTGAAAGTGGGTCCTGTGGAGAAAACCTCCACAATATCCTTTGATAAGGACGGTGATAAGGATTGATAAGGACTTGACGGAACATCTGTTTGATATCAGCAATGTAGGCAATAGGATTAAGACGAAACGTAAGGAGTAAAGAAGCAATATCCTTTTGAAGTTTCGGTCCAGATAACAACGTATCATTGAGACTAATATTTTTTGGGGTGACTGCCGAACAATCCCAGACTACCCTTAATTTTGTACTTAAGCTTTCCGGCTTTAATACGCAATGATGTGCTAAAAAACACGATACGTCGACTTTTGGTTGACTAGATAAAACTAAACTCATATGATTAGAATCGATATAGTCTTGCATGAAACTTGAATAGGCAGTGTACAGATCAGGATTTTTGATTAATCTATTTTCTAGAAGTAAAAATCTACGATAAGCTTGCGGATAAGTATTTCCTAGGTCAGGGTTTATTTTATCTTTAAACGGAAGATCTACCATGAATCTACCGCTCGGTTGCCGTACTACACTCGCAGTAAAGATTGATTCTGCTTGTTTTTCTTCCTTTGATAAGATTTGTTTTTTAGGCAAATGTTCGATTTCCCAAAACCTAGGGAGAATGACCTCTAAAGGAGGTGAATGACTCGTTAAAAAACAACTGGTTCGTTCCGTAAGACTACCTACTTCGTCAACCTTTCCCATGACGACCCAGTCAAAGATAGTTTCAAGGGCTGAAGGCTGCCCTACCTGTCCAAGAACCCTGCCCTCCTTGAATATCTGTGCGAATAGCTCGCAACTAATAACCAGGTCCACAGGTCTAGATTTGAAATAAGATGGGTTGGCAAGTTTAAGGTTTTCCAAGTGTTTCCACTGATTATCGTTCAAAGTGAATGTAGGCATATTGGAACATAGTTGTGGAACAACAATTGCTTCGAAATTAAGTAAAGGAGTGACTTGTCCTTGTGGCTTAATGTGACATTGAACGAGCCCTTTGGAAGTAAAAGAAGACATCTGATTTAATCCGAATATTTCAGTGGTGTAACTTCGCCTAGGAAGATTAAGACGCTGAATACACTTTTCACTGATGAATCCTGTCTGTGATCCTGAATCAAGCAGTGCCCTTACAGGTTGAAAATTTCCGCAACCGTCCATAACATCTATTATGGCGGTGCATAAAAGAAAGGTACCTGAAGGTCCTGAGGTATTTAATGACACATGAAGATTATTGACAGGGGGTGTGTGAATGACAGGACTAGTATCTTGGCTTCCAGACTCTTGATTAGTTTCTAAGATATGAGTTAAAGTGTGGTGCCTTTTACTATTGCAAGTCCTGCATGAATATTTAGATTTGCACGTATCTGCCCCATGCAAGGGATGAAAACACGCTAGACATAATTTTTTCTGCTTGACGAAAGATAGGCGATCGATAGGTGAGAGATTAAGAAATGTTTGACATTTCGAAAGCACGTGAACAAACGGCGAATTGGATGATTTATAGGTAGGCTTTTGCCCAAACTGACTTCGCATAGAATTTGAATTTTGATAGGTAGGCTTTTGCCCAGACTGATTTTGCATAGAATTTGATTTTTGATAGATAGGCACCTTTTTGGGTGCTGTTGATTGAGGAAGTGATTCCAAAACTTTACATCTTTTTTCTAGAAATTGAAAAAGTGACTGAAAAGTGGGAATTTCGTTATTAGTATTGGCGTGACTTATTTCGAAATTTGAACGCGTCGGAATATCCAATTTTTCCAACAAAATGAAAAAAATAATAAAGTCCCAACTGTCAACGTCAAAGCTAAGTGATTTTAAAATTTCTAGGAATTCAGAAAAGGTGTCAATTAAATTACGCAATTCTTTAGCTGACTCGTTTTTTAATGTGGAGTTCATAATTGTGCTTAAAGCATCATTTGCGAGGTCTCGCTTGTTTTGATATCTATTGACTAATTTGTCGTAAGCAATTTTATAATTTTGATCAGATAAGCTAATCCCTGATATCAATTTTAAAGGCTCATCCTCGAGATATGAAAATAAATATTGAAGTTTTCGAACGTTACTTAGACTTTGATTTTGATCTATAATGTTATTAAAAAGATCGAAGAAGCTTGGCCATAATTTTTTATCACCTCGAAATATGGGAATACCTAACTCTTTGAGTTTTGGAGTTTCGTTTTGTCGAACATATGATCCCGAAAAGGATGGGGCCTCAACCGGAAATATTTTAGACTAAACCCCCTTACACGCATAAATATTTACGAGCTTCTGAAAGGATCGCATCCTGCGTTTTAAACTCCTCGTCGTCCGAGTCGTCTATCAACATAATGACGTCATTATGTGCCAGCATGCATTTATCGAAGGTTTCATCCAAATCGGAATACCTCGCTTGAAACTCGTTTCTCGCTCTTTTATCCGATGCCGCGGTTTGTGAAAACACATAACACTCGGTTATCGCAGATAAAAAACCCTTGCGTTTTTGCACGGCTTTTTTGACAGACATGATTTTACCTTTGAAATGACGAAATTGTCGGTAAATATACAATTAACGCTAAATTAATGCTTCTGAAATAGAAAAATGACGAATTGTCGAAAATATGCACTAATTTATCGCAATTGATGAAAATTGTTTTAAATATCGAAATGATATGGAACACACCTAACACATAAATGAGAAATGTTGTTTGTTTTGTTGTGATTCCTTCTCGATTTTGTTTATACCACGCGGAGTAGACCCGTTACCATAGCAGCGGACCAAAAACAGGTACTGCGCCGACACCACTTTCTCTCGTTTCAATACGATGCGAAAAATTCAAGACCGCCTTGTTTTCGGCGTGAAAATAATGGCCGACCTATTAATACCGTCGTATGGATTTAATTTAAAATAATTCGGCTCGAAAGGAACACTTATGTTAGCTCGCGGTTAGAAAAAACGATAACTGCAATGGACTGTAAATATTTTAATTAAATGAAGCGCGAACAAACCTAAATATATTGATATGAAATTACGAAATAATCAAACGTCTATAGGCTAATTGTTGTGCCACACAACGGCTATCAGAAACAAAGGCACTCACCAGTTTGCAGCCAATTTCTCCACATTCCAAGGGGCCCCTGATTGGATCTAATGATGTCACCACGTAGCTGAAGGGCTGAAGTTTCTAGTTCTATGCTTCAGTACACCAAAATCGAGCACTTTCAGGTGTAGAAATTTGAAATAGTTGGAGAACGAAATTAACACGCCATTTCTCGAGGCGATTGACAAAGGATCTCCCTGGTTGTTGGTGCGCATGTCCAAATGCGCGAAATGCACTCTGCCCTTCATACAATTGTGTGGTTTTAAAAATATATAAACAACCGCGAAATTTAGCGGGAGCTAACACTGAAGTATAGTCTTCGCATTCAGTCATGTCGGATCAAAATTATTTAATTTTGTTAGC
Source organism: Aspidapion aeneum (assembly GCA_963576565.1). NCBI lineage: Eukaryota > Metazoa > Arthropoda > Insecta > Coleoptera > Brentidae > Aspidapion > Aspidapion aeneum. The sequence continues at coordinate 133,116,536 of OY755038.1, forward strand.
GTGTCTCGCTAGGTGCGTAACCAAAAATAAAAAATAATAAATAAAAAAACACCCTGCTGCAACTGCTAAATCTACTTGTAACTACTAGTAGCGGTTGGGTAAAAAATTTATATATATATATAATATACGACATTTAGTTTTGATGCCCACAGCGCACTTACGAAATTATACAGTTTTGTATTTTCATGAATCATGTTATTGAGTAATTTTAAATTATTTATTTGTACCCAACTGCGACGAGTAGGTACAAGTAGAATAACCGTTGGGTGTTTTTTTTATTTTTTTTTTTTATTTCCAACTTTTAGGTTCAATTTTTAATCAGCCATTCATTTAATTAAGTCAATGTATCTAATTATTACCTAAATCATTTGTGTCAAACATTGAACTATGCCCAGTGGGTAGACAGGTGCGTTTCTACAAACATTGAGTAAAGGTGGTGGAGAGGAGAGGAAGGGGGGAAGTAGTTAAATGGTGTTGAAAAAATCTTCAAGCGTGTGCAAAAAGAATTTTTGAAATCGCTCTATATTTGTTGAAAGTTATAGTTACAACTATCACTAATAAGTGGGACAAGAAGGTAAGAAGGAAAGGGAGAGGGAACTAGTAAATTGATGTTGGAAAAAAAATCCCAAAGCGTGTGTAGAAAGAATTTTTAAAATCGCCCGATATTTGATAAAATTATGCGGGGAGATGGGTGGGAGCAGGGAGAACTGCACATGAATTACAGCAAATTAGAGGATATTTGCAATGGGTGCATACATCATGTGACAAAATGGCGTCTGACGATCGCCCTATTGTTTCCTGTTTAAAAAAACATAGCATATAGCACCTTCGGGATCAGTACGAATTAAACGATACCTTCTTTGTCAAAATCGGTTCAGCCATTTAGCCTCTAGCGCGACACAAACATACATACATACATACATACATATCCCAAGCGAAAAACATTACCTTTCTTTTCGCCGTGCTGCAGTTGGGTAGAAAAATACTCTGCCAATATATGGGTACCTAAGCTCACACTAGGTGCTATAGTTATAGTGTCCGTGTGAGCTAATATAACTTAAAACCGAAATATGTTTTATTCAACTCCAGACTCAATTACCTTTCGTTTGATACATTCACATAAACTCTAATTTTTGAAATCTATTCCCACCCTTTTATTTGGCTTGTGATCGGTGGATTTTGTTAATTTTTAAATGGGACCATCCCGACCCAAGACCCAGCCTAGGTGCGAAATTTCATTCTAATCGGGCAAGCGGTTTTTGAGTTATGCGCGTTGGTCGTTACAGACAGACGGACAGACGGACAGACGGACAGACGGACAGACGGACAGACGGACAGACGGACAGACGGACAGACGGACAGACGGACAGACGGACAGACGGACAGACGGACAGACGGACAGACGGACAGACGGACAGACGGACAGACGGACAGACGGACAGACGGACAGACGGACAGACGGACAGACGGACAGACGGACAGACGGACAGACGGACAGACGGACAGACGGACAGACGGACAGACGGACAGACGGACAGACGGACAGACGGACAGACGGACAGACGGACAGACGGACAGACGGACAGACGGACAGACGGACAGACGGACAGACGGACAGACGGACAGACGGACAGACGGACAGACGGACAGACGGACAGACGGACAGACGGACAGACGGACAGACGGACAGACGGACAGACGGACAGACGGACAGACGGACAGACGGACAGACGGACAGACGGACAGACGGACAGACGGACAGACGGACAGACGGACAGACGGACAGACGGACAGACGGACATACGGACAGACGGACAGACGGACAGACGGACAGACGGACAGACGGACAGGCGGACAGGCGGACAGACGGACAGGCGGACAGACGGACAGACGGACAGACGGACAGACGGACAGACGGACAGACGGACAGACGGACAGACGGACAGACGGACAGACGGACAGACGGACAGACGGACAGACGGACAGACGGACAGACGGACAGTTGGACAGACGGACAGACGGACAGACGGACAGACGGACAGACGGACAGACGGACAGACGGACAGACGGACAGACGGACAGACGGACAGACGGACAGACGGACAGACGGACAGACGGACAGACGGACAGACGGACAGACGGACAGACAAACAGACGAACAGACGGACAGACGGACAGACGGACAGACGGACTGACGGACAGACGGACAGACGGACAGACGGACAGACGGACAGACGGACAGACGGACAGACGGACAGACGGACAGACGGACAGACGGACAGACGGACAGACGGACAGACGGACAGACGGACAGACGGACAGACGGACAGACGAACAGACGGACAGACGGACAGACGGACAGACGGACAGACGGACAGACGGACAGACGGACAGACGGACAGACGGACAGACGGACAGACGGACAGACGGACAGACGGACAGACGGACAGACGGACAGACGGACAGACGGACAGACGGACAGACGGACAGACGGACAGACGGACAGACGGACAGACGGACAGACGGACAGACGGACAGACGGACAGACGGACAGACGGACAGACGGACAGACGGACAGACGGACAGACGGACAGACGGACAGACGGACAGACGGACAGACGGACAGACGGACAGACGGACAGACGGACAGACGGACAGACGGACAGACGGACAGACGGACAGACGGACAGACGGACAGACGGACAGACGGACAGACGGACAGACGGACAGACGGACAGACGGACAGACGGACAGACGGACAGACGGACAGACGGACAGACGGACAGACGGACAGACGGACAGACGGACAGACGGACAGACGGACAGACGGACAGACGGACAGACGGACAGACGGACAGACGGACAGACGGACAGACGGACAGACGGACAGACGGACAGACGGACAGACGGACAGACGGACAGACGGACAGACGGACAGACGGACAGACGGACAGACGGACAGACGGACAGACGGACAGACGGACAGACGGACAGACGGACAGACGGACAGACGGACAGACGGACAGACGGACAGACGGACAGACGGACAGACGGACAGACGGACAGACGGACAGACGGACAGACGGACAGACGGACAGACGGACAGACGGACAGACGGACAGACGGACAGACGGACAGACGGACAGACGGACAGACGGACAGACGGACAGACGGACAGACGGACAGACGGACAGACGGACAGACGGACAGACGGACAGACGGACAGACGGACAGACGGACAGACGGACAGACGGACAGACGGACAGACGGACAGACGGACAGACGGACAGACGGACAGACGGACAGACGGACAGACGGACAGACGGACAGACGGACAGACGGACAGACGGACAGACGGACAGACGGACAGACGGACAGACGGACAGACGGACAGACGGACAGACGGACAGACGGACAGACGGACAGACGGACAGACGGACAGACGGACAGACGGACAGACGGACAGACGGACAGACGGACAGACGGACAGACGGACAGACGGACAGACGGACAGACGGACAGACGGACAGACGGACAGACGGACAGACGGACAGACGGACAGACGGACAGACGGACAGACGGACAGAAATTTAGGTTAAGAAGATTTACGGTTATTTTGTTTTGTCGTTATTTTTTAAATAATAACAGAATAATGAATTTATAATGATGAATTAAAAATGTTAATAAAAGCATTGTTTAATTGCTTTAATGTTTAATGTTTTTTCGATCTATTCCTTTAATTTGATCTTCCATACCTGAAAGCGAATCTTTCCTTTTGTTGTGCATTGCACAGAACAGTTTACACCGGACACTGGTACGGTCAGTATTCTGTTGAAAATAGTAATGTGAGGATATGTCAATATGAAACATGAAAAGTTTTTTAAAATATTTATTACTTATCCTGCCAAGATCAAAAGGCAAAAGCATTGTATAATCTTTGTTATATTAATGGTATTAAATAAAAGGGTCGCAGTAAAATAAGGGCGAAGCATCCTGACTGTATTGTTATTCTAACAAATGGTTAATATGTTAACGTTATTGCCGTGGTAAGCCGCCAGGAAGTTAATTTCGGCAGTGTTGGCATCATTAATCCCTAATGGGGCGCGCTTGATGTATGACCTTAGTTTACCCTGCAAATACCCCACTATGAATTCCCCCAGGAAGAATCTTTATTATCAAAGATTTTTTCGCAGCAAAGAAGTCAAACACTGAACGGCTGCTTTTATTTTACAATCATTTTGAATACTGATTTAATAGATAAGCAAGAAAATAGTGTTATCATCAAGCTAAATATTAAATCCTGATAATAATTAGCGTTATTCATTATAATAAAATAACATAGAGCTCGTAGATGTCGCATAAGGGTCTTTCCAGAAAAAAGATAATATATTAAGTGGTAATTTAGAGAAAAAAAAATTGAGCTCTTTAAATTTTGGTAAAATTTGCTATATGGCCGAGATAACAATTCACTAGTCCCTGAGTTATTGTTGAGTTTGTCAATTTACCTGCTAACACAAGTGATAGCCAGTTAACACTAGTGAAATTTGACCAAAATCGGAAATCTTTATAACTGCATATTGCATAAAAATATTATCTTTTAAAAATAAAACACTAGAAATAAGCACAAAATTTTAATTATCTTATGGTAGAAATGTGGTGATCCCAACAAAAATTCGGCATTTTTTAGTTCTGTCTACTATCTAGTATCACGAAAAAGTAGAGCTTTCGTAAAAACGACCCTCTAAACTACTTTTAGGATTGTTACTTAATAGTCTATTCTGATAGTCTTCCCTACCACGATAGGACGTTGCCAAAGTTTTACTTTCTTTTTAGCCGTTATTTCGTAGTCGCCCTGACTTTTCTATGTTACTTAATTACCACTAGAAAGTTAAGCTTCATTGAAGTCGCAAACAAGTGTATCCGACAAATAAATTATAACTTTAAATATTACCACAAAAATTGGTGTCATAATAGTACCGTCTGATGTAATAATATAGAGAAAATAACTTTTTGCAACAACTTGAAAGCCGTAAATACTTTGACTTTTTTTAGTGTCGATCTTTTAAAGTAGATACTACCTCCTGCTTCTACTTTGGAAACGTAGACTTTTTGCAGTCGCATCTTGGTCGCGCTCATTCTTAACCCTACTTTTGTGGCTCCTTTCATAAATAAGAAGTAGTTTTTCATGAATTTCCAACCGATCTAGAAAAGTTCAACCTCTACTTTTTTTAGTTATAGTAACAAATATTAAAATCAGAATAAAAAGAAAGAAAACATAGAAAAAAGTGTTTAACGCGGTCTTTTTGTCCCCACAGCATTTATTTTCAGGTAGACCATTTTCGCAATATAGCATCGTTAGTACCATATACCACTTCCGTATTTTCTTTCTTTTTATCCTAATTGAAATACTTTACATGGACCATCCAACATTTAGAAAATATTTCTTAATAATATATAGTACGGGAAATAGGACAAACAAAATTAAAATACAACTTAGGAAAGTGCAATAATGCAAGATTTTACTCAAAACCGTAAATAACAATTTCAAACTATGGGTGAAAATGGTGAAATTAAAGAACGAAAAATCATAGAAACAAAAGTTTTCTGTGCGTTCGCCGTGACTAGAACCAGGAACCGTTGGATATGTACGGCAATGATAGGGCGTTGGCGTACCCAGTGAAAGGTTCCGGGTTCGAGTCGCGGCCGAGGCACTTAATTTTGATAAGTGATTTGTCGTTCTTTAATTTCACCCCTGGCTTGAAACAAAATATTATTTTCTTAAATTTATAAAAAAATAAGTTGATTTTATGTATATGACTACGTTCTTTTAGCTCCATGATAACACTTTCTAGAATATGGATCTTGCTTGAACAGTTTCTAGTAAAATAAATAAAACATTACCTCAAAAACCACAACAAAAAAATTCCATCAGATACAAGAAAACGATTCAATTTTACAGGCGCGTCGGTTTTTTGCAATAAATATGATGCATTTTTCACATAAAAATTTACGTCGCGGTTGAATATTGGTCCTCTGCTAGTTAATTTTCTCGTAGCCAGTTTGTTTACTGTAGTTTTCACCATATTGTGTAATAATTCTACCAAAAGGAAACGATTATATTATTTGCAACTACATCGCTACTTTTATGCCATTACGAAAAAAACAGCCTCTACGACGTAGTAGATACCTGGCTACGACGTAGTAGCTTGGCCAGAAATTGGTTCCCTACTTAGGGAATTAACACGTCGCTGTATGGTATACTGAGACGTAGCAGGAGTACGTTGCGGTTACTTTTAAGAAATTGTAGCATTTTTATTTTATGGAACAATAAAACGCTACGTAAATATAAGCATGGTTAGCTCGTCAAAAAATGCTCACCTACTTGCAATGGACGTGTACATCAAGTGTGAATAGCCCCACTTGATATTTTGGTCGGAGAATATCCTGTTCTCTGGTGAGATTGCGATTTGCCTTTTTAGTGGTTTCCGGTCCCGGGCGTCACATCGAATGACGTGGACTGACCCACAATTTCTTCTCCATTGGAGGTTTTGAGAAAATCCTCCAATAAAAACACGTTCTTAGTAAACCCCCAACTACTGATTTGCTGTGCAGGGTCTGTGAATGTGTGGAGGGTTTCCCTATTGAGGTAAGTAATTTTTTTTGCTATTTCCACAATGTGAACAGAATGTACATGCTAGTTTTTTTTGTTAAAAACAGGATCCTTAAGAGGATCGCGTGATTATCCCGCTAAAAATTTCCATCCTGTTTTTGGTTACAAAAAAATCCAGGAATTTGCCAATTATTTCCTGACCAGAACAATGTCTCAGACAGTCCATCATTTCCATGGTCTCAGGCACTCCATAGTCTCCATTGGCTCAGGCAGCCCATGGTTTTCATAGTCTCAGGCAGTCCGTAGTTTCCATTTCCATAAAAATCAGGCAAGATCTTTCCTTTTATTTTGAGAAAATTCATCCTATAAAGTCCATTATAAAAATATTAATTTATTTAAAAAAAAAATAATGGGTACTCTTAACCTACTAAAATAATAAAACAAACATAAATTCTTAAGGATAAAGAAAATTAAATTTTATTCTAAAATTTTTAATTTTACCATGATGTACACACTATGAGTGATAAAAATCTTTTTGTACCCCAGGTGACTACTAATCTCACCGGTAGTTCAGACCGGGTTAAAGCCCTGGTTGCTGCCGCTGGCCACATGGATTCTGGGGAGGGCCAATCACTCATTAACCATCACGGAGGAGGTAAAATCTCCGAAGGAGAAGCAGTGCCGAATAGGCCTGCAAGATCCAACCAACAAAGGAGCGCCGAAAAGGCCCCTATGGAGCTGGAGGTCATACCAACTCCAGCTCCAACTCCATCACCAGATCTTAAGCGGAAAATGAACTGCTCAAAAGCGACGGTGACACCACTGACAAGGGCCCCAATATGAGTGCCCGAACTCAGAACAAACAAAACCAAAAGTTGTTTGAATCATGACAGGCGCACAACAACGAGAACATCAAGTCCTGCACTTGATACAAGTATATCTACGCCATACCAAGACAGCAACGTACACTCTTGGTAGAGTTTGCAAGCAGCGGGGGCTGGACATTTCCCTGATGCAAGAACCGTGGCTATCAGGTACGAACCAAGTAGCTGGACTTAGCCGAACTCTCGGTAACATCATCACACATAACTCAGGTATTAGACCACGAGCATCTATTCTTATAAGAAAAGATATTAACTACTTTGTCCTCGCAGATTTCTATACCGATGACCTAGTAGCGCTACGATTAATTGTCCCCGGTGAGCAAGACATGACAGAACTAGTCGTCTGCTCAGCATACTTCCCGGGTGACAGAGAAGCACCACTGCCTCCCACTGCAGAGGCAGCTAACCTGATTGCATACTGCAAAGAGAGAAACGTACAGCTCATCCTGGGCTGTGATGCGAACGCGCACCACACAGTGTGGGGCAGCACAGACATCAACAGAAGGGGTGAGCATCTGTTGTGGGGAGGGGCTTTTTGTAAATAATGATGGCTCCAAACCAACCTTTGTCGGTCAAAATAGAGCAGAGGTACTAGATCTAACAATAAGCACAAAACTAATTAGCAATAAGATCACTGACTGGAGGGTTACAGATGAGCCCTCTCTGTCAGACCACAATCATATACAATTCACCGTCGGTATGGGCTCTACAAAAACAATTAAATACAGAGACCCAAATGCACAGATTGGAGTGGATATGTCAGATCCCTCCAAGAAAAGCTGAACTCATCAATGACCGACGTGTGGGATCGTGATAAACTAGAAATGGCCTCTGAACAACTAAGGGCGGCTATTATAACCGCGCATCACGAAAATTCCCCTCTTAAAACCTAAACTGATAATCGCGGTATGTCTTGGTGGAACAATTCTTTGTTTAAAAAGAGAAAATATGTTAGACGCCTATTTAATCGGGCAAAGGAGACGGGCAACTGGGAAAGCTACAGTGCCTTCCTTAACGAATATAACAAACAAATCAGAAGTGCCAAAAGAGAGTCATGGAAGAGGTTCTGTCATGGGCACACAAAGCTTCCGGACACAACTCGCATCCATAATATTCTGTCTAAAGAGCCGGCAAACAAACTTGGCGCAATAAAGCTCTCTGATGGCACCTTCACAAAATCTGAGCACTGGCAGAGCATAATTTCCCAGGAAGCACACTCCTTGAAAACGGGAATATTCCTGAGCAATTGACCCATAAACATGGACTAAAACAGGCGGATTGGAAAATTGCAAAAGAAATTATCAATTCAAATGCGATCAAAATGGCGTTCACGTCTTTTGAACCATACAAATCACTAGGCCTAGATGGTAATCTTCCAGTGCTAGTACAAAAAGGCCTGGAAGTGCTAGTACCTTGCCTGGTGAAACTGTATAGAGCCAGCCTAGCATGGAGTTATATTCCAACCAGCTGGACTAAAGTTAAGGTCGTTTACATACCTAAGGCGGGTCGGGCAGATAATACTCCAAAATCGCTTCGGCCCATAAGCCTCACCTCTTTTCTGTTGAAAGGCTTGGAAAAGATAATAGACGCACATATCAGAGGTGGCGCCTTAATGGCCCACCCGCTCAATGCAAACAACCTTGTTGGAAAAATTAAAGAAACCCTCGATGCAAAAGGCGTCGCAGTAGGTGTTTTTCTTGATATAGAAGGAGGATTTAACAATGCACTACCCAATTCCCTCTTTGAATGAGCGTGCGCCCGAGGAGTAGAATCCACCATCACCGGATTCATCAGGTGCACACTCGAGAATCGAGTGATTGAAACAACTCTTAACGATGAGATGGTAAGTTTCAGAGCTGCTAGAGGCTGTCCACAAGGAGGAGTTTTGTCTCCCCTCCTGTGGTCCCTACTGGTCGATGATCTTCTTGCCATCTTGGAATCGCTGGATGTAGAGGTATTGGGATACGCGGATGACGTAGGAGCAATCTACAGAGACATTCCAGAGAGTTAATTCTCTGAAAAGATACAAGAAGTAATAAACATGGTAAAAGACTGGTGTGACAGGGAACAGATGTCTGTAAGTCCCAGCAAAACAGTTATTATACCGTTCACCCGTAAAAGAAAGCTTGATTTCCTGACTCCTTCGAAGCTTAACGGTGAAAGAATTCCATTTGCTTTAGAGGGGAAATACCTAGTGGTCACTCTAGATAAAACTCTTACCTGGAATTCCCATATGGAAAAAGTAACCCGCAAAGCCACACTGTCCTTGTGGACGTGCAAAAGAATTTGCGGAAAAACCTGGGGCACTAGCCCCAAACAAATGTATTGGCTGTATATAACAGTCATCAGACCAATGATTGCATATGGCGCAATAGTCTGGTTCGAGAAGGGACATCAAAGAACCTCAAGGGCCAAACTAACCAGCTTACAACGACAAGCCAGTCTTGACATATGTGGTGCAATGAGCTCTAGCCCATCGACTGCGCCTAAATGCTTACTAAACTTACCTCCGCTTCACATTTTCTTAGAGGCGGAGGCACAAAGAGCAACATACAGAATAAGAGCCAACCACCAGGATGGCAGGGCAAACAAAGTGATATCAACAGCCCTAATAAGGGAACAAGAGTTGGATGCAACTCTAGGAATGATATCCGACGTCATGCCCAACACGGTGTACACCAGAAAGCTATACAACATTATCCTTTCGGAGAGAGAAGACTGGTTAAAGAACAGGACCAATTTTTCAAATAACGATAGCTTCTGGTATACTGACGGATCCAAAATGCCTTCGGGCGCTGGATCTGGAGTTGTTAGTTTTCTAATTAGCTACTATATTTCAGGCCGAACTCGTAGCCATTGAACTGTGTGCCCGGTGGATTACTGACCACGAATGGACCAACAGGACAATAAAAATCTTCTCCGACAGTCAAGCAGCCTTAAGAGCGCTTGATTCCTGTTCGGTCTCATCGAGAACCGTGAGGAGCTGTAAAGATTCGCTGAATGCGCTTGGTAGCGCTAACAATGTATCATTTGTATGGATACCAGGGCATTCTGGGCACGAGGGCAATGAGGCCGCAGAACTAGCAGCGAGGGAAGCGGCATCCGCCCAATTTTTCGGCCCCTCGCCAGCCCTGGGGAAATCATACAATGCTGCTAATTAATATTAAAATGGATGGAGATTAGCTTCTAACAATACTGGATAAATATGCCAGAACTGTGGCTCACTCTAAAGAGTTCATTAAAGGACCTTGTAGAATCACAGAGCCAGGAACATTATTGGACCAGACAGGAGATACGTATAGTGACTGATCTTTACACGGGTCACTGTCGACTGAGAGTACCCATGCACAGAATGGGACTAACAGAAGAGACCGAATGTAGACTCTGTATGGAGGATGACGAAACAGTCAGATGTACTGTGCGAATGTCCGGCTATTGCACGTTTACGTCAGAATATTTTCGGTAAACCTCAGATCGACTCAGAAGATCTGAACAGTGTCTCACCCAAACTGATAGCCGGCCTTTTTGGAGGATTAGGCATACAGAGGTTAGAAACCACTCAAACGTGAGCCACAATAGACCCACTGGTGGTCGCAGTGGAAGAGCTGCAAGGCCCACCCACATATGAATCATCATCATCATCATGATGTACACTTGATGGCAACTTGCTTAAAACTATAACCTCCCTGGTATATTATGGCCATAACACCCAGGTAAATATGTAGTGTGATTGCCAAAGGGTAATAATCCTTTAAATAAATAATTAGGTATTATTTTTTATAACCTTTTCCTTTTTTTAAAAATATTTAGGTATCAGTTTTTAGTAGGTATGAATTACCTACTTCAAGAGGTCTTATTCTTTTTACATTTTTGTTATAAAATCCCATGAAGATTTGTAATAAATCTATTATAACAAAAACATTTCATGTAAAAAAAAGCCAAGTACGCGAAAATGGCATTCCGTAAAAAGAATTGAGATAAAAAAAGTAATGCCAAGTTCTCCAAGACAAATTTCAAAATGAAAGGTTCTTACTAGTTTGGAAATATTTTTTTAAACTTTGCTATTACAGCCAAACTTCTTTATATTCAATTTAGCACTGTGCCTAAGAGTCATTTACAGCCGTAATAGCCAAGTTTAGAAAAATATTTCCAAACTAGTAAGAACCTTTCATTTTGAAATTTGTCTTGGAGAACTTGGCTTTACTTTTTTTATCTCAATTCTTTTTACGGAATGCCATTTTCGCTTACTTGGCTTTTTTTTACATGAAATGTTTTTGTTATGATTTCACTTCTTTTTTAAAGGAATTGGATAATACTTAATTTTTAAAGTAGTAAAATATGCGGAATATTGTTCAAAACTTTTGCAATGCCTTACTTAAATTTTTGAGGTTTTTTAATTTTTTTCCATGGTTTTATCGTAGTTCCTATCAGCCTTCCAAAGCTCAGCTCTCTAGCGTTTCTGAAAGTGCACAATGTTACTTTTACATAACTTTACATGTATAGGGGAGGGAAATAAATTAAAATTGTCGTGTTTTTAAATTTTGTCCTATAGTTTTATCATAGTTCCTATCAGTCTTCCAATGTTCAGCTCTCTAGCGTTTCTGGAAGTGGGTAATGTTACTTTTACATAACTTTACATTTATAGGGGAGGAGAGTAAATAAAAATATTGGACTTTTTCCCATGGTTTTATCATAATTTCTATCAGCATTCCAATGCTCAACTCTCTAGCGTTTCTGGAAGTGGGCAATGTTAGTTTTATATAAATTTACATTTATAGGAGAGGGAAGTAAATTAAAATATTGGTGTTTTTAAATTTTTTCATATAGTTTTATCATATTATCTTTCAGTCTTAAAAAGTTTAGCTCTCTAGCGTTTCTGGAAGTGGGCAGTGTTACTTTTACATAACTTTACATTTATAGTGGAAAGAAGTAAATTAGAATTTTGGGGTGTTTTAATTTTTTTCTATAACTTTATCATAGTTACTATCGGTCTCCCAAAGCTCAGCTCTCTAGCATGCCTGGAAGTAGGCAATGTTACTTTTACTTAATTTTACATTTATAGGGGAGGGAAGTAAATTAGAATTTTTGGGTGTTTTAATTTTTTCCTATAGTTTTATGATAGTTCCTATCAGTCTGCCAAAGCTGAACTCTCTAGCATTTCTGGAAGCGGGCAATGCTACGTTTACATAACTTTAAATGTATAGGGGAGAAGAGTAAATTAAAATTTTGGGATTTTTTAATTTTTTCCTATAGTTTTATCATAGTTCCGATCAGTCTGCCAAAGCTCAACTCTCTAGCATTTCTGGAAGTGGGCGATGCTACTTTTACATAACTTTAAATGTATAGGGGAGGGGAGTAAATTAAAATTTTGGGGTTTTTTTGATTTTTTCCAGGGGTTTGGTGATCTATACAAAAGTGAGTGAGTGGCAATTTCGACGTTTTTTGAAATTTCGTAACTACTTTATGGAATTCCATGGAGGGTTTGCTAACTCTATGGAGATCTACGACTGTGCAAAATTTGAGATTCGTAGCTCATTTCGAAGTAGAGTTTTAGGTAGGTCAAATATCGGCTGAAATGTTTCAAGAAAAGATGGTTACGGCGCCCTCAGATGTTGTTTTCTACTTTAAACTGGTGTTTTTACTTTCATAACAAAAATCAGTAAGGTCTTCTTTAATAGTTTATAATAATGTGCCTTTAATAATAATTCACTATTAAAGGTATTTATTTTGTGTTTCTCATTTTACACATGATAAAAAAATGAGTGGCGTCCAAAAACATTTACTATATACAGGTACTTCAACTCAGTGATAAAAAACCTACGACCCAGCTCTCCTAAGAAAAACTGAGTGTCCGTTCGCTGAAGCCTAAACAGATGTTTTTTTTTTAATTGTTAACAATCAGTATAAAAAAATAGGCTACACAATTTTGGCTGGCCCAACGCGTCGCTCCGAAAAACTGAGTTGAAGTTTCCTGTTTATTTTTTGAAGTTTTCTCATTTTTTTTATAAAAAGTTTTTTGTCATTTATACCTACCTACTGATTTCTACACAAATTAAATGTTCTCTAGAGGCTTATACGATGAAAAATATAATATATTTTTTTATACCTTAGGCAGCTACTTGTCTAACTTGCTTGTGAAACTCAACTTGTTTCATAGAGACTAAGTGACTATTTGTAGTGACACCAACAAGAATTATTTTTTTGGAAAACTTTTACTAAAAACCTCAAAAATAGGTAGTTTTTTACCATTAACTTTATTAAAAATCTACACAGTCAAACTTTTGACAGTTTTTTTCATTTTTTGTTTATGTGCAAAAGTAGGTGATAATTTTCTTATTACATAAAAACAAATTTCATAGTTGGAATTAAAAAAGTCACATAGGTCAATAAAAAGCTTAGCTATAGTCCAAATTATACGCATTTGTAATGACGTTATGCATTTTGTTTATCTTTGTTTAGTATATTATAAACAGCGGTGACAACAAACTTTAAAAAATAAAATAGTGTCTATGATTAATTCATTTTTTAAATAGGTAGGTAATTGGTTATGTGAAGTATCCGTCACTCTCAATCAAAAACATGAGTTTGTCAACTTGTCGGAAATTATTTTAAAAAGTTGTAAAATGCCGAGAACCAAATATAATAGGTATAATGAATAGTAAATTTTCTAATAGTCCGGAGCCTAAGCCACTTTTGTCTGCATTTTTGCGTACCGTAATGAAACTTGCCACGATATAGCACGACACTCTAGTATTATTTCACGAAGTGGTGCTCATCCCGAACCCAGTCACGGAACTGTAACATAAACTGGAATGCTAATTGGCCCCAGAAAATCTTACAAAGATGACCGCTAGATGTAGGTGACAGATTGGATGTTAAAAGAACGTAGTCACGTCAATCAAATCAACTTAACTTTTTTAAAAATTTTAAGTATTGCCTGTATAACCCGCAATTTATATGTTTTCCATATTATTTATTAATTTCATATTTGCCATAGTATAACATTTTGTAATATTTGCTATTTTATGTAAAAAATTCAAGTTCTAAACTTTTGAGATTGGTTTAAAATCAGCATGTAAATAAGTAAAATTTCTTACTTGGTTTTTTACTAGCCGCACACAGATTGACCGAAATGATAACAAACACAAAAATTCCCAGATTATTTTTGCGAAGTTCTATCGGGTCGAGTTCGTTTAATTTGTTAAATAGTGCGTTATTTTTTTCAAAGCAAATAGCAAATATTGCATTTTATACATGATTAACTGTTTTGTTGTGGTCTGCTTCTTACAGTCGCAACGATTTGCCGTTGTTTTCCTTTCACCGGTAAGTTATTTTTGAAGCTGGGTTAATGCAGAATCCCTGTTGTGCTTAGTACATTAAGGGCTATCATTGTACCCAACATATTGCACAATGGACAAACCTTATTCTTGCATAATGACTGTCTTTTTGCTTCCTGCTTAGTATGATAAGATGCACTAAGCACCAAATGTATCCATTGTGCTTTATGTTGCTGGGTAAATCAGTAATAAGTTGCAAGGTAAATCAGGCATTAGTTTACACAAGTTTTGTGTTTTTTTAATTAAATTTTATTAAATCTCTCTCTGTCAGTCAGGATTTTTATCAGGGGATATACAGGACTGGTCCCAGACTTTCAAAAATTAGGGCAGTTTAGATGTTTAAAACATGTGGTTAGAAAAAATCAAATTTTTTTCCGGTGTGTAATACACCAGAATGTGCATATATTATTTGTAATTCTTTGGAAAAGGGGGGGCCTGGCCCCCTAGCATTCACTCTTGGACTGGTACTGGGATATAAATATATAGTGATAGTTATCAGGTTTAATATAAAGAAGAGGGTCCGCTGAATCCAAATCTGCAGTTTAAAAAAATTTGGGGGGGATTATTATATTAGGATAGAACTGTCTATGTTTATGAGACTTAACTAACAAACCTTAATCAAGTTTTTTTTTTCAGATTTTGGCAGCTTTGCTTAACCCTATTATAAAATTTACTAAGGACGTTTGTGCATCAGCCACCATTTTGAAATATTCAAATGGCGACCGTGAACAAAAAACAAAAGGAAAGCATACACATGCGATACATCAGTTATAGGGTTTTTGGGTTCGCTGAATCCAAATTTGATGTTAAAAAAAGATTTTGGAGTAATCTGAAGGCGTGCGGGGTATTTATGGGGTAAACAGTAAAACTGTTTGTATGGAGACAACGAGCAATTTTTATCAAAGGTTTTTTACAGATTTTGACCGCTCTGCTCTACTGTATCATAAAACTAACCAAAGACTTTTGGTCATCAGCCACCATTTTGAAATATTCAAGATGATGTCTGAAAAAAAAGAAACAAAAGGAAAGCATACACATGCGAGTTTTTGGGTTCGCTAGATCTAAATATGTTGTTAAAAAAAGATTTTGGAGTAATCTGCATATGCTTCTTTTTAAACTTTTTCCCACGGTCGCCATAATCCCACAAGTTATTAGCTACTTTTATAATGGGGTTGAGCAGAGCTCTCAAAATCTGTAGGAAAAATCATTATTAAAGTATTTTCGTTAAGACTTCGCATACGGTTTAACCCAGAAAGGTTTGCGTTCAGCGAATCCAAAAACCTTATTATTGATGTATCGCATGCATATGCTTTTCTTTTGTATTTTTTCACGGCCACCATCTTGAATATTTAAATATTTTAAAATGATGGCTGATGTCCAAAAGTCATTGGTTAGTTTTATAATAGAGTTGAGCAGAGCTGTCAAACTTTCTAAAAATATTTGATAAAGTTTGTTCGTTAAATCTTCATATAAACAGTTTTATTGTTTATAAAATAAACCAGATTACCCCTAAATCTTTTTTTAACATAATATTTGAATTCAGCGTACCCAAGAACCCTATGTGCTCATTTTCTAAATTTTTGCCCACGGTCGCCATCTTGAATATTTCAAAATGGTGGCTGATGGCCAAAAGTCAATGGTAAGCTTTGAAATAGGGTTAAGCAAAGCTTTCAAAATCACAAATAACTTAATTAAAGTTTGTTCGCTAAGTCTTAACATAAACAGTTCTACCGTAATACCATAAATTCCCGGCTATCACCTGTTTCTTTAAATTACTCCTTTTAACTGAATTCAGCGGACCCAAATACCCTAGAATCGGTGTATCGCTTGCCTATATTAACAGGTCGATTTTTTTCATAAAATCATTCTCCCTCCGTTGGGGTACCCCGCAGAAAAAATAGTGTCGAATTTCAATTCTGGCGACCAAAGGCCGACTGAAATAATAGAGAATTATTGAAATACAGCCAGGCTATAATTGTGCCAGGCACTATTTTGACACATTCACATTGAAAACTGACAGTTGATCCTTCAAAATTGACATACCAAAGTCGAATTTAAAACTTTCGTCGTTTATTTTCAATTAATAAAAGAAGGCACTATTTATTCCGGTTTGAAAGATCACAGCTGATATTAGAATGTGAAGGTGTCAAAATTGTGCCTGGCACTATTATAGCCTGATTTATTTTAATAATTCTCACACACACCCATGCTTGATTTAGATATTTTTTTATTTAATTTTTTCACTTTAAAATGGCCGATATCTTGGATTTTTAAAAATGTTTAAGGGTGCCAGAGTGACATCACTCGGATTAATAATATAGAGCATCCTGTAAAAAAAATTCTTATACCATTAATTTCCCACTTAAGGTACAAATAGCTGTTTCGCAACCAGATTATTCCAATTCGTAACACAGTTTCCGGAATTTTTTTTTTTAAAAAGTAGTATATCATTTGACAGTGGCGCACCCAAGAATATGTCTTGTGTTTTTTCCTGAAATATGTGGAAAATATGTAAAAAAATCTAAGGGTTATACTCTTCAGTGTACACATTTCTTAAAACTGGGTAACATTTAAAATATTAAAATACATTTTATCGAAAATTAAAATCTTGAATAATAAAAATCTCATATAATCAAAATCTCGAAACTAAAATATCTAATAAAATATCGCAAAATTAAAAGCTGATTAAATATATTCAAAATTCGTTTGGTTGATTTGATTAAATTGGCTGGTGAAGTTGGTTGGTTATGTTATTTATTCAGGTTGGTTGGGTAGTTGTGGTAGTTTCGATATTTCGATTTTCAATATTTTGTAATTTTGATTTTAAATATTTTAATTATTCGACATTTCAATTTTCAATGATAACATTTTTAATATTTTAATTGTTCAAGATTTTGATTTCTGACATTTTAATTTTCCATATTTTAGATATTCGTCATTTTAATAACTTTAAATTTTAATTTTCATTATAAAGAGTTCCAGATTTTGATATTCGATAAAATATAATTTAATATTGTGAATGTTACTCCTAAAAACTCTCACAATCAGTACACAGTCCCTATAAAAAAAGTGAACCAATCAAAAGTGTGTTACCCAGTTCAACCGAAAAATGAACAGATACTAGTTACTAAAGTTGTCTTCAAAAGTGCTAAGAAACAGCCAACACGATAACACCTCCCAGGTTTGCCATTTTGTTATTCAGTTAGGGGCACATTTTTGTATGAATGATTTGCCGCCTCAATCTGACTATCTTTCTTACATAATTTTTAAACAGTCCCATGTTTCCTTCATAGCTTTTTTAATTTTTAGCCTCAAACTTTTGGGGAATTTCTAAGGGTTGGTGCCGATTTGGGGATATTTTGGCAATACCAATCCATTTAACATCCACCAACTGTCAAGTACATGTAGCTGTCATTTTCTTTCCACGTCATTAGCATTCCAGTTTATGTTACAGTTCCGTGAACCCAGCGCAGAGCAAAGATACAGGGTGTTTTATTTTTAATTGCATCTATCTCATTAAAATTCTGTATAAAATTCAAATGTAAAGCTAGAGCAATGAAACTAGGCACCGATTATAAGGACATATACACTTTTATTTTATGTGATAAAAAAATATATATTGCTGTATATTTTTTTCCAAGAAATAAAAAATAATTATATTTTTTTTGAGAAATTTATAATGTCGAAAAGAAAATTCCAGGAGCTTAGTTATGCAAGATAAGGTGGTAAAATCTAATGAGGACATAAACAAATTGTTTCTCTTTAAGGCGACAAATTCGATTCAGTTAATTTTTTAAGCAAAAGACAACAAGGCAAAATATTTAAATATCAGACAATAGGTGCCACTACATATTTGAGTCCTAGGGACACCTATTCGGTTTCTAAATTGTGGGCCTTACTAAAATTTTAGGGATGACAAAAAAACAACACATTTTGAGTTTGACACTGACGTTAATTTTTGCCTAAAAACACAAGTGGGCGACTAGTTTTCCAATAGCAACAGAAAAAAAAAGAATAGAGTAAATAACAAAGCCTATTTTTTTGTCAAAAACCAGGGGATGACATTTCATCTTATAAATAAAAATAGAAAAAAAGTGATTATTTACTGTGATAGAAAAACCGATAATCCCGAAGAAGACTTACAATAGGATAGGACACATAATGTTACTATGAGCCTGCCTCCAAATACATCCAGAGCAAAATATATATAAAGACCTTTCGATATCATTGATCCAGAATATGAAAACGAAAATCTCCTGATCCACAGATGCTGCACAGGATAAGAAGTAAAGTTTTCGGCAATCATTGTAAATTAAATATAATAAATGAGTTCTTTTTATTGCAGTACTTTATTTTTGTTTCCACAACCTTGTAGAAAAAATATTTTACCTACATACTTAACGAACGTGTGTGCGTCTTCCGCACTGGTTAGGTAAATTACTATTTCCTGCAAACACATATGAAAATGTTGGATTTTACACGATTTGCATCCTCAGAAAAGATTAAATTTCATCCCTGTGCAGAAATTTTTTCGCACATGTGTGACAAGTACTTTCGGTACTTCGGCACATGTATCATGTATGCAAAGTGTTTAACTGTCACAATACTTTTTCCCACATGTGTTACAAACTACTTTCCCACACGTGCGGAAAAGCAGTTTCATTTGAGTTTTTTTTTAAATTAGTATAGTTCAACAGTGTTCGTAGGAAAAATAGCGTCCATAACTCGACAGAAAGTAACTTTCTCACGCTCGTGTGAAATTTGTCACATTCTTCTCTTGTTATGTAATAAATAAATAAATAAATGAAAAGGGCTTTATTTTCAACTCAGCGAAGTTAAGCACAAGCTTCTGTTAACTGAGTAATATACTAATTATCAAAAACTATCTTATAAATTGGTTCGTAATCCCGTGATTTTGTTTGTTACGCTATGGCCACCCCTTAAATACTCTGCCAATATATGGGCCCCTAAGCTCACACTAGGTACTATATTTATAGTGTACGTGCGAGCTAATAAAACTAAAAACTGAAATATATCTTAATCAACTCCAGACTAAATTACCTTTTGTTTGATACCACACAAGCCATGTATTGACTTAAACTCAAATTTTTGAAATCTACCCCCACCCTTAAAAAACAAAAACTAAAATGTATTTTGTTTAACTCCGGACTCAATTACCTTTCGTTTGATATCACACACGCCGTATTTTATATAGGTCTAGAGTGACGAAATGGCAATGAAACTTGAAAACGTCCCGAACTATCTCTCGTGACAGTTTTTTGATAAAATGATTCACATTTTTCCTCGTCAGGAGAGAGGAACTTCTTTGTTGGGAGAGACTCAACTTCCCAAAACTTAGTCATCGTTTGATCTAGTGAATTATTTTGTAAAGAAGTAAAGTGACATGAATATGAAGTTGAATTGTATGTAGGTTGATTTGATATTTCCGTATTTCCCAGGAGCACCCAGCCGAACAAGGTTTCAAGTGCTATTGGCTGCCCCGGTTCTCCAGGAATAATGTTAGGTTGAATTATTTGAGAATAAACATGTGCTCCTAAAAGCATGTCTACAGGTGCGGGAATATTGAAAGTATTATCTCCTAAATTTAAATTAGAGATATGATGCCAATTGTGAGGATTAACTTGAAAAGATGGCAAATTTGCACTTACCTTTGGCAAAACATAGACATCAAGAGAAAGCGTTGGATTATTTTGGCCAACAGGCCTAATTGTGCAATTTGTTATGCCATTGGTGGTTGAAGTAGATTGATTGATGCCTCGTATGGGGACTATGAATTTTTTCCTAGATAATCCTAGGCGATTAAAACAATTTTCAGAAATAAAATTGGCCTCTGACGCATTGTCGAGGACAACCCGTATAGTTTGATAGTATCCACGACTATCTAGGATGTCTACTTTTGTTGTAGACAGTAAAATAGTACTTTGAGGTTTTTGAGTGGTGAGTGAGGTGCACCCACAATTAATGTAATCAATGCCCTCATTGGGTGTTTCATTTTGTGTTTGATTGGGGTTTTGGGAAGATTGAATTGAATTTTGATTTAAGTTTGGGGTTGGTTGTACATTTGTAAAATACGCGTTTTGTGAATTCGATTGAGTAGTTTGCGAGTTATTACAAATACTCGTATGGTGACGCTGGCCACAGATACGGCAAGAAAAAGTAGATTGACATAAATTTAAGGGTGCGATCTTAAACAATTGCTACACGCATTATTTTGCCTAACGTAGGCATTACGCTCCTGTATAGTTTTTGATAAAAATACCTGGCACTGTGAAAGATTGTGAAATTGTTTATTTGTACATAAACGACATTTGTATTTATTTTGAAACAGATTCGAATTAAATTGTAAATTCGAATTATTTAATTTGTATTTGAATTTGAGTTGAATTGATTTGTATTTGAATTTGAGTTGTTTTGAGTTTCTGGAGTGAAACTAAAACTAGATTGATTTGGTTGTTGATTTGAATTAAAGAATTTAGATTGATTTGGTTGGAATTGCGAATTATTGCTAAATGAAGTTATTTTTGAGTTTTGAGGATTTTGAGTAAACTTGTGGTTGATATGGTTTTGAGTAACTGTTGTAATTATTATTCGAATTGAATTGTCGCTTAGGTGTTTTTGAATTTGATTTTTGTAAATTGTCTGATTGCATAGTTGAATAAGAAATATTTTGCATGATTTGAACTGATTCTAAGGCCCTACAATGGTTTTTGAGGAACTCTGTAAGGTTTTCGTAGGTAGGAAGCTCCATTTTACTATATTCTATCTTAAAAGAAGTTCCTATTGAGGTAGTTAAACGCGAAAGAAGCATGTTGAAAAGTATGAAATCCCAATGTTGAGTTGGAAAACCTAATAACTCTAAAGCAGAGATATTTTCATTAAAACTATCGAGTAAAGTTCTAAGATCCTTGGAAGAGCAATTATTTTTTAAGGGAACCGTACTATTTACGGCGTTCCAGTAGCTTGTTGCCAAAAGTCTTTTGTTTTGGTATCGATCTACTAGTGTTTGAAAAGCAATATTGTAATTATTATCATTAATAGGCAAGTGTTTTATTAAACTGAGTGGTTCATCTCTTAAATATGAAATTAAATGTCTAAATTTCCTTACTGGAGGCATATTAGTGTTGTGCACTAATGAGCAAAACATATCATAAAAAGTGACCCACTTTAATAAAGTGCCATCGTAACATGGGACATCCAATTTAAATAGATCCTTGTATTCATGACTGTTTGTTTGATTTTGAAGAGATACAAAATTGCCTTGTAAAATATTTTGTTCTGGAAAAAGTTGATTGAAAATACTTTGAGTTTGAAAATAAAAATTGTCTGTGTCTTCTCGCACCTTATCTTGCACTTTGTATTCGTCATCGTTCTCCACTAGGCTAATGACGTCATTGTGCAGTTTTTTAAACTCATCATAAAATTCTTCCAAGTTCTCATACCTTGTTTTGAAAATAGATTTTACATTTGAATCGGTTTGAGCCTTTATGGCTGCTGTGTATGTTTCGGTAATCCGCGTAACATAAACTGTGCGTTTTTGCACTGCCTTATCCAGGCCGGTTTTAGTCATTTTAATTGTTTAATTAGTAATAAGTATTATCACTGAACACTAAAACGTTGTTCACAATTTCTTATTATTTTATTTTATTTTGTACACAAAGTTTTTTATTTTGACCTTCGTTCACTCGCCCGTAGGTAAACAAAAAACAGTTGTTTTGTCGACCGCGACCTTTAAATTTAGACTGCAGAAAAATCGATAAAATTTTTAAACATGTGTTAGGAAAGGCGTGTCGCTTCGTCACTGATAAAGCCTGCTCCCCGTTGTTCCTTAATGGCGTCGTAAAATTTTTAAATTTTTGGTTTAAGAAGAATGAATTTTGATTTTTGTTGTATTTTTTTTGAATATTTGGATCGATGGACCATAAAAATGTATGCACAAGACATACACCCTTTCGATAGCTTTAGGCGCTGGTTAAACTTTTAACGCATTAAGGATAAAAATGGAAAATAACGCGAGAACCATACAAAATGTCGATTGACACCTACCTTGCTTTTTCTCGGCGGTACAAATTCCATTCACTGGGCGCCCAGGCTTCTACCAGAGTTCTTGAGTTGATCGAAATCACTGTGAGGAGTTGAGGTAACGGATTGGAATGATTTTAGAATTGATTGGCACTAATTGCAATTGATTGAATTGTAGT
Source organism: Aspidapion aeneum (assembly GCA_963576565.1). Lineage (NCBI taxonomy): Eukaryota > Metazoa > Arthropoda > Insecta > Coleoptera > Brentidae > Aspidapion > Aspidapion aeneum. The sequence continues at coordinate 133,139,586 of OY755038.1, forward strand.
TTTGGAAAAACGAGTAAAACACACCGGTTTCAATATGGAGGCTACGATGATCTCTCTTGTCATCGCGCCGGTGGGTTGCGCACTTTTTATCCGCGCACTTTGCGGTGTCACGTGACAACCTGTATGGCTCAGTGCAACGGAATAATTAATATTTAGGAAAATTAACTAAGAATTATTTGTCTTGCACGTACAGATATCCTTAGTACTGTTGGTTTTGCGCCCACTTGCTGTTTCCGAGCTTCCTCAAAAGACCATTCCGCGCCTCCACCTTCTTCCGCTTTTTTTCACAATGGAACCTGTATGTTAGGGAGCGGTCCAATATGACTCCAAGATAGGTAGGTTTATCTGTGTGCTCTAGGTTGTTGTTATCCCAGGTAACGTTGAGATTTCTATTTGCCTGTCGAGAGTGGAGGTGGAAGGCGCTGACTTGGGTCTTGGAGGGATTCGGTTTTAGAGAGTTATCCTGATAGTAAGTGGACATCATACTCAAGGCTGCTTCCAGTTTTTGCTCCACCTCCTCAAAATTTAAACCTTGCGCTGTAATGCCCAGATCATCGGCATATACAAAGTTTCTGGTAAAAGCTGGTGTCGGTTGGTCGTTGGTGTAGAAATTGAAGAGGATTGGTGCCAGTACGCTGCCCTGAGCCAAGCCGTTTATCTGGATTCGCCATCGACTTTTTTTCCCTTCGAGACTCACGTAGAATTGTGTGTTTTGTAGTAAGGATTCTACCATTTGAACCAGTTGGTAGTCTTTCAGTGTATCATAGACTTTATACCGCAAGTAAGTAGCTGATGTATCATGTTCAGTGCTTTATTCGGAGTTATCTGATCATGAGGCTGTTAATTCTATGTTCGTTTTGGGATCTGTACCAGAGAAAAAAAAAGCGCCAGCTCAAACGTATCTTTAGTGAGAAGGCTTTTAATCAATTTAGGGACTTTTGTCAAGGTATAAATTGGCGGGGTATTGATCAATCCCCGGATCGATTGGAATCCCTTCATAGAGTAGTTTTGGATAACTTTCGACGAGCATTTCCTCTCAGATGGGTAAAATCAAAAGAGAAAGATTGTAAGCAATGGATTACCCTAGGATTAAAAATTTCAAGTACAAATTTGCGGTGTTTAAATTAACTTAAAAAGTTTTTTCAAGAAGATTGGTTGATTTTGTACTCTAACCGATATCGAAATTTGCACAAAAAAATTGATTGAGGTGACAAAGAGAGAGTATTATAAGAACAGATTTTTTAAATCGAAGAACTCGCAGAAGGAAAGCTGGCGTTTAATCAACGAGATTCAAAGCAATGGTAAGCCAAAAAATTTGAATGAAGTCACAATTAACGAAGATTAGTAAATTAAATAAGTCTATCTGTCTGTCAAATCTGTCCTCAGATGTGGATCCTTTGGAATATTTATCACACATATCGATTCCAAGCTCTTTTCATTTTGATAGTGTAGAACCACCGGAAATCGTTGAGGCGTTAAAAGAAATAAATAATAAAAAATCTTGTGGAGATGATGAAATATCTGCAGATGTGTTAATGACATTACCTCATAACGCACTTCTTTCTCTTTGTTCCTCAAGTAATGACTCTTTTGAAAAGGGTAAATTTCCAGAGTGTTTAAAATCTTCTATAGTAATTCCGCTGCACAAAGGTGGGGCAACTGATATACCTTCGAACTTTAGGCCTATTTCTCTTCTTTCGACTCTTTCAAAAGTTATAGAAAAATTAGTAAAGAAGCGCATGTGGAACTACCTTTTAAAATTTAAAATTATTACACCGAAACAGTTTGGTTTTCAATCATCTAAAGGTACACATGACGCAATTTTTGATTTTCTGGAAAGAGTTTATACAGATATTAACAGGGGAAAAGCGGCTGCGGCGGTATTCTGTGATCTGTCCAAGGCGTTCGATTGCGTTAATCATGAAATATTGCTGCGGAAGCTCGAGAGATATGGCTTTAGGGGTTGTGTGTTGTCTTGGTTTAGGTCCTACTTGAGTCTCCGTCGTCAGTCAGTTCTTGTCTCGAGTTCGCGTTCTGTTTCATTGAATGTTGATTGTGGTGTACCCCAGGGTTCTGTTCTGGGTCCCTTGTTGTTTCTGATTTATATCAATGACCTTGTTAGTCTGGATATATCGGGAGAGTTTACACTTTTCGCTGATGATACATCAGTCTTATGGCATCATATTAATGCTGAAGTTTTAAAGCTGGTTATTTCTGAAGATCTTGCAAATCGTCTCTGTTTTAATGTTGACAAGTTTAATATTGTTGGCTTTAAGGGTGACATGGAAAACTTATTTCTAGGAGATAATTCATTAAAAAGTCAGGCTGTGTCTAGGTTTTTGGGAGTTCACATCGATCACCTATTGCGATTCGATGAACATATATTTCAATTGAGTAAGAAGCTTTCCTCGGGATGCTTTGCGGTTCGATGTGTAAGACGGGAATTCGGGTTGGAAATGGCCAGGAACATTTATTTTTCTTTGTTTGAATCTCACTTAAGGTATGGAGTACCATTTTGGGGAATAGCAAGCCAGAGTTTGTTGAACATTATTTTTGTCCTTCAAAAGGCTAATATTCATCAAAGGGAATCGTGTCGGGCATATTTTAAAGAATTAAAAATTCTTACCTTAACATCAATTTTTATTCTGGAAACTGCCAGTTTTGTGTTTAAGAATCGGGTCAGCATAGAAGAATTAACCAGAGTGGGCCCCGTAGGTAGACATAGTCATAATGTCCCATTACCGATTCCAAAAAGCATCTTAGTTTAAAAATCTATAATCTATGAAGGAAGGAAAATTTCATCACCTACCTGCTCAGATTAGATGTGCTACCACACTCAGGCAGTTCAGAAGACATTTGAAAAATATTCTAGTGGATAAGTAATTTTAATCTCTTAATGAGTTCTATCAGGAACGTTTTATGCGAATAAAACCATGTGCAGGACTTACTTAATTTCATTTAATTTATGTTAAATTCTCAATTAATCAATCTCCTAATTTTTATTTGATGTTTGTCTGTTCTGTGTTTTGTTGTTTTTATTAATATATTGGTGGTACCTGCTGGGCTATTTCTGACAATGTCTTGACAAGCTTTAATGTGATTTTGTGATAACAATATTTAAGGTAATTTTATTATTGAATTTTATTAACTGGAATAAGTGAAATAGGTAATATTTATGTGTATATTTTTTTATCATGGAGAAAAATGATTGAATTTAGATTTATAATATTATTAGTATGAACATATTATTATCTCTCCAAAGGAACTTTTTATAGAGGAAACCACATTTTTAATTATGTGATATTTATTATTTTATTTTTTGTCTCTTTTTTAATAATTTTATTTTTTGTCTCTTTTTTAATAATTTTATTTAACTTTTAACTGGTATTTTAATTATTTGATTAACTAGTTATTTAATTTGATTAGGTTTGTTAGTTCATAACCATAAAATTTGTTTTTAAATAACTTTTTACAATTAAGGATATTTATATATATATGATGTTTTTTTTTAAGTGTTAGGTCTTCTGTGTTTTTAATATTTTTATGTTTTTTTTAATGTGAATTTTATTACCTGCTAATCTATTCTATTTTACTTAGCCTGCTTTGCCAATGGAGTAATTTATTCTGGACAATAAAGTATTTTTTGATTTGATTTGATTTGAAGTTTCTGTGATTGACGGTGTCATACGCAGAGCTTAGATCGACGAGTGCCAAACCTATTATTTGTTTTTTCTTGAATCCATCTTCGATGTGTTTCGTCAGTGCTAGTATTTGGCTGGTGCAAGACTTGCCAGGTCTAAAGCCGGCTTGCTGTGGAATGATTTTTGAGTCGTTGGATGATTAGCCTTTCATATAGCTTGTATAGGTGACAAAGAAGCGATATGGGGCGGTAGCTTTTTGGTGACTCAGGGTCTTTCCAAGGTTTTAGCAATGCTACGACTTTCGACTTCCTCCATACTTTTGGTATCTGGAATGTGACTCGACAGGTGTTAAAACGTTTTAGAATCCAGTTTTTTGCTATTGTTCCGAAGTTTTTGATTTGTCTACACAGATGTCGTCTTCTCCTGCTGCTTTGCCATTTTTCACTAAGTTTATTCCTTTATCTAGCTCTTTTATGGTAAAGGGCGTATTAAAGTGGTTTTTCTCGGTTGTTGGAGACCGATTGATGCATTTTTTTTGGCATTTTTTGTCCGATTTCCCGTTGAGGAGCAGTTGGTGAGCTACTTGGTTAGCAGTAACATTTGACGGCGCTTTATTTTGCTTTGGATCTCCATTTAGTTTTTGATTAAGTTCCAAGCCATCTTGCTGCTGTGCGACATATCCATTCATTCAAGGGTGTCTACCCACTTTTTTTCTGGAGTCTCGCTCTGTGCTATCATGAGCGCATTACCGCAGGCTATAATTTCTTCGCTAAACGGGTCCCTGTTAAAAAGTTCTTCGTACTTGTTTAAGGACCCTTTAGAGGCTTCTGACAGCCCCGGTATGAAATGCCTGCAGCCCCTTGGTATGTATCGCTTTAATACCCTTTGTAAGATTTCCAGAAAGGTTTTGTAGTTTTGTGGTGATGGGTCTAGATTTTCGAGTTTGGCATCTAGATTAGCTGAGTATTCGGGCCAATTTGCTTTTTTAAAATTAAAACTTCTTCGAAAAGGTATCTCAGCTGTATTGATGACTGAATAGACTTGAACTCCAATAGGTCTGTGTTAAGTCTTTGGCAGTGCATCATACACGTGTTTTATACATGAGCCTTGGATCTTTTGGCTCACAAAGCAGTTATCGGGATTATAGCCGCGTTTCCAGTTCTTGCTGTTGAACGAGCACGGCAACTTTGGATCGTGGACAAGGGAAAGGTTGTTGATTTCTGCCCACTCTTTCAGAAGTTGCCCATTTGTATCGGTTTCATTGTAGCCCCACGATGTGCTGTGAGAGTTAAAATCTCCAACGATAAACTGAATCTCCTGTCTCCGGCATTTCTAGTTTCAGTGGTTTGCCAGGGGGTTTGTAAGCGGATGATATGGTAAAAGCTCCGCTTTCGATGGTAAGTATTTCAGTATCGTCGGTTACTTTTTTGCCGGTAGATGTCAGCGACATTTTAGTACTTACAAAAATAGCGCTACCATACTTGTTATGGGGGGATTCGACGGCAAGACGCATACCATCAATGTTGGGCCTGTTGGCGTTTTTATCTCTGTGCATTTCCTGAAGGCATAGTACGTCCCATTTATGTGTTTGGCATAGTTGAGAGATAAGGTCTTGTTTATCTTTCGGGATACCCTCAATGTTCAGGCTAACAATTGTCAGGGTTGGCTCTGATAAGAGCCTGTTGTTCAGATCATTTTGCATTGGTTTCCGGTGTTGGAAGGATTGGCCACTGTCTATATAAATCATACATACATAAAAGCAATAAAAGAACTATACAAAGGGTCAAAATTTAAAATTAAAATTCAATTTCTCGAAAACAGAAGCAGCAACAAATTATTTGTTAACACGTATTGGTAGCATTCTTTAGGTACTATAAGTAACTAAAAAAAATCTGTGGCCCTCTTGTTAGTTTTTGAAATACAGGGTGAAAACTATATGAAACACGTTTAACTTTATCGCAAATAAAAATTCAATTTCTCGAAAACGGATGCAGCAACAAATTATTTGTTAACACATATTGGTAGTACTCTTTAGGTACTATAAGTAACTGAAAAAAATCTGTGGCCCTCTAGTTAGTTTTTGAGATGCAGGGTGAAAACTATATGAAACACGTTTAACTTTATTGCAAATAAAAAATCAATTTCTCGAAAACGGAAGCAGCAACAACTTATTTGTTAACACACATTGGTAGTACTCTTTAGGTGCTATAAGTAGTTGAAAAAAATCTGTGGCCCTCTTGTTAGTGAAAACTCTATGAAACACGTCGAACTTTATAGCATGCTAAAAACCAATTTCTCGAAAACGGAAGCAGCAACAAATTATTTGTTAACATATGTTGGTAGTACTCTTTAGTTACTATAAGCAACTGGAAAATACTCTGCCAATATATGGGCTTAGGGTCACACTAGGTACTATAGTTCTAGTATACGTGCGAGCTAATAAAACTAAAACTTGAAATATATCTTATTCAACTCCAGACTAAATTACCTTTTGTTTGATACCACACAAGCCATGTTTTGACAAATTTCTGAAATCTACCCCAACCCTTAAAAAAAACAAAAACTAAATTCCGTTTGATATCACACACGCCATATTTTCACGTAAACTCTGTATTAGACAGTCTTTTTTAATGATTTGGTTTTTCACAAAAAATATAGCCCGAAAAAAATTAGAATGAATTGGGAGGACTTACCGAGGTTTTCCCACTATTTGCCCCAAATGGTTTCTTCTCGAGGATCCTCTGGCAGACCATCAACAACCAATCCAATGCACAATTTTAACCACTCAAAATGTTTGTGGAGTTAGACATAGTTTGTAACATAATAATTGGATATTATTAAGCGATCACAAAAGGTGAAAAGTGCGTGAGCATAAACACTGCTTCTTACGATAGACAGAATTTTATACTGAAAATATAATATATTAAAATAAAAATGTTCAGCGAAAAATTCGAATCTTTCTATAAAAAAAGGCCTCCCAATATTAACTCGCGATAAGGAATTAAATCGAGAGAAAACAAAATAAATAAAATTCTCGCTGCTCTCGAGCGCATTCACCAAAAACTAAATTACTTGTGGATGCATTTTATGCAGTTTATATTTAAGAAAAAGAAAAGGTAAAAACTAGAAATTATAAACTAGAAAAGAATGTGAGCGGATACGCAACATCTACCCCCTCGCTTTTTGAAGAAAAAAAACTAAAATGTATTTTGTTTAACTCCATACTCAATTACCTTTCGTTTGATATCACACACGCCATATTTTCACATAAACTCTAATTTTTGAAATCTTCCCCCACCCTTTTATTTGGCTCGTGTTCGGTGGATTTTGTTCATTTTTAAATGGGACCATCTCGACCCAAGACGCAGCCTAGGTACCATATTTCATTTAAATCGGCCTTGCGGTTTTTGAGTTATGCGCGTTGGTCGTTACAGACAGACATACAGACATACAGACATACAGACATACAGACATACAGACATACAGACATACAGACATACAGACATACAGACATACAGACATACAGACATACAGACATACAGACATACAGACATACAGACATACAGACATACAGACATACAGACATACAGACATACAGACATACAGACATACAGACATACAGACATACAGACATACAGACATACAGACATACAGACATACAGACATACAGACATACAGACATACAGACATACAGACATACAGACATACAGACATACAGACATACAGACATACAGACATACAGACATACAGACATACAGACATACAGACATACAGACATACAGACATACAGACATACAGACATACAGACATACAGACATACAGACATACAGACATACAGACATACAGACATACAGACATACAGACATACAGACATACAGACATACAGACATACAGACATACAGACATACAGACATACAGACATACAGACATACAGACATACAGACATACAGACATACAGACATACAGACATACAGACATACAGACATACAGACATACAGACATACAGACATACAGACATACAGACATACAGACATACAGACATACAGACATACAGACATACAGACATACAGACATACAGACATACAGACATACAGACATACAGACATACAGACATACAGACATACAGACATACAGACATACAGACATACAGACATACAGACATACAGACATACAAACATACAGACATACAGACATACAGACATACAGACATACAGACATACAGACATACAGACATACAAACATACAGACATACAGACATACAGACATACAGACATACAGACATACAGACATACAGACATACAGACATACAGACATACAGACATACAGACATACAGACATACAGACATACAGACATACAGACATACAGACATACAGACATACAGACATACAGACATACAGACATACAGACATACAGACATACAGACATACAGACATACAGACATACAGACATACAGACATACAGACATACAGACATACAGACATACAGACATACAGACATACAGACATACAGACATACAGACATACAGACATACAGACATACAGACATACAGACATACAGACATACAGACATACAGACATACAGACATACAGACATACAGACATACAGACATACAGACATACAGACATACAGACATACAGACATACAGACATACAGACATACAGACATACAGACATACAGACATACAGACATACAGACATACAGACATACAGACATACAGACATACAGACATACAGACATACAGACATACAGACATACAGACATACAGACATACAGACATACAGACATACAGACATACAGACATACAGACATACAGACATACAGACATACAGACATACAGACATACAGACATACAGACATACAGACATACAGACATACAGACATACAGACATACAGACATACAGACATACAGACATACAGACATACAGACATACAGACATACAGACATACAGACATACAGACATACAGACATACAGACATACAGACATACAGACATACAGACATACAGACATACAGACATACAGACATACAGACATACAGACATACAGACATACAGACATACAGACATACAGACATACAGACATACAGACATACAGACATACAGACATACAGACATACAGACATACAGACATACAGACATACAGACATACAGACATACAGACATACAGACATACAGACATACAGACATACAGACATACAGACATACAGACATACAGACATACAGACATACAGACATACAGACATACAGACATACAGACATACAGACATACAGACATACAGACATACAGACATACAGACATACAGACATACAGACATACAGACATACAGACATACAGACATACAGACATACAGACATACAGACATACAGACATACAGACATACAGACATACAGACATACAGACATACAGACATACAGACATACAGACATACAGACATACAGACATACAGGACATACAGACATACAGACATACAGACATACAGACATACAGACATACAGACATACAGACATACAGACATACAGACATACAGACATACAGACATACAGACATACAGACATACAGACATACAGACATACAGACATACAGACATACAGACATACAGACATACAGACATACAGACATACAGACATACAGACATACAGACATACAGACATACAGACATACAGACATACAGACATACAGACATACAGACATACAGACATACAGACATACAGACATACAGACATACAGACATACAGACATACAGACATACAGACATACAGACATACAGACATACAGACATACAGACATACAGACATACAGACATACAGACATACAGACATACAGACATACAGACATACAGACATACAGACATACAGACATACAGACATACAGACATACAGACATACAGACATACAGACATACAGACATACAGACATACAGACATACAGACATACAGACATACAGACATACAGACATACAGACATACAGACATACAGACATACAGACATACAGACATACAGACATACAGACATACAGACATACAGACATACAGACATACAGACATACAGACATACAGACATACAGACATACAGACATACAGACATACAGACATACAGACATACAGACATACAGACATACAGACATACAGACATACAGACATACAGACATACAGACATACAGACATACAGACATACAGACATACAGACATACAGACATACAGACATACAGACATACAGACATACAGACATACAGACATACAGACATACAGACATACAGACATACAGACATACAGACATACAGACATACAGACATACAGACATACAGACATACAGACATACAGACATACAGACATACAGACATACAGACATACAGACATACAGACATACAGACATACAGACATACAGACATACAGACATACAGACATACAGACATACAGACATACAGACATACAGACATACAGACATACAGACATACAGACATACAGACATACAGACATACAGACATACAGACATACAGACATACAGACATACAGACATACAGACATACAGACATACAGACATACAGACATACAGACATACAGACATACAGACATACAGACATACAGACATACAGACATACAGACATACAGACATACAGACATACAGACATACAGACATACAGACATACAGACATACAGACATACAGACATACAGACATACAGACATACAGACATACAGACATACAGACATACAGACATACAGACATACAGACATACAGACATACAGACATACAGACATACAGACATACAGACATACAGACATACAGACATACAGACATACAGACATACAGACATACAGACATACAGACATACAGACATACAGACATACAGACATACAGACATACAGACATACAGACATACAGACATACAGACATACAGACATACAGACATACAGACATACAGACATACAGACATACAGACATACAGACATACAGACATACAGACATACAGACATACAGACATACAGACATACAGACATACAGACATACAGACATACAGACATACAGACATACAGACATACAGACATACAGACATACAGACATACAGACATACAGACATACAGACATACAGACATACAGACATACAGACATACAGACATACAGACATACAGACATACAGACATACAGACATACAGACATACAGACATACAGACATACAGACATACAGACATACAGACATACAGACATACAGACATACAGACATACAGACATACAGACATACAGACATACAGACATACAGACATACAGACATACAGACATACAGACATACAGACATACAGACATACAGACATACAGACATACAGACATACAGACATACAGACATACAGACATACAGACATACAGACATACAGACATACAGACATACAGACATACAGACATACAGACATACAGACATACAGACATACAGACATACAGACATACAGACATACAGACATACAGACATACAGACATACAGACATACAGACATACAGACATACAGACATACAGACATACAGACATACAGACATACAGACATACAGACATACAGACATACAGACATACAGACATACAGACATACAGACATACAGACATACAGACATACAGACATACAGACATACAGACATACAGACATACAGACATACAGACATACAGACATACAGACATACAGACATACAGACATACAGACATACAGACATACAGACATACAGACATACAGACATACAGACATACAGACATACAGACATACAGACATACAGACATACAGACATACAGACATACAGACATACAGACATACAGACATACAGACATACAGACATACAGACATACAGACATACAGACATACAGACATACAGACATACAGACATACAGACATACAGACATACAGACATACAGACATACAGACATACAGACATACAGACATACAGACATACAGACATACAGACATACAGACATACAGACATACAGACATACAGACATACAGACATACAGACATACAGACATACAGACATACAGACATACAGACATACAGACATACAGACATACAGACATACAGACATACAGACATACAGACATACAGACATACAGACATACAGACATACAGACATACAGACATACAGACATACAGACATACAGACATACAGACATACAGACATACAGACATACAGACATACAGACATACAGACATACAGACATACAGACATACAGACATACAGACATACAGACATACAGACATACAGACATACAGACATACAGACATACAGACATACAGACATACAGACATACAGACATACAGACATACAGACATACAGACATACAGACATACAGACATACAGACATCAGACATACAGACATACAGACATACAGACATACAGACATACAGACATACAGACATACAGACATACAGACATACAGACATACAGACATACAGACATACAGACATACAGACATACAGACATACAGACATACAGACATACAGACATACAGACATA